>VFFE01008751.1:2589879-2683882 GCA_008921705.1 Burhinus oedicnemus
TTTTTTTTTTTTTTTTTTTTGAGATGTTTACCACCAACTTCAAAAAGCCAGCTCACAGCAGTGGTGGTATTCTTGCAGTTTTCTGGAAATTCAAATTAGGCTTTTATTTAATCTCTATGCAACACGGGCAGGGAAACCTCTGGTTTCAGAAAGCCAATATATGACCAAAGCCATTTAGTGATTTCCTTTTAGATATAGTCATCAGTTGATAACCATCCTTCCCACCAATGTTTGTCTGAAGAACTGTTTCCTTATCTTTGTTACTGTTACCTAACTGATATGTAGGTGTGATACTTGCTGGCTGCAAAGACAACTTTTACAGATAAGGCAAGTTTCCTGTTTAAACTCTTCACATTTCTTTCATTCTGACCCGTTTTTCCTTTTTCCTCCCTATATTGCTAGCTTACTCCAGAGTTATGGTCCTTGAAATAAAAGTGGAAGGAAAGGGGTCATCCAAAAAGATGATTTTACATGCTGTTTGAGGTCATAAGGGTACTAGAGGCTGGCTGAAAATAATCTTTTGGTATTTCAAAAAATATTTCACTGAAATAGTCTCAGTTTTTTCTGCAGTTTTCAGAAGGAAGGAAAGAAAACCCCTTGTTAACTCAGAACAGGGTATGCAGTCCTTCACATAGGATGATGGTGATGTGACTTTAAGAGCTGGCCTTAGAAACAAGGCAGTTCAGGTACTTCAACCTCAAATTCCCACGTCCTGTTAACATGACTTCACCACCAGCTGTTTTGAGAGTAGATACAGTATGAAATCCTGTCCTTGATGAAGCAGTAATGTATATTTCTCTGAAATATGTATCTTTGACAAGCAAACAATGTTGTCCCAAAAAAATCTCCAGCTATTTCTAACAGGGAACCTTAGAAAAGAGACACAGAGAACCTTGACTTGAGAACACATAGTTTGTGAACTTATTAATATTCTTTGGGAAACTAATACCTGGCAATCCCAGTTTGCCAAGTTCCCCTTGCTGCACATTAATTTACTGCTTTTCACAGGCATTGGATGGGAGGTTGTATGGTAGTCACTCCAGGTAGGAACCTATCGCTTGTTTTGCAAATAGATTGCTTTCCTCGCTCCGGGGTTAAATCTGCAGTTAGACTATGGGTCCAGTCTAGTCAGTGGTATTGTATTCTGTTAAGTGCAAAGCTGACAAGGCTTATATGTAGCTACTTATTTTCTTGACTCAAGGTATTGAGGTCCTGGTCTTGAAATCACAAAGCTGAGCATATGAATGTGATTGACATTTTACTATATGTTCTGGATAAGCAACAAAAGACTGTCTACATACCTATTTCTAGTGTATTGTGGGTGGGTATATGTTGTCCAGGAAATCTTACATGTTCTTTTGTGTCAGATGTGGCTTGCATATACAAAGCGACTTAATGGCACTGGCATTGTAAGACTCCATGATGCTTCTCTCCAAGTCAAACTTGTTAGTCCTCTTTTTGACAACCAAAAGGTCTATTCAGCAGTTACAAATTGAATGAGTAAGTGTTAGTTTGACATGGACCCCTCCCGCTGGTGGGATTTGGGCGATTGTTGAGAGACTTTAATATCCATTACAAAAGTTTGTAGTACCTGTATCATTCCATTTTCCCTCTTCCCTTTCCTGTCCCTTTGCTAATACCCACGCAAAATCTTTCTCGTAGGCACTTGTCATTAAAAAATGGCTCTATTTCAAAATAGATGAATTACCAAAGTGCAAATATAATTTGCCTAAAGCCAAAAAAAAAAAAAAAAAAAATTAATTCAGTAAGATAGTTCTGATTGACATACCCAAAAATAACCATTCCCTTTATTAGGTTAGTTCATTGCTGGATAATAAATCCAGAAAAAGTTTTTAATTGACTATTTAAGTAGTTTTAGCTCAAGTTAGTCTTTTCTGCTTTTAGCTTCTATTGTTTTCCAGTTTGTGATCACTGAACACAGTTAAATGGACAGCCCCTTTGATGGGTTTTATGTGCTTTCTACACATCTGCTTCCAAATAGTTTTGACGTTGTATTTCTATTATGATTGTTGTTGTTCTTAGAGCTTTAGAGAGACAGAAGGAAAAGGGACAGAAAAGCAAAAAGAAAGAGGAAAGGATGTAGTTACTATTTGCGTAAAAAGTTTTGTGCCAATTCAATATATTTGTACCTACTAGGTAAGAAGAGAAACAGAAGCTACAGCTGAAGTAGGTGGTCAGATTGTGTATAAAGGAATGGCAACAGGAACTAAGTGATGGCAAATTTTGTATTTGATCCATTAAAGCTCTTAAACTTCTGTTTCCTTCTAGTGAGATCATAACTCATCACACCACTCCTACATGCATCAGGCTAAGCATGCACCAGTTACAAGATTGCAGCAAAAGTCCCTAGCCTCTTTCAAAAATGCATTTCTAGGATACTTCCTGTAGGAATCTGCATGTAACGGCAACTACTAATTTAAATCTGACGCTGTCCATACTGCAAATGTATCATATAAAAATATCCTTTTTCTTCATTACAAGAAGCCTTCGCTTCTTTAATTGTTGCACTCTTGATTTTCCTCATGAGACTTTTCCCATCAGAGACAAGAGATGATAGAAGACGGGTGCAGTGACATACAGAAAAGAGGAAAGTTGTGTACCTTTTGAAATCAGTAGAAAAACTGCCATTGGTTTTAGAGCCAGAAGATCCTGCTCATTGCAAAGCTTCTCCTTTATGCCCACAGTGGTACAGCATACTGTATTTAATTGTTTTTCACTCTGTTATACAGATACTAACTTCAGTAAGGAAAGAAATTAGGATCTTATCAGACTATTTGCCAATAGGGTAATACAGTTCTCCCAAACTACCCCATCCATGTGTGTTAGCTCTCTCTACTTTGCATTATCAAATGCAGCACTCGTGTCCTTTGGTGTTTTTTAAATCAATTTCCAAAAAACACCGTTATTCTGAGATCTAAAAGAGGTAAAAATAAGTCTATTAGCTGTTGTATTTGACCCTTCATTGGTTAGTTAATATAAATGTGAATCCTAAGCTTCTTGATTTTTTAGTTTGTTTCCCAGATGATTATTTTTTTGTGTGCTTAGTGTTGAGAAAATTATTTCCGTTTCATTTTTAACCATGTGTTTTCATGGAAACAAACCATCTATAACACATTGTATTCCTATGAAAACACAAGCTTATTAAATGTCAAACAGTTTATGTTTTCATGGCAATCATCTTGAAATTGGCACATTTGCTGTGTCAGTCTTTTATGATGTAAGCTTAAAACTGCCAGATTGTCAATGTTCAGACATGATAAGGTCTGAAGTCTCGCACATGGAGGAGGAGAAATTAGGCTCTTGTCAATTAGCAGGTGGTGGTAATTTAGACATGTTTGTTTGAGGCTTGTGTTAAGATAATAGAAATTCCCTAGTCTGAGTATCCTCAAATGTTTAAGCTGATAAAGAGGTGGCGTCAGTATCGAAGTCAGAGTCATTTGTGCTTACTAAGGGCTGACTATAAATATCAGGGCTGCTGGTGGAGCTTGAAGTGTCTTTGCACATTTAACTTTATCCCTCAGCTCATGCATTGCAGAAATTGCTTTAAAAAGCAAGGAAGCTGGAAGAAATGGCTCCACATGACTGTACATACCCTATGCTACTGGAGCTGACGGATCTTAAGGACTATATAGCAAGGTTTTTGGCATTGCCTAACCATTTGGGAATTTTAACTGCAGGTTCATGGGTCACATTGTAACGGGCTGAAAAATTACTTTCAAAGCAGACTGGCTCCTGGAAGAGAGAGCAGAGCCTACTGGGTAAGCTTATGGCAAAAAAGTCCTGTGTCGGTAACGCAGGGCGCGTTGAATGAGCTGTCGTTTATCAGTAAGTGATCCTTGTTATACAAAAACTGCACTTACATCAAAGTTTCGCTGCTCTGCTGAGAGGTGAGGTGGGCATGAGGTTGTTAAAGAAAAGATTAAGAAAGTATGTGATGCATATGGAACAAAGACAATGCAAAGGTCATAGTAAAGAGAATTTTATCTTTACTGACTAAGATAGGAAATACTTGTACAAGAAAAGCCCTTTTAGCCCTGCTTCCCCCGTCGTTCTTATACTTTAAAAAAAACACAACACTATCGCCCTACTGATCTTGACATTTCCAGTATACATGAGTTGAGGCAGTAAAATCAATTTTGGGTCTGTCATGCTGTGCTATATTTTATAGTATAAGTGGATGTTGATCCATATGGTTTAATTGAATATGACTCTACTTAGAAATGGCTCATTCTTCACATGCAAAAGTTTTCAGGAGTAATTTGTAGGTATGAGTGCAGTTTCATATATTACCCTATCACATTATGCAAATAACGAGAAAGAAAATAGCTATTTAGTTTATTATCTCTACAGGGAAAATGCACACATATTTTACATGCACATTTCAACTATATTTCTTCTTCTTGTGATTGTAAAAAAGCTTTTAATACATTTCTCGACAATGAATTTTAGGTTTCACAGTGGAATTAACTAAATGGTTTAGTTTGAACCCTAATAGAGGGGATTTAAATCCAGTTTTAAACATCACACAGGAAATGTCTTTCGGTATCTTTTTGACTCTGTTCCGTGGTTGTCTCTTCTGTGCAGCAAAACCAAAGACAATTTCTCATTGTTGGAAAAAGTTGTAGCCCTTGACTCAAAGTAGCACAGATGCTTTTAAGTTCCTTACACAGAGTTTGCCTAGCACATGCTCATCTTTCAGACCTTTTTCTCTGAGGGTTATTTGTCCACACTTGTGCCTATGCGGAGTCTCCCAGGGAGCTGTGAGAAAACACAGTTTCGTAGTCAACCCTCCGTGGCTGCTGGGATATCTGTGTTCTTCCCTTTGTGGATCAAATTGCAGAACTTGATTCTTTCATGAGCATCACTTACACATAACTTTCTCAGTTCTGTCCTTACACGTAACTCCTAGCAGCTCAAACTATAGTTAATGACAGACATCCACCTGGTGACAAGTTTAATGGTTTGTGAAATCCTAGCCCTCAGGGCACAGGCTGGTTATTTATTGTTACACACAAACACAAAGCAGGTAGTAAATTTATCACTTTTGGATTTAAGTGACTGAAATCGGTGTTTGACTATCTGAAAGAGGTAGTGAATGTTTATAGACATTTGCATAACAGCCATTTTTCATTTCATCCTACTGTGAGACACAGAGGATATTAGACTGGCTATAATTTTGCTGCAATTGCCAATGGTTTTTTTGAGTGTTGACCTATGTGTGTAACTGTCATAGGTCTTGTATGACATATCAGACTACAGGGGTGTTGGTATGAAGCTGTTGTTTAATTTTAAAGGAAGGATGAAAACTATGTAAGTGGTGCCGAGCCATGATGTCATAAACTTTGTACTGCTTATACTCTGTATTTGTACTGTGATTTTTCGCCACATAGTAGCAGAATAATTTTCTGATTTTTCCCTGGAATAGGTATTCTCTCTATGTTCTCTCTTATGTTAACGGTGTAACAGAAGGAAATTATAAATTCTTAGCCTCGCCCACAAGCCAGAAGATTTATTGGAGATGTATCAATATCTAGTTTTGTTAATGTTGATACACTCTGTGCAAACTTCTCAGTACATGCTTATAATTTATTCATAGCTGAACTTGGGATAAACTGAGTGTAAAGACTCCAGTCTGGAACACTAAAGTCATGTCTATTCTACCAAGTCGTGCAGATGAAAGGGAGCAGATCTATACGGCAGAGCACTTGACACAGAGGATCTGACAGCCATGCTGTACCTGTTACAGGGTTGGTCTGTTTGTTGACTTTAGAGTAGGGCTAGTCTGGTCTCATGAAGCCTATTGCAGCTGGAGTGAATTACATATTGTCTGGGAGCGCGTCTTTCAGTTTAGTTTCATCGGAAAGGAATCCTGCTCATGCACTCTGAGGCCACTCTGATGCAAACCAAAACGTAGTGAAGCGATGAGCAGAGCTGCTTCAAAAGCACAGTCCTGATCCAAACTAAAGTGCTGTTGGAGACACACTAAAAAGCTGCAAGTGCAATTTCTGAATAGGACTAGAAGTTTCCTAGCGAAGTAGTGTTTGCAGTACCGACTCTGCTAAACTGCTGTGGCAAGTCTCCTTGCTTTCCTCTAGCCTTTGTGTGGTCCCTGTGACTGCTGCCCATTTCAGTCACATCATGGGGACAGCTGACTCCTCCGCTCCTCCAGAAGCCACCTGTATGCACAGGTGCATTGTAAAGTGAATAGGTTTGTGAAAGCGCATGTATTTCTATAAATGTGAAATGTTCCTTTATGACACTGTGCAATAACTGCTGAAGGTTAATCATACTAATCTTACAGCATTGCCCCTGTTCAGAATTAACTGATGGTTGGAGAATGCTCTTTATATCATTCTTCAGTTTGTAAAGGAAAGTCAGACTGATCTTCTGGGGTTTTTTTATATTTCTATTGTATAGCATATCCAGTATAAGAACCTGGAGTTCACTCCACTATGTAAGGAAGTGCTGGAATTCAATATTGGTAATATTACTGTATAGAAACATTTATTGGGGTAGAGGGGAGAAAGGATGTTGCATCCCGTGCACATCATGAAAACGATCACTGAAATACAGCTTTTAATGCTCTTCGAATTATTTTTGTGTGGATTTCAGGCTCAACAGCTACATTGCTCATTATGGTTTATGTTGCTTCCATTACTCATAGCAATGGAGATCCATGAAGAAAAGAGGAAAACAAGGAGGTGTTCTATAAAGAAAAGTTTTCCTCACAGAACCCAATTCATTTGCAGGTATACAGGTGCAACCCTTTTCTTGTCATTATCTGTGCACATATAGTCTCTGATTCAGAATTTTTTTGGCAGTTTAATGTACTGCAGTAAAGCTTTCACTGCCTTCACTTACTCGAGTAATTAGCCCTAGTAAATACTAACTTGATGTGATTTGTTACAGTGCTGACAATGTGTTGCTTGGCTGAGTAACTTGTAAAAAGACTGTGATAATTAACTCCTATAAGATAATGTTTTCTTTCACATTTGAATATATGGATTGTCATTTGCTGTCAGGCTCTGCATAAATTTATCAGCAGTTCCTCGCAGTTGTCTCTTTGGTACTTTGAACAGCTCCGCAATCTCTAGTGCCTTCATACATTTGCGTGTTCACGGTGAGCAAAAAAAGCATGTTCCTCCCCCTCTTTTTTTACAGTGTTACATAGAAATAGGGCTCCAGAATCTCCTCGGATTCTAGGAGGACATGCTTTCCTCTGAGTCACTGTTTTTGTTCTGCATCAGTGCCAGTTCATTCTCTACAGTCAATCAACTTTGTTTCTTCACCCCAAAAGTATCTAATAGTATTAGGCATTGGTTATTTATGTTTAGGTCATCATAACTTTGGCATTTCTTTTGAAGGTGTAATCTAGACATTGCTGTCCTTTTCTGTCATTACTTTAATAGTTCTATTTTTTGGCACTGGTAAGTGTTTCCTTTTCCTCCAAGTTTTCATTCTCAATGGAAATGGGAAGCCCAAGCAGAGAATGCATTGGGTTTTTTTCTCAGAATTTCAGTATATTATATTTATCTAGCTTTCATCTTGTTTTTCGATGTTCTTTTGCAGACATGTTGTTATTAATGTGAATGAGAGGGAGCCATGGACAATTACCCTATTGTGGCTCATGTGTAAATGGGGTAGCCTGTGTTTTTGTTTCTTTACATTTGCATTTTTAATGTTACATTTCTTTTTTGTTTATATTTTAAAGAGATTAAAAATTAAAAAACTCCTCACACTGGAAATGTGATGATTTGGCTGGGAAGGCGCTAATAATGATGGCTGGTGCAACCGAGAATTTTGTTTTTCAGTCCTTCACTTACACAAGCCAGTACCGACAGACCTTTAATTTATGTTGCTAGAATAGAGGTACAGCCACAAGAACTGCTCTGTAATATCCTTTTAAGCAGTATTTTTCATCCACCTATAATGAAAGGTGTCTGTTTTATATTGCTGCCCATTCATCATTCCTCAGACACCTGCTGCCTCAGTCAGTTACTTCTTAAATCTGTGTTAACCTTCTAATGTGATCCTGCTCTCCTTTCTTCCTTGCTCAAACCTATTATTCCATAAACCACACTGTCCAACATGAGTCCAGTCACCTGTGAGCACATGGTGTAGGATTTTAACATCTACCGCTTATGCCTGCTGTTCCTTGGAGCAGTGGATTTTCACCACATCTTTATGAACAGAAGAGCAAGGTACCTAACTAACCTGAACTATTCATTATGTTCTCGTGGGTTTGCTTTATGTTTTCCCTCCCTGGCTTAGGACTGCACATTGTTCTCTAATTCGTTCTGCAGTCAAGAATGGAACAATTAGCCACAAACTCTCAGGCTCTGACAGATGATTAATCAAAAAAAAAAAAAAAAAATTAACTTTGGCTGATAATGCTTCTCTATGAATTATGAGCTGGCTGTAAGCCAGAGAATGCTCCTATTGTCCCCTGCACAGACGGCCCATCCTTCCTTGACTCAAGTGCACCAGAAATAGTAAGATTTTTTCATCAAATAGAATTTTAACCATTATGTTATTAAGGTTTTTAAGTCCTTAGTGCAGCATTTCTGAATCTCCTTTAGCCAGCTATGATGTAATCCTTAGGAAAAAAAAAATAATCCAGAGTTCCTTTGTATTTCAGTATAATTTGGTAGTTGAAGGGGGAGGTGGTAAATAAAGTTGAAAGCATTTAGGCAAACAGCTGCATTGCAAAATCTTATTGTTGTAATTAGAAAGATTTTAATTAAAAATGCCAGCCACAAAAAATTCCTTTGTAGGCCACTGGCAGTGATTGCGAATCAGTTCCCAACTGTGCTTTGATATTGACACATACCCAAGTTTCTCTGAAGTGTATATTTATGTTACTTTTACTATTAGTACTCTTCTTTGTAACATTTTGATAGGCCACTGTCCTACGGCTTACCATGGTCCCTAGCCAGCAGGCTGAGTAACACTTGAGCGATGGGGTTTTTTTGGTTGTAGAGTATTAGTGATTCCAAAAGAAGTTGAATGACATCAACAATTACCTGTTGTAAATGTATTTATTTCTGGGGAAAGAATCGCGGCTTCGCTTACTAAATACAATCTGGTTTGCTTACTAGTAAGTAGTATAAACCTTGACTCTGAACTTGGATCTGTCAGCTCAGATCTCTAAAAGACTTTCTGAATGACAATGCAAATCTGTAGTTCTCCTAGCTGGAAACAAGTATGATTTCCATGATGAGCCTAGACAGAATTTTTTTTTTTTCCTGAAAAACACTGTAATGAAACCCAAGCTACATAAAACCTGTTTTCGCTCTGAGGAAGAACATTACCGCGTCTGCTTGTAATAATTACTTAGCTGTACTGGCACACATATGCAATTGTTTTTAATCCATCAGCAAAAGGATTGCTAGAAAAGTGCTCTACCTCCAGTGTGGGGGCAAAAAAGTGCAGGTGTTACACAGGGGCAAAAGCCTGGGTCTGGCTTGTGTGCTTTTCAGCTCTTTACTTTCCTGATTCCAAGATTGTAATTTTCAAATTAAATCTTTAAAAAATAAAAATAAAAATTGCTATTAGAGGCAAATGGAAAAATAACCAAGACATAGCGAATCTCTGGGGCACTTATAATTAAAGTTGGTGCCAAGACTTTTCAGTGTTCTGAAATTTTCATTAACATTTTATTTCATTTCTGATCAGCACATGGTGTTTAGCCCATTTCGAGACTGATTTGGTGGGCTTCCATTACAGGAGCCATAGCTTAGATGAGTACTCATTGTGAAGAGGTTCATGTAGGTCCCACTTAGTGTTTAAATTGACTTTCCAACTCATACTTTACATTAACAATTGAAAGGATTAATTTAAAGGACTCAGTACTCACTATCGGGGGAGGAAAAAGTAGTCAAATTAAAAAAAAATAAATAAATGAAAAGGTACTCTGTAGTAACTTGGTCAGTCTTGGCATCAGCTTAGCTGTTGTTATCTGTAACTAAGCTAGGGTAACTGATGATGGGGTTTTCCAAACATGACCCTTCATGCACATTTCTCAGCACACAGAAACAAATCCCATAAAAACACAAGTTTGTCTGAAAAATGACAAATGCCAAATTTTGAGCAGAATCTGTCCATCTGTGTAATCATATCTAGGCTTGTCCTTATTACCATCAGAGCCAAGTACTTCACAGTTTTTAATATCTCAAAAGCTGAACAAGGTAGAGGAGCACTCTCATCTATAGAAGAACCAAGACATACAGAAACTAAAGTGATAAAAATCCTTTTCCAGCTCCCAGCTGTGGTGGTGTGTGAATGTGCCCTCGCCCCCCTCTGGCAAAATCAGCCCAATTAGCCCTGGCCGGTATTTCTGACTGCTTAATTTTTTTTCCATTGTAGATTAGGGAGTGGACACTTAAACTGCCTCAGAAGCTGTCCTACAAACAGAAATTGAGGGTTGTGTTACTGCTGCATGCGGCTGATCTGAGGGTGAACATTGATCCATGGCCTCAGAGCTAATCTACATCTATGGCTCTAGCTCTTGCTGTCCTACAGTCCAAGCAGCATGTGAGCTTTTCCTCCTACGCTATTAAGCTGACAAGGCCACAAGAACTGTCAAGTGCAGTTGGAAGCAGTTTTCCTCTTTCTTGAAACTACTGGTCTAGTGCCGTTCAGTGGGTCCAGCTCATACCCCAGTTTCAGCAAGCACCGTGTGTTCAGAACAGAGCTTCCCTTACCTCCTGGTTATGGGATAGTCCTCTGTGCTGCATATCCCTCCTCTGAGAGATGACTTTCCAATTGTTACGTAGACCAACTGGGTACCTCTTGTTTCCCGAGCATGCTCCTTATTTTTCACTTTTGCTGCTGGCAACATCTGTAAATAGGGAAACTTTTGGCACCATCAGCTACTTGAAATTTCTGTGGGATGAAGTAGCCCCTGCTGACACTTCAGTGTAACTGCTTTGCTCTCTATTAGCAAGTTTTATTGTGTAGATATCCAGGCTCTTACAAATATACTACTTTTAGATAGAGCTTTAATTCACACTGCTTTAAGTGGGAATGAGTAATGTTGATTGATGCTGCTGCTTAACAGTGTTTTGTGTTAATGATAATTTCCAATCAGAAAATGTTTTTCTACTGCATTGCTCTCACTTTGCAAGTTTGTTTCTCTCTGCCTTGCTATAGAACTTAATCAGATACTTATTAAATGTGATCCCTTCCCCTCTGTCTGTCCTCCTCCCAAGAAATCCAGGCTTGTCCTTAGTAATAATAGCTGCTTCATGAGACATTAAAATTAGTTTGGAAAGCCTGTCTTCCCTTTCTTCCTCATTTGAAAGCCTTTTACATTATTCTTTATTTAGAAGAACATAGTAGTATTTGTAATTATTATTAAGAAAAAAAATTTCCATGCAGAAGGCCAGGCCCTGCCAGTGCCAAAAGAAGCGGTCTCTGGTATTTAGGAAGGAGTCTCGTGGGAAGGTCAGACTACGCTTTGTAACCAAAAAAAATCAAGTATCTGAAACATTCACAGCTGCCAAGGAGACCTTTTCCAATGTGTTGAAGACTTTCTGAATTAGGATTGCTTATCACTTCATGAAAGTTGCCCTGTGAACTTTTATATACTAGTGATATGTGTCCTTTTTCTTAAATTGCTCCATCTTTGCTTACCCTTGTCCCACCACTTTCCTTAGTGGTAAGCTGCAGTGGGCCATTATGATTCACCACTGCAACTAGTGGCATTCTGTAATTACTAACGGGGAAAATACTTGAGGAATACTAAAATAAAGTGTAACAACTGCAGTATTCTAGGCCAAGATCATATCATGGACTTAGAGAGTTTGCATTGTAATAAAAAACAACTAGCATAGGTAACAATAGCAGCAACCTCACAACAACACAAGCTTAGTGTGTTCCAGCAACCAGATTAATAACCCTCCAGTGGCCTTACCTGTGTACTTTGATCACTGGTAAATACTGCGCTACCATATCTTTACTGCTATTTTAAATAATGTTACCTGGATGCGTGATAACATGTGCTGAAGTTTTAGTGAAACAGATCTGAAGACTATGATTTACCATTGGTAACTGAATTGACCTTCTGAATAAAGAACACACAGAGTGGCCATACTTTATTTATCCATCTGGATGGGACAGCTGATAGTATAGAGCCCCTGATGTCTGTGAGTGTCCCATCAAAATCTGCTTTGGAAATGCAAAATTTTGAGAGTATAAATAAAGCATATCTCTTTCTTTAAGTCCAGGCTTTCTTTGTGCAGCACCAAGTGGCAAAATAGGCCTGATTGTTTTTTCATTTCTATTTTTTTTAAAGCTTCAGCAGTCACCTTTAAGAATCTGACCCTTATTCTTTCTGCTAGGGAGATAATTACTCACTCAATTGCTATCCCTAGAACCAGTTAATGAATGCTACATAATAAACAGAAGTAGGGCAGCTGGATGAGAACAATGCACAGGTGGGTAAGACGACTTCATTTGGTGAGGAGATAATGAGCATGAAAACTTGTGGTTTGTCTAAATACCACCCCCACCTCCTCTTCAGATAGCTCCCACATTGTTACTGTTCTTCCTCAGTCAGTTTTCCTACTTGTTAAGTGGCACGAGGAAGATGGTTACAAAGTGAAGAGTGGTTTCCTCAGCAGAAGGAGAGTCAAACAGAAGAGGATCCTCCCTCTCTCCTGGACCCATCCTAAACGTATTTACTTTCTTCTGTGCTCTTGTGCACCTTTCCAGAGGAGGCTGGTTCTGCAGGCAGAATAATCACTGCTTTGCTGTGCTCGGTTTTATTATCTCTCTGTAAGACGTATCCCTTCCTTCCTTAACAAAAGTGTGCCAAATCTAACCTTTGGAGGTGAAGACAGGATTGATCTTGATATGTAAGTTTATATGATGTTAGCGCTGAGAGAGAAGGCAACTATCCTAGCCCTACCGCTGCTGGTCATGCCATCTGCATTGAACAGCTGCATTTTGTAGCCAAGTTTTACTGTGTACCTTAGTAATATGAATCTGTCACAATGAAGTTTAATTGCCAGTACACGCACAAAAAAGGTAAGTAACACTCCTGTCCAACTGAAGAATATCAATGCATAATATACATAAGTATTTCCTTTGCCTGACAGCATCTCCATAACTGCAGTTTCAGAGATGTGGTGCATCTGTATTTTTTAAGCCAGTGCTAGGTCCTTATGAGATTGGTGTTGTGTAAAGTCATAGCAGTAGAGGCAAATGACTCAGTGACAGGAACTATTGAAGATGAACAGAGAGCCAGGCAATACATTCTTTCTATTCTGTGTTTTGTTAACCTGGCTGACACACAAAAAGGAAATGGGGTCTGAAGGTTTCTGGCTTGTTAACCAAAGTATTAATCACTTAGAAATTGCAAAATTTAAGTTAGTAATGTAGTTTCTGATATTCTGAACATGACTTGACTTTTTATAATGTCGTGTTTGAACTGGAACCAAAATTAATTAAGGTAGAATTTCAGAAGCTAAACTTCACTGACTTCCATTATGATCTGAGCACCTGTCTTCCTTAGACTTTTTTGAAATTTCCACCTTAATCTTTCAAAGGCATGTTTAATACTCAAAATGGCAGAAGTCATAACCAGAACAGCTTCCAGCTAGAGATGTGGTAGGAACGTTATGCACAACGCTTGCTAATACAGGCACGTACAGGCCAGCAATATTTCCAGTATCTCTGCCAGAAAGCTAATGAGAACATATTTGGCCATAAACTTCCCTCTGACTTGGGCAAGGGCATATCTAAATTCCAGTTGTCTCATGTCCACTAGCTGTAAAATGGAAGTATCAAAGCACCAGTGCCAGAATAAAGTGTGATTTCTTAAGGGTTTGCAGTGAGAGACTGAGACATGATAATTGAAGAACCCTGCCACGGGCTGTATTTGCATAGGCGAGTGTATGTTTTTCTTGAGTAAATGGGCTGGTTACGCGTGCCAAGTGCTTGCCACGTGTGTGATAGGCCAATGGGGAAAAGCAGCTCTATACATTCCATTCAGAGCATGTTTGGAGGAGGAAAATTTAATGCAAAGTGCTGTCTTTTCTACAATAGTCCAGGGAAACGTGGAGAAATGCTGTCACACCCAAACCCTCAAAACACAGTGACCCTGTCAAAGGGTGCATCTCCACCATTCTTGTGGCCCTTGTCCATGCAAAACTTAGAAGTCTTTTTTCTTGCATAGCATCCTTTTGCCCTAGGCAAGTGATGGAATTAGAATGGGAGTTAATTTTATCTCACCAAGGATCTTGCAAAAGCATGCCTCTTTCCCTGATGCTGTCATGACTTGTGATCTATGGGACCTTGACCCATGAAGATAGGGAGCCAAAATGAGAGATGGTGGTCAAGAACTCCCTGAATGGGGAAAATTTGCTCTCCTGCTTTTGAGCTCTAACCTCCTTCCTTCCCAGGCCCTCTGCCGATATATTTTAAGATGACCTTTAGAACCTGTGTTTCAACTCTGGCAAATCTCCACCAGGAGTCAGCATTGCCAGATTAAATGTTGCAGGACGTATAACTACTCTGTAAAAATCAAAATGCAGTATGCGGTGATGATCAGCTATTAAAGGCCTGGTCTCCTGTGGAGCCTGTGGAGTGTATTATCCACACCCGTGCTACTTGGGAGACGAGGCACTTGGAAATTAATGGGTAGCTGGAGTTCTTTCCCATCTGAAATGTAGGTCTCTCAAATTGCCAGAGCTTCTCCACGTTGCCTGGGCGTACTCCCAAGGCTGCTGCTAGAGCGAAGAGGAGAGAATGGCTATTGCCCTTCTGCTATGAAGAAATCATTATCTTCTGCACAAGGGACAAAGCAGAAGTTTTGGTGATGCACCCTTACAAGGCCGATGTTTCGGAAAGCTGACAGGCAGCCTAAAATAATAATATCCATCAGACTGATTACAGTAATACTGTAGCAGCTGGAAAGGTTTGCTTTCGTTCTTGATACAATATGCCCAAAAGATGCTTTCTGCCAGCTTTATTGCTGTATTGTCCTATGGCTGGCAGGAGAGATAAGAGACTTTTTCATAAAACCTTCAGATCATAATGACTGGTTCTTTAAAAGAATTACATTTAAAAGATGTAAATGTAAAGATTGGAAAGATTAAAATGTAGAACTACCCAACTTCATGCAGAAGCAACCTTGTCATCCTGTTATTCTCCCTGCCATGTTCCTTGTTAGTTTTCTTGGTGAATGACTAAGTCATTGACAGCTTAAAGGAGAAACTCTTCAGGTCAGGGATATTTTTTTCATTTGCAGCGTACTTAAATCTCTGGGAAGACTTCCATCCATTGCCATAAGACTAAGTAAAGTTTTCACGAGTGGAATGTAGAACTGTAGATGTGCCAGAGCAAAATGCTCTCTTCTGATGTGCCAGTCTCCCAGTCAGCTGAAACTACTCAGTAGGTTTCAATTATCTGCTTTTTGAATTCAGACTACAGGAATATCTAAATGGCACCATTCAGTGATGTGCAAAAATAGCTGTACAGCCAGTTTTGGGTAGCGGAACAAGTATAATTGTATTCAGATGTAATTGCATGTGCTTTGGGGCAGTCAAAGGGTTTGAAAAGTTACCATTTTCACCTATGGTTTGCTGACCCTTAGCTGGACAGGCCAAGTGCGCCTGTATGTACCTGACCTGTTTGTCTGTCATTTAAATGGACAAGTTACCTTCCTAGTGCAGCAATCGTAGGCTTCTCAAACTCAGCATGTCACACCATCTTTGACTGTTTTCTTTGTGTTCCAGCTGAAACCTTGCTCATAAGCGGGCTAGAGTTGCTATTTGTATTGTATGTATAAGCATGTTTAGAGCTTGCCTGAATATTCATACCCGATACTGGCTTTTAAGGTCTGCATGGACTTAATTGGTTGGAGGTGTTTGAAGAATTATAAACCTTGGATTTACAGGAATTGTTATTATGATGTTCCCCTCCATTGGTGTTTGATTTATATCTGCAAGAGTCATTCCCAGAAGGGATTCAACTAGATTTCTCTCCCAGATTTTTAATTTAATTGATGATTGTTTACACAAGTGTCCTTGCCAAAGCGGGGTGATTTGGCAGTCTTCTGGAAGGTAAAGGTTAAGTATATTGATGTAATCTTTTCCTAAAGGAGCTGTTCTTTCTGTGGTAAAAACATCATCGTTTTTGTTCTTGTGTTTGCAACTTTGTTTACATGGGTTTAATTGAATTTTGTCTATACTGTACTGTAAGTGGGATATCGCAGTTTCATATAGTTCTTCCTTCCTGGAGTACAGATTTTTGGACTCTCAGTTTGTTAATGGATTCTGAATTTCCCCGAGCCGTAATTCTTCAGAGCTTTCAATGTGGTAAGTACTGAAAATAGGGAGAATCTGTTCTGCCATTATGCACACAGTTGAGAGGAGCTATTCATAGTGATGGTAGAATCTGATACCCTTGCCTTCATGTGATTAGTACTGTACTTAGCTTACAAATAAGCATATCTGAATTGTTAACTTACAAACAATGTATATAAACCGTATTTATTTTAACATAAGGCGCACAAGCTTGTAACAGTCTCAGCTTTAAAATTATACATTCCTGTAGCAATGTGAATATAAAACCAGAATTGGTAACTTTGTTTTCAGAAATCCTAATTTTTTGTAATGTAGGTTTTTTTTCCACTTATGCAATAAGTTTGGGGTTTGGACCTGTAATTTTTAAGTAAGCTGTTTGTTGCCACTCGGGAATTGAACAGAAATTGGAACACCGTGACTGAAGTATTCTTTCATCTGTTTTAGCATGGATGGGCCTTGATCAGAACAGCAAGTCTGGATGGCTCACTGAGCTGCTGAGTAGCTCGCTGAGGATCTAAACTTCACAGCTCCTGAACTGTATGCTGGCCCTGCGAATAGGCTGCAGCCCAGCACACCCCAGAGAGATGATTTTTTAATTGCAAATGAAATTGGTGATATGAGTCTATCCATTTCTTTTTCTGGTCACATCCTTTATTGGTTATTGTTTTTCCGCTTTCTTTAAATTAATCAACAGTTTTTTTCAGCCATCCTTTTTGTGATCCAGGTCCAGACAAAGTGATCCATAGAGCAGAGGATGACAGCTGTATTGTAGTTCTGCATAGTAATTTACTTCCCTTGCATCCATTCTGCTGGTCTTAGTTGGAAAGAAGATGATAATGAAGCAGGTGCCCATCCCTGGGCTTCTAATCATACGCCTGCAGAATCAGATTCCGATCTGATGGTTCGGAGGCAAAGTAGCTCCTACTATAAAGTGCAATTATAATGGAGGTAAATCAGAAGTGAATGTGATCCTCATAAACTTAAATTAAAAATATCTTCTGCTATTTCTTCTCCTAGCAAAATGCTTCTTCCTGATATACCTACCCAACACATGAACTCAGTGTTAACAAATGAGGCTTCTTTTTAGATATTTCTCATTCCTCCTTATCACATCGAAGTTAGCAATAGAATTCCTGTTATCTTGTTTTTCTTTCCTCTCATTCCTGCAGGACTCAGTATTAACTCAAGGATCCATATAGACCTTTAGGAAATTAATTTCAAATATTTGACGTTCCAAATATTTTGTGACTCCTAGGAGTATATTGTTGGACATATTGTTGATAGTTAAAAAAGCCAAGACCCAGCAGCCACAGGAATTTATGCCCGTTATGGAAAATCTAGCATGATTTCTTTGGTATGGCAATACCAAAAAGTCTGCTGGCATACCCAACTAAAGTACTTATAACCATATAAAGGGAATGCCTTTTAGGAATTGGATTAAAACACAGACATAATATTTTCCATCAATTAGATGTTGAGAAATCCCAGACATACAGTGCTGCAAGTGAAATTAGATACCTTGGGAAACCTATTCCAAATGGAAATCTAGTATGTGGGATCCTGACTCAGTCACCACTCCCTCAGTTTTTTACCCTCCCAAAAATATATTTGGATACACTAATAATGTAAATATAGTAACATCATACCCAGTAAATATGCACAGATTGGATCACACCAGCCTGCACTAAATGTAGCCATAGACAAACTACAGACTTGCCTATAGGTATTTTAAAAACCTACCAATAATACAGATTTACCTATTTTCCTATGTTGCTGCAGATGTGCAGTACTACTATTTGTGGAATCATTTCAGCAAACTGTGTATTATTTATAAATGCAAAATGAAGGTGAGCCTTCTGTCACAGTTGTTTGGCATATGGGAATTATAAATAGGACTGGGTAATCATTGATGTGCTATGCTTTTGGCACTGTGGTCGTTTCTGACCCAAAGAGAAGCCACAAAAGATAAATACATGAAGATCCCTACTAGCTTTTTTGTGTGTAGAAATATTTTGTGTTTTGGTTCACTTCCCGCTTAAGCTGCAAGCTAAATAGAGGATTTTTAACATCATCCTTTACGTGCTCCCACAGCATGACTCTTTTCAAAACAGTTTGCCCCTAAGTGTTTTGGGCAGTTCTTTGTTAGGGTAGTAAAACTAGCATGTAATTACCAGTACTGCTTGCCAAATGGATTTGAGAGCCCTCCTCCAGAATATCCAGGTGAAGAACTGAACACCCAAAGTTTTAGACCTGTGGTGCAGCTGGTTTTAGATGTAATCTGAAATAACTGCTTCTGAGTGCACGATGAAGTCTCCTGCAAATCACATGCAAGAGGAAGTGGTTTCTGAACTCTACATGGACAGCTTGCAGGCTTGGTTTGCAGTAACGCCAGGTACAAAACAGCCATCCAAAAGGTACCATTTACTTTCTCCTGGCCTAGTGAAGGTGGGAAAGAATTATTAATGTTACTGAAGAGCCATCATTCTCTTTGACAACTCAAAATGCAACGTTTTTGTTTTCCTAATTCCCACATTTAATTGATTCAATTTGAAAGTCATTCTGATTCTTTTTTTTTAACTTTCTAAACACAATCTGTGATCTAGTTACATCCAGTTCTGCCTTTCCTTTGACTGCTGCTGTTTTCAACAGTAACTGGTTTCTTCATTTGAATTTAGTTGGCAGCTCTATTGATTGTTGTTCTTGGTGGAACAGAATCCAGCTGTCTTCACTTAACGGTATTATAATGCAGGACAAACACTTTAGTCTGTGTCATCCATGTAAACAGTCTGTGGTTGCAAAGCTGCGTAAATTCATCAAGAAGATGCCAGTCTGTGCTTCTTTTTTTGCTATCCTTACAATGTGGACAAAAGATGGCTCTGGGTTTTTTTCCCTAAATCATTGCAATAAGCTAGTAGGGTGATATGCCAGTTAATACTTTAATGAAGTATACATCAATGTTGCCAAATAAACAGCTTTTGAGGCGTATGCAGATTATTATTGTGGGAAATGTTTCTACTGGTATATTAGATAATAGGTGCAATTTGGAGAAGGAACATGTAGTTCTGTTCATTTCCACTCCCTGTGCATCCTTTGGGTGTGGGCATATAATATTGAAATGTGTAGCTCAGCACATTTTCGATTCACCTGGTTGACAAGAAGTTGCAAAGCACCATAGATTTTCTTTTGCTTTCCCTCTAGTTCTGGTGAACAAACCCAATAGATTGTTTTTCTTAAGTGGGGTTCCCCCCCCCCCTTCCTCCTCCTTCATAAAAAGGCTTGTTTTAGTGCTGTACTTATGGGTAGTGCACCTTTGTAACCTTGTAACTATTGAACCTTTTGCATAAAGCTGTTTTTGCAGATCCAGACAATAAAGAAAATTAACACCTTCCAGGTGTGGGCGTGGAAACACGTTTCAGGTAAACAGTGCTGTTAGCTGAGGAGCGGAGTGCTTAGTTAGCAAGAGCCCATGTATCCATATTCTGATGCACCAGGATTTGAAAGATTGGTTAGAACATGGGAGTTTAATCTGTAAGTTTTGGGTTCTCAGAGGTGAAAGGCTTCTTGCTTTGTGATCATTTTCTGAGCTTGCAGCAGGTCTGTACCACTTAAAGCAGAGTTTCTACTTTCCATGCCCAATGGCTGATCCAGACATTCCTAGGCAGACCTGACATTTTTAGTCTCTATAATGTTGTTTCCACCGCTTCTCTGTAGGGAGGTCAGCTAGGCAAATGATCAGTAGAGCTTACAATTGCCTATGATGAGTGAAAAAGCACTCTAAATGGCTGTGTCTTCTTAAAAATCCACTTTAATGAAATATTGTCAAGCCAGGGAAATGCATATAGAGGAGGAGTGTAACAGCTTGCTCTTTATCACTAAAAACTGCAGTCTTCAAGATAGGATACCAGACATTGCTTTTGTTGAACAGGGATTTTTATCTTCCTATCCAATCACCCCCTACCACCAGACTTTAACATTTTTGTTTCCCCGGTCAGAAAGCTGGTTCAGACGCCATACCTGTGGTTTCCCCTTGTATTCTGGATCTTTTCACAGAACTTGGTTTCCATAGTAAATGCTTTTCAAAAAAGCTATGATTCAATAAAAGCACTCTGTAGTCCTTCGTTTCATAAAGGAGTGCTCTCATTAACTCACTCTTACAACCGCAGGTCTATTTGAATTCTACTCCAAATGTTCCATTACAGGCCGTCTGACACCTCGTGAAACACATTATAAGCTCCATTGCTGAGTTTCTGATCTCAAGTCTTAGTCTTCAAACTATTTTATCATACCTATATTTGAACAAAGTATGCTGACTGAGACAGCGAATGAGGGCCCATATTTAGCCACGCAGTCTAGAAACCAGGAGAAAGGATCAGGAAATATTTACTGCTCAAAAAACTAGTGTTTTCCAAACTTTCTGGAATAATGTGATGCGAAGCTTTTATTTTCTCTGTATTGCCTCTTTTTATTTTGACAAGCTTCCTGTTTTGTCGAGACACCACCACATTTGTTATCAGAATTAGAGAGGGGAAGATGTGCGCACCACACTGATTCAGGGAGACCTTCATTCCTGTCTGTCTGACTTAAACAGGAACCATTAGACAGACAGCATTGGGATTGGTTTCACAGCTACGGAGGAAAACTCCCCTAACCCAGTAATTCCCGTTTAGAAACGGTACCTCAGTTACTGGGAGACTTGAAGCAGTAAGGCATTGTCAGTGACAATCCTGTCCCTTGTTTGTGCATGTGCCTTTTGCGTATTGATCCTGAACATCTCTTCCCTGCAAACCCCACGGCCACAAATACAGCTCTGGGAGGAATGTAGCTGACGTGCACAAGTAGGAGTGCTGTGCAGACAGCACGGTAGCATATCCTGCAGTGCAATATCCTACGTCTTGTAAACCCTCTATACACCATCGGTAGTATCGTGTTGCCTTTGCCAGCCCATTCCTATTTATGTATTTGTCTTCATCAGTTTGGAAAACAATTAGGTCTTGCTCCAGTGAGATTTTTCACCTTACTTAGCAGAGTGAGAAGCGTACAGGCATTCAGCTGCTCATGCTACCACTGTCTTTTGTTTTTATGTCTTTGCTGGATTTCGGATCACGTCAGTAATCCATCACATTTCCAGCAACAAGCACATGAAATGTGGCAGAACATTATCTCACAATTTTGGATGATTGTATCCTACTCACTGTCATGGTACATGAAATAATTACAAACTGAGACGTTACTGTGGTATTGGTAGGACCAACTAATGCCAAGCTGGTGCTTCCTTAGGTTGCCCTTCTATTTTCACAAGAAAATGAAAGCGAAAAGGAGCTAGAAGGCTAGGTGTGAAATAACTTGAATCAGCACTGCAAATAGTGAAAACAAGTATTTGAGCCTTTAAAGGAGAAATGAACAACCTGAAAGTTTTCACCTGACGTAAGACCTCTACAAACATAATGATTTTTACCCTTGCTGTATGGTCATCAATGTGTCACAAAGTATTTGTGATACACCGCTGAAGTTGTATCAGACCTGAGGATTTGTTATAGCAGTATGAAACATATTCTGATTTTCTCCTGACAAAGGTAGCATCTTTTTCACTTAGGAAAATGGCTGACCTGCCTACCGTTAGCATGCCAGCTGAAACCCTGGTGTGAACCCCAGCTGCTGCCTCTTTCACACAGGAAGACCACTGATGCTGTGTGGATTTTGGGGGCCAGATTTGAGATTAAGTTCTTGTGTAAGGGAATCTGGGTCTTTTTTTATAGGCTTCATAATTTTTTTCCTTCCAGTTTCATCATACAAAAATTCAATGTATTTTTTCCTTCTTAATACTGATAAATGTTTTGCAGGCTTAATTTAAACATAATGATTGCTTGAAAACATTTGTTTTCTTATTTGGTTGACAAAACCGGTGAAGCATTTAGATTGCAGTGTCTTGGCATGTTTTCAGTTTGGGATCACTAGACAACTAAAGAGGGAAGAGCTAGAGTTTGTGACGGCAAAAATACTGCATTTCATTTCCCATTATGAAACTATGCATATTGCTCTTTGCCCAGTACCAGCCTGAAATGGAAGAGAAGTCTAAGACGGAATAAATGCTTTTGTCTAGCTTTGAATGCTGTATGGCAAGGCTAACATGTATACCGATGAAACAAAAGATAAGGCAAGATTAGGTAGAAAGAAGTAAAATGTCTAGGGCTTTGGAATGGTGTTATCTTTCCTGTAACAGGTCGATGCCCACCTGAAATCTTGCTGTGGGTTGGGAGGGTCCGGGGGGCTCCCCTCGGAGGCTGTTTCAAGGAGATCATGCCTTCTAAACAAAGCGACTTGCAGCCCTGAGGAACACAAGGCGCTCAATCCTCAGGAGCAGTCGCTCCTCCCTTCTCTTAACCATTCTCCTCAGAGATCTGTAGGAGTTTGTAGAGGCTGGTTCATACGTGTAATTTCTCTCCTTTTCCCAGGGGACTTCAAGACCCCAACTGTGTAAGAATACAAAGATACTGAGGACCCAGAATTACCTCCGTTTTTCCCTCCTTGTATTGTGGAAAAATACCCAGTTCCAAAATCAAATGCAGTTACTTTCACTTGATAGGCTGGCCCTACCAGCAAGCTTTGGGGACCCTTGCTATTGGATCTGTAGCATACTGCAGAATGTTAGCAGACTGTCTTTGCCACAGACACTGATAGATTCCTGACGTTAGGGCAACTGCATAGTTTTTGGAAATGGCTGTTCTGTCCTGTGCATTGGTGAGTGTTCCTGTAGTATGCTTGATTTTGAGTACAGAGCTTTCAAGGTTCTGTTAGCGCCAGCTCCTGTTTGCTGCTTGTCTCCTTCTCACTTCAATACGGGATGGAAATACAGCAGATGTATCGTAGATACTGAGGAGAGTCAAGAAGCTGTCACAGAGAATGCTGTATTTTCTCATTCTCTCAAAGCTGAGGCTCCAAAAGAGTTGTCTAGTGGTTTATATTGTTTGGAAACATGTGACAGGAAAATGTAATCTTTAAGTAATTGCTTCTGTCGGAATACCCTTTGATTTTTACCATACATCTCTTCTGTAGGATTTTTCAAAATTATTAAGCAGAAGGTCACGAAGAAAAAATTATGATGATTTTCTGGGTAAAAATAGCGTGAGTCCTCTCCATTTTTCACATTGTGGTAGGTTGCCCTCCCTTACCAATTTCACATTGGTAGTTCTCCTATTTGATAGTAATTTCTGTTCATTTTACATTGTATTAACTATCTTTAGCAGTGCTTCGGAACCTTCCTCCCTCAGCATTTTGGTGCGGATCTCATCAATATCTCTGAACTTCAGTTCTTCTTCAGCTCCTTTTGAAGTTTTCTTCAGTTTTTCTATTAGAAGTGATCTAGCTTCCATTTGTCTCAGATTTGTTAAAAAATGCTGTCATCTGTTCATTCAGCATGTTGCAGCCATTTAGACATCTGCACAGGAGCTCGTTTCCATCCCTCATCTGGCTTTACCTCAGCAGTGGGCAGTCTGTCACTTTGTCTTTGATCAGTGAATTGTAGAGGTTCTTCTCGCTGCTATAATTCTGGTGATGACATAGAGAAACTTAACGTACCTTGGTCTTGTACAGCCTTTTTCGTCTTTCGTTTTTTATTGATATATCTCCTATTTCTTTTGGTAATTATTTTCTCACTTTTTTTATTCTTTGGCACGGGAATTTTTCATTGTTTCATACCCCAGCTCACGCGCCTCTCAGTTTCACTTGACAATTATCTCTCCCAGGTATTGCAGAACTCCTGGCTCTTTTACAGACAGGCCGCAGGAGAGCAGTGCTCCAACATACTGGATCAGTGCTGTTTGCCCCAGAAGTGTGAGTGGCCCCCTTGGTTTCAGCAGGACTGCTCAGACGTGTATAGGAGGCAAGGTTTGGCCCGCTACACGCGGTGTATCTTATCTGTAGCTGTCATGCAACTTGTTGTGGATTGTGTAATTGTAATAGGCTTGTTGAACAGATGTAAAGCATAACAGCTCTGATGATGCACTTTAACTGAAAATACAAATCAATTTCAGGTGTTCATGCTAGAGAGCAGATAAATTACTCTATTAAAATAGAAAAAAATACTATTTTGGGGAAGCAGTTTCCAGTCAGTAAAAAAAAAAATACTTTGTCCTTCAGCTAAAAATAAATAGAATGATTAAAAGCAGCAGGTACCTTTTTAAATTATTGGACATTAAAAAAAAAAAAAAAAACACCAAACCAAAACAACAACCTGTATTGAAATTCAAGTGTCTCTGTTCGTTGTACCTTGTAAACTACATGCTTGCAATATATTTGCTTTGGAGTCAAGAAGTTTGTGTTTTAGTAACTGAGGTATGTGTTAGAACCTGACAACAGATGTGCACTGAAGAACAGCTGCTATGTGCTAGAGGTAACGTCCCCAGTTATAGCAGCCTTAAAGTAAAGATTAACGATGTCTTAAATTAGCCTTGATTCTATTAGAAATGTCCCTCATATTTCATGCTCTGAAAGGGATATGGGGAAAGAATGTCATAATGTTTCCCTGTTCTTTGACAAGCCTTTCAGTAGCCCTGTCAAAGATCCTTTAAAATTGAATTGAAATAATCAGAAATGATGTGCCTATGTGAAAAATGCTTGGCAGATTCTTCTCTGTAAGATGGGTGTATGCTAATGAGTTTTAAATTATGAGTTTAAAATTATTCTTATCAAGCAAGTGGTAGTAGCTCATATTAATTTACTAAAATAGAAAATGAAAAGGTTTCTAAATCCTTTACCTGTTTCTCTTTCTAAATAGGATTAAAAAATGCTGTCTCGAGCTAAATTAATACAAATGCAGGTAATAAAACCAGGTTTTATATGAAGCAATAGATCATTCCCTATAGGTGATCTGCCCTATATGCTCTGCTTTGTAATCAAATTCATCGGCTTAGAATACTGCAACCCCCCCTTTTAAAGATGGTACTGTGCAGGTGTTCTCCTCTGAACTTGGTGGTTCAACAATTGGTAAAACAATGCTCTCAAATAACTACCTTCCTTTGTGAGTGAATCATCTTACTTTGCTTCTACTAAAGTCTAATATCGTTCAACAGTGTCACTTTGTCATGCCTGATAATCGGAATTATGCAAGGGAATTATCTGTATGGATTTCATGCCCAGGACCTGTATCATCATTTATTTATCACTCTAAGTAGGTATGTGGTGTTTTGTTTGTTTGAAGTACAATAGTTGAGGCTGTATTGACTTTTGAAAACAGATCATTGAAGTTTGTTATCCTTCAAGTTAAAGTCTTAAAACCCATAATCAGCTGCCATTTATTTTTCACTAACAGCATCAGAAGTAATGAATTTTCTTTGATAATTTTAAGAATGTAATCTTGCCTTGGGGGAGGACATCTGGAGTGAAGGCTGCTGGAGTGACTCTTAATTTCGTTAGAACAATAGCATTTGATCTGTAAAAACCAATTTGCCAGCTACCGTCAGAATACCAAGAAGTGAGAAATGGGATGAATTAACAGCAATCTACTAGTATGTGATCAGAGGGTATGTTAGACTTGCCAGTATTTCTGTTCTGGAGCTCAGTATTAATCTGAGGAGGAACTGGAGCAAATGCGATACGCATACTATTTAAGACCTGTCTGTTAAATACTGTGCTGGAAAAGAGGGAGCCAGACGGGCTTAGAAGCCCATGTAAGCTGTGGCTTGAAGACTGATTCTGGAGAGAGGCCTAACACGGAACTTTAATTGTCTTAGAAAGCACATGTGGTTCTAAGCTTGTATTTCACATTGAGACACAGGAAACATGCCAGATCTTAAAATTTTTCTTGCAATAGCACAAATACTCAGCAGTTCAAAGCTGTATAAATAATGTATATGCTCACAGGAGCAGGAAATACGCTGCTGATCAGACAATGTCAACGTAGATGAATCCTGTCCTGAAAGCTGTACTTTAAATGTGAGCAATAAAACCACTATTGACATGTGGCACTACTGACTGAAATGTCAATAGTAATAAAAAGAGTATTTCGTAACGCAGAATCATCGCTTGGTTTGCTTGACTAGACAGATGCTTCTATTTTCCATGAAGGAAAAATAATTTCCATATTAGTTCTCTGAATGCCCAGCACAGCTTATTTGTCCCACTAAAGCTCGCATTCTTAATCTTAATCATATTCTTGAACATAGGGAAAATTTGCGTGCTGGTCTTGTATAGCTTAAGAGTGAGTGTTGACACCAGGCATGACCTGAAACAATTTAAATGTTGGCACGCTTAGGGTTTGCTCGATCTGGAAGTGGGTGCAGGCAAATGCGGTACTTGAAGCGTCCTCATCCTTACCCTTCAGCTCCATATGTGAGACTGCTTCAACTGTTCTCTGGCAACTATGACTTAGACATGGTTTCCAGAGTTTATAGGCAGAAGGGACAATTTTGTTTGGCTGTCTGTAGACTATTACATTTCTCTGGTTGTTCTTAAGTGTAGTGAAGCATTCTGTTTGTCAACAGATTAGAGCATGTGCCATAAGCAGAGAGAAAATAAAAGAGGCTAAAGTGCTATTAATGCCCTAGGCACATGGAGTGGCAGAGGATCCACTCGGATCTGCCCAAATCATCTTGACTGTTGAACCATTCCTCAGGAAAAGGCCAGAAAACCACTAGGTTCCTTCCTGATGCTGCATCTGGCCAGACACATCTGTGAGGAAGATTCTGAGAAAGAAATCTGTCTCACTTCATCGCACGCACTGCTTACTACTACTCTTTCTCCTGCCTAGGCCATCCCTCATGGTTCAAAAGAGGGCAGAAAGAGAAACCCAAGGATTAAACAAACAGAATGCTGCCATTTGATCGATGTGCCTCAGGAAAAAAAAACCCCTGTTACTTATCCCTGGTATGTAGCTGGCTAAAGACCTGAAACCATTGCTCAGGTCAGTCATAAATTTGCTGGGGGAAGTAAGGAAGCTTGGAACATTCTTATTAGTTCTCATTTTCCATTCCTGTGGGAATGCATAAAAACAGGGCATCCCCGTGAGCATTGCAATTCTTCTGCAAATGACTGTACTCAATAAATTTTGGGAACTGGACCCAATACTTTGTGAAACTCAGTTGTTGCCCATAAAACTGACTAAAAATGGTACAGGCCAACAGTTTTTTAGACAAGTAAGAACTTTTCCAACACTACTAAGGTATTTTTCAGAAAGGGACCAAAGCGCTTACACAGCTCTATCTACTCCCAGCAGGCCTCCAAAAGGCACCAGCACCTGGGCAGCTGACAGCCCGCAGCTCTGCATCCAGGCGTTTGTTTTCGTTTGTCACTAGCAGGAGGCTCAGTCGTTAACTGAGCAACTTCACAAGGGCTGTTTCTGTGCTACTGAAGCCTGAGCATCAAGCTGAATAAGGAGCTAAAGGACTTTTGAAGATTCCAAGATACGTTGAAGATGTTTCACTACAACCAAGGCGATTCTCTTTGAGTAGGTTTACAGGGAAAGGCAGTTCTTTGGGGAGTCTGTTTATGCCAAAAAATGATTCTGTGATGATGATCCTTAGACCAAGGGTCTTAACAATTGCTTCTTTGGGGATAACCAGTATCTTGCTGTTCTTTGTGCTACTGACAATCATCTCAACAGTAAGTTTTACACCATCCATTGAGTTTTTGGTAAGCAATGCTGGCCAAAAATAGCCAGGTAGGATGATGCATGAAAAAGAGAGCTCTAACAGCTTTTAAACAATTCCTGCTTTTTGGCAGCATTAATGTCAGGACATTGTAGAAAGATTTGATAACGTGATCTAAGGCAACTTCAAAACTGCATTGATTAGAATCTCTGTGAGATCAAACAGTGGCAGCGTGATCAGTAACCCAATACTAGTCACTTTGTAACCCCATTTTAGGCGTAGAGAAAAGAGGGATGCTACTAAGTCCGACTTGATCTGTTTCTTGATAACCTTGTAATCTTTTCGTGAACCTACTTGCAGTTGGTGGCCGATGATTAATTGGCCATAATCTCATCTTCCTAATCACTTCCATTTCTAAGTGTACTGCTGTTACCTTACACTTTGAAAAGCAGCAAATATTGTATCCTTTCAAGGGATTTCAAGGTCAGAAGAAACCGGGTTGTCAGTCCAGTTGACTGGATCTTTAAAATCTTCTACTGCTAACAGCATACCTAGCTGATTATAATGACTTTGGACTTACCTTTCATCCAGATGAACCCCAAAACATTTTGTCAACTCATACTTCATTTCACCAGGTGCAGAACTGTAGCAGCTGTTTGGCAAAGCACAGAAACCAGTTCAACAGTTGTGGGCAGCAATGTATGTAATTGGAGGTTGTGGGGTGGTTTATAAAATGGCTTGATTAAGACGCATAGCTGCAGGCCCACACTGCACAAAAGCACAGCTCCTCAGCAAGAATTTAGGAAGGTATTTTGTCTGAAGCAAAATGGTATGATTGCAGGGTCAGCACAGTAGCAGTTTTAAATAGATGAAAAAGAGGCAACTTAATGAGGACGACCTCCGTTAGATTCATCTTCGACAGTGTGCTATTTGGAGGGCTAGAAATAAATGAAGATTAAAATACCAATAAATCTAGAGGGGGAAATGTGTTAAGGAACAATAATTTTCTTTTTGTGGGTGTTGCATATACCAATTAGAAACCCCTTAAAAGTGATTGTCAATAGGGTGGACAGAATTGTGATTTGTATTTTAAAGATTATTTGGAGCTGCAGTCTTCCTGCACTTTGTTTTGGATATATTTGGTAAACAAGGCTGTTGTGACTGCTACACTTGCATGGTTTCACGTGTGACTATTGTTGTGTAAGAAGCCAAAAAGGCAACAGTGCAGCTTTCTGACACTTGGAACTTCCTGTGTGTTTTAAACTCTCATTGCATCTAGAGCTGCAGCCCTAATATGAGCCGGGAGCTGAACACTTCACCTGATGTTAGGACGTGTGATTGGGCTGCAATTGGAGGAAGCCTTGGCTTTCAGTATCACCTGCTTTTTCCGGTTTCCCAGGTAGCTTCTGTCACCCTCTCTGGGCAGGGTTTAACTCCTCAGAGGAGCTATTTAAATGTTGATAAGAAATGAATTTTCTGTAGGTGTTTGAAGTACTGGAAAATGCTTGAACCTTTCTAAATGTTACTGCTATCTATTTGAATCAATACAGGATTTCCTAAACATTTTAAAGAACTTCTTTCATTAAAAGCATATGAAAACTTCAGGAAAAAATCAATTAAAAATATACATGATTATGTACATTTATACTGACAGTCTAAGCCCTTTTTTTTTAAGCAAAAACATATGTGGAAAACTTAGCACTGGGTCATTTTAACAAAGTGAAGAAGCTCTCTCTGCTAAAACTGAAAATATGGAGGGTCTTGGATGATTTATTGAAATGGTTTTATATCACATTTATTTTCCAGTAAGTAAAGTTTTCATCTCCATGGGAGAATGCAGCATGCAATCATTTCCCTGCAAGAGGATTTGCATGCAGTTGTGTATGTGACAGCGACAGAGCAGTGGGTAAATGCTGTACCTTGTAGTGGTTTGGCAACTTCAGCTTCGTAACAACCCTGTGTGGTTATACCTCCTTCAGACAGGGGTAATTACATGACACATTTTCTTCTTTTGAGACCTTTTTTCCTCTCTGCTATATAGGGAAGGAAGGTGGTGGTTACATCCTATATTTATTATTCAAATCTTAAATTATAGTGATAAGTAGGTCTCAAAATTCTTCTTGAATTAAGCCTAACCATGCAGCTTCACTTAGGCGAGAATGCAAACCATGGCCCAACAGTCTGCAGAAATGCTCTCCACTCATGTCCCAAGTTGGGACAATGTAAACATCCTACTTCAATCAGTTGCATTTAAACTACTTCTGTTTGGGGATGTCTTTGAACAAGTAGTTAGCAGTAGTTACTGGTTCATCTTGGAAGCTGAATTTATTACTTTGCTCAGTAGGTTTAAAAAGAGGCGGTGGAGGAGAGCTTTTCAGGATTTTCTGTCCTGTGCTTAGCATGCTCAATTAAATACTGGTTCCCCGATTACTAGTGCTAATAGGTGTTTTTCCATCAAAGGTGTTTTCCCTTTCTCTCTTAGCAATTTAACACTTTTTTTTTTTTTTTTTCCCCCTCCCTAGCGGAGGTTGAAAAGGTTGCTAGAAACCGTTGTTTCCCTCCGATTGTTGCAGAGGCTTGTGGTTAGGCTAACAAGTTGCACACCTTTTATATCGATACAACACAGAACAATACTTGATAAGGTTACACAATACGTTAACGTCTTTAAAACTAGCAGTCTACCATTTGTAGTTCCTGGATGTTTGAGCGTGGTCAGAATTTAGGTTTACGCCGTAGCAGACCCTTAGCGCTCGCGGCTTCCCTCGGTTGTGCCGGGCCTGGGGACGGGCACATCAAAGGCAGGCGAGAGCGCAACTCTCCTCCTCGGCTTTAGCTGTCGCCACGGGGCGGGAGCGCACCTCGCGTCCTGCTGGTCCCCCCTCGCAGGGCTGGCTGTTTCAGCAGTGCTCTACCACAAGGAGGAGCGCACCGCGCCTCGCCGGAGCCGCTGCCCCGCACCGGCGGCGGCCGGTCGGGCCGGGGCCGGGCGCTGCGCCCTGCTGGCGGCAGGTCAGCCGCAGGCGGGGGCCGGGCCGCCCGCTCCCCACCAGCGCCGAGTCTGAAACGCAAATTTCCGTTTTGCCGAAATGGCCGCCTCGTGGGGCCGCTGGCGAGCTGCGGGGCGGGTTTGGAACCGGCCGCGTTTGGGGGCACGTGGCGGGCCCTGCAAAGGGAGCCGCGGTGTGTGGCTTGGGTGGCGAGTAGCGGGCCCGGCCGTCCCCGGGGACCCGCTACCGTCTGTGCCGAAGGAAAGGCGGCGCCAAGGATGAACGCGCACTGTGGTCAGCCTCTGCTTTGCAGGCCGCCAGTTAGCCTGAACCATTCGTAGCTAGATCGGACCCCTTCTGGAGGTCTTTCCATGCAGAAATCGAGGAGAGAATTGCGTGTAACCGGAGGCGTAGTTTCTCACTCCAGTGAAGAGTATACAGGCTTGCGGTGTTTTACAGGTATTTGTCAAATGCTTAAGTAACGAGCACAATAGAGCTTCTGGAAAATAGGAAGCATTCATATAAGTCGAATGAAACTCTGCTGTACAAACCAGTGGGAGTAATTGCGCCTCCAGTAAAGTGTAATACTGAGCTAAGGAGTATTAGGCTGGCACATTGTCTTTGTGTTGTCATTGATGCGGTGTCTGAACTCGCGTGAGACTTTCACTGCTACGATAGTTTGGTAAATTGGAAGGAAACGGATTTTGAAATGAGTTTTCATAATGAGGTCGAACCAAGACAGAAACCTAAACTGCGAATGGATGTGTTTATACATCCAGAAGTCAGTTAGCAGATGGCTTTAGATGGGATATTGGTGACAAATAATAGACTATTTTAAGTATGCTCTTCTCACTTAAAATGCCTGATGACCAATCTTCTATAATTTTATGGAGCAACCGTTGTAAAACATTTATTTTTAAGAATGCAAAATCTGTGTCGCCTGCTTATTATTGAAGCCGTTTAGCACATCAGATGTCATTCCAGATTACCAGTTGCATTTCAGTTGGACTGGAAACAAATACAGATCGGTAATAATGTAATGCTGTGTACCTTAAGGTTAAATGTCTGACGAGACAACTAGCGCTAATGGACTGTGACATCTTTCAAGCCATAGGTCTGACATTACTTGCTGTGTCAGAGTGAAATGTTTACAATGATCTAACTCCACATAACAATATATTAAGACATCATTCTTTTCTCCTCTGTGTGCTGCAACACTGACTGCATGTAATTTCCGCAGCAGCAGCTGACCCAGGTGTAAAAGCAGCGTTTTCCAGGTTCTGAAGAGCTCCGAATAGCACTGTTGGTGGTATTTAATTCAGTCCAGCATGTCCTGTAAGGTTTCTGTACGTCGCAACTTTAAAACATGTGCTGCGGATAATATTCCATGAATACAAGCCCGTCTGTCCTGACACCATCTGGGACCAGATCTGCCACTGTAACTTCTCTGAGCAGTATCTCACTAGACATGTAGTGCTATTGGTAGGAATGTAAGGATGGCAAACTCAGATCAGAAACTTTGTGCCAAAGATACCTGCTAAATTTACACTACTGTGGCAGATTAGCTCTTGGAAATTTTTTTGAAATAAGGAAGATTTAAAACAATGTTTTGCATTAATAGAACTTGAATGACTAGACTGATAAATGGTAAGTACACCTGGATGGCTTCTAATAATGTTTAAATAATATCATACTGTATTAAGAACTCATTAAAGAAATAGGTAAGAACTAGCCGTTAGGGGCCATTTGATAACAGATTGTCTCAGTGTCCTCATCCCATAAAGGCTCTTTCTAAATATAGGACTTTGTTTCAAATATTAAGATGCTTCCTCTGGCTTCTGTTTATCTGTTTTCCCTTGTCTTATTTTCATTAAATGCTTATACTTCTGATTAATTTATTATGAGATGTTATATTCTGGCCCCTATTAAATAGCTTGTAATGCATCGATGCTTTTCTGCAATTTTATATTGTGACACTCTTCCAGTGGCTAAGATAGGAATTGGAAAAAATACTGGTTTTGTTAATGCAATTTTCACCAAAGTGTGGGGTTATTTTTTCATAGGTTTTTTCTGTGTTCAGTCCTGCGCTGTCTCTCTTGTAGTGTGGACGGGTGTACATCAATGATGCAAAACTTCATCTCACGAACTGACAGTACGGTGACAGCTGATGCTATAGAGTATATGAGAGTAACTCCAGCAGTGGTATAATGCTTCCTACGTTCCAAGTAAATCGTAAGAGAATATGAACCCATCACCAGACAGATTTAAAATGTAAATGCTGTTCTGCTTGATCATCAAGTCAACGACTATTAAGTGTATAGTCGTGTTATGCCAAGATGTAGCATCAATACGGTTATTTTTTTACTTAAAACAACAATTACAAATCCTTCACGGGGAGGGGAAAAAAAAGGTGAACCTCAGCAGAGGAGGGGGCAGAGAAGGGGAAGCAAGCTGACGATGCTATCGGGTATTTCAGAAGCGATGATCGTTATCGCCCGCTCAGTTACGCGTGTGGCTGCCAGCCCTGACACCGCAGCCCAGCCCCTCCGTTCCGTTCCCTTCCTCTCCAGTTCATTCAGCCAAACCCCGGTCCCTGCGCGCTCCCTTTCCCCAGGGCCAGCGGCACCCGCCCCGGGCGGGCTGTGGGGGCCCTTCCTCCGCCGGGGCCGGGCCGCACCTGCCCTGCCCGCCGCCTCCCCGGGGCCGCGGCGGGCCCCCCGCTGACGGCGGGCTCCCGCGGAGCGAAAGGCCCCGGGGCGGGGACGGGAGGAGGGCGAGGAGGCGGCAGCCGGCGGCGGGGGCGGTGCTGCCGGCCCGGGCGCGCCCCGTGACCGGCCGCCCGCGCCGCCCCTCGGCGGCGGCAGGGAGGGGACGGAGCGAGCGGTGTAAACAAGGCGGGGGGCCGGGGCTGGCTTGATGTCAGCGGGTCACATGGAGCCTCATATGGGCCGGGGGATGGCGGCGCGGCGCGGCTCTCCGCGGGCAGGCGGCGGCGGCTGCTGCTGAGGCGGCGGCGGTGGTGGTGGTTCACGCCGAGGGCCCGGCCCGCCTCTCCTCCCCGCCTCCCCGCCCGCCGCGCTCCGCTCCCCGCTGCTTCGCCCCTGACAAATGATGTGTTTTGTGCTCGCCGCGATGAAAGGTAGGCGCAGCCCGCGAGAGCCGCCGCGCCGTGCCGCGGAGGAGGGGGGGAGCCCGGCCCGGGAGCGGCGGGGCCGGCTGGAGCGACGGTGCTCCGTGGCCTCCCCTCTGCCTCCGCCGGTGCCACCGCTCGGCGTCCAGCTGATGCGGGGCGGCCCCGCTCGCCCCCGGGCGGCCTGCGGGGAGCCCCGGGGACGGCGCTGCCTGTGCCTGCCCCGCGAGCCGGTGCGGGGACCCGGCCGGGCGGCCCCTGGAGCGGGGACAGTTTTTTGGGAGCTGTCGGAGGGATGGGGCGGCTCAGCCCTGCCCGGGACTGCCGCCGCCGCCGCCGTGCTTAGGTGCGAGCGGGGAGCGGAGCGGTAACCCGGCGGAGCCGCTGCACTTTACACTGTGGCGTACAAGTTAGAGGATAAGAGATAGCTTATCTGCCAGCACGGCTTTTTGGAGGGAGAGGTTATGATTAACGTGGTTGGAGTCGCATAAAGCGCAGACGAGCTGTCTGATCCTTCTGCAAACCCTCGTAGAAAACGCGTACGGTAAAATCTGTCTCTGGCAAAGGGGAAAAGAACGTGGCAGCATCCTGTAGGTAGCTGAACTGAAGGGGCTAAAATGGCATCTGAAGAGATAGCTGCTTGTTTTTAAAAGGCTTTGGAATAAAAGGAAGATTAGAGCTATGTAGTGATTTATTTTTTTTTTAAACCTGAAGTTTTCTCTGCTGGCCGATCCGAGTCCTTAATGAGGGGCAATGTCAGACTGAGGAGAGTCAAACGAAGTTTTTGATGAGAAATCAAAAGTTTAGAGGTATGTTTTCAGTCTGCCCTGTTTCCTAATAAAATGAGGTCCACAGTAGAACTTTGCATAGCAGCATTTTTAAAGTCATAGTTGTTTTTTTAAAAAAAAAAATCTAAAACTAGTAACTATCTTATTTAAATGCGATATTCTTTCATAGTAAGGAGTATCACTGTTAACATTTGAATTTAATACCCCCACTAAAATACTAAATCTGTACCCTTTAGAATATTTTCATTGATTTTGCAGGTAAAGTTTCTTTAAAAAAATAGTTACTTGGAAAAAGAAGATTGAATCCTGCTTCAGCTAGAGGCTGTTTCCTTTTTTTTTTCACTTTGCAGGAGCAGTAGGTAATGGGCACCAGTAGCAGCATAGTGTTTGAGGTACGGTAATTTTCAATTACTAGGCTTCCTTTTATTCTTGGAGAGAAGCCTGTGTGAATAAAAAGAAAAGCACTATATTCATTAATCATTAGCCATGCTGAATGTATTTGGCAAGAAAATGTAATTGGGTTGATTCAAATAGTTGCATCTGTAACAAAAGAAAATGCATTTTTTTAAGTGCGAACTACATGGATATTTTAGCAGTCACTTAGAATTCTACATACTCTGATAAGAGTTTCTCGGCATATCCGTCACAAGCCTGTTAGAACCATGAAATCAAATAAGCAAATTTAAAAAAAAAAAAAAAAAGAAAAGAAGGAATGTACACTAATTAAAAAAATCAGAGGGTGTATTTGCCTTATATGCTTCTGCACAGAGACTTAAGGTGAGTTGTAAAAAAGCAGGTAGCTGATTTTCAGCAACTCAATTTGAAAATTTTTTTTTTTTACTCTCTTGGGAGTTTCATTTAAATAAATTTCCACACTGATGTAAGATCTTGGCGGAGCCCAGCTTTTGGGTTTTAAAGTGTAATTCCTAATGGCTTTATTATGAAAATACTTATGTTTTTGTACTTTTTACAGAATACTTCTACAGTATGTTTCAGTCATGTTTCATCCTATTTAGTTTTCTAGTGCAGTGAAAAACTTTTTTGGTTTCTTGTCCTTTCTCTAACTTGCTGGATGGGGTTCAGCTGCAGGCAATGTGTTGTCTTAAAGTGACCTCTGACTGCCATGAAATAATAGATCCGCAATCCAATATTGTGATTTGAGAGAGGTAGACCAGTAGCATAGGGAATAGAATTTTATATAACCTCGAAGGTACAAGGGAAAAATGTAAAACTTGTAGGTGAATTTTATATTTTATTTATTCTTGGTGCTATAATGGCATCTTTTGGTGCTTCTGATCTTTTACAGTTCTCAAGTTAAAAGTGCAGAAAATTACGGTCTGCAGGAGAATATGGGATGTTACAGATTTCCCTATTGGATTTTTTTTTTTTTAAGTGAAAAAGAAGAGTATCAGTTTCTTTCCTATTGTTGTTCAGGTAGCCCAAATTGATACCATGTGAAATTAATTTGCGAGTCCTTGTATCTTTCATGCAACATAATATTCTGGCAAACATGCTTTCTTTCATTTTGAAAAGTCCTCAGACTTCCAGACTATCCAGGTTTGAATGAATAAAGAGTTTGGCCAGCTGTCAGCGCATCGATAGCTGTGCTAGTATGCTTAAAGAGCTGGAAAACAGACTAGTCCAATGAAGAGGCTGGACATGTCCTTAACACAGGCTGCGTGAGGCTTCAAGCAGAGAGGAAAGAGGGGTTTTTTCTATTTCTAAGAAAATAGGCAGTGGTGAAACATCGAAGTTCATAATGACTGAGTAACTATTTTGTAGATTGATGGGCTTTTAAAAATTATTCATCAACTGTTGCGAGTCTGGAGGATTCAGGAAGTCTTGTATTCTTAGGTTATAATGTATGGAGGCCAGTTAACTGGCTGATGGCTTTAAGGGAGAGTACAACTGTGCGTGCTTGCCAGTAAAAGTTTGCAAAGAAGTCGGATAATTTTGCCAGCATATTCATTGGTACAGATCTTATTCCTGAGAGGGTCTTCACTGGCAGAAGCTTCAAGGTTGACTTCAAGGAGAATAGTACTAAGTGCTATGAATTGGTGAGCAAATACTCTGCACTGGAGTAGAAACATGGATTCAGTTGTCATGCCAGTAAATAAGTGGAGGTGAGCCCAAGACAGGGGGAGCTAGATTCAAAAGTGTGGTATTTTGCCATTTTTTGGTACCTACTCGGTAGAGAGACAGGGGTGTATCAGGCCCGGTGTTGGTGAGAGCTGAAGTACTTGTCCTGTGCTATGACCGGACCTGGGCAGAAGGGTTCGGTCTACTCATGAGATTATAATGAAAATGAACCTAGCAATAGTTTTACTATCCTTCATATGGGCATTTCTAAATAGAGGTTGGTGGGAAAGCATATGTAAATTTTGTAAGCTTTTTCTACGTGGGTGTATTTACTGTTAAGGTAGAATTTGAGCTACTAATCCTGACTTCTGCTGTGTGGACATCAACAAAGTTGAATCTGTTGCTGTTTTGTGGGGGATAGACCAGGTGAGTAGAATCAGTTGTTCCTTGGTTGTAAGGAAAATTGTTTCACTTTAGGGGAGTCTGTGCTTGGATTGTTGGAATTATAACTAGTTTTCCAACTGACACTGTCTCTGAATGAAAACTCAGGCATTTAAAAATGTCTGTTTAAGGAAACAGACTGTTGGTTTTCTGGTTAGTGCACATAATTTTTGTATCTCACTGTATTTTTTCTGATGACCCTTGCTGCGGTTGGGCAGATAAACAGGATTTCCCTTGCTGCCTGGCTGTAGCACTGAAGGGGAGCGTGCTTTACTTGCAGCGACCTCCATGCTCCGCACTCTAGAGCCAGCTTGCTCGGAGGCCGGCCGGCTGGGGATTTATGAATACTGCTTACTGTGGGTGAGCTTTTCTGAGTCTGTCAAGCCTGACCTTTTGATGTGTTTTTTGTCATGTATCTTGGCACCAGCCTGCCAGCACAGTGGTCATTACTCTGTGTTTTTCACCAGTAAACAACTGCCTATAGAAAAATATCTTGCCGTAAGTTTAAAAAAAAGTTGCTTTACAAAGTGAAGTATGTTTAAATTTGCCTTCGCTGTGGTACCATTGAAAGTTAAATCCAATTTAGCAAATACCCTGGTACAGAACTTCTGTTGACTAAATATTAACAGAATCTGGCCTTTGGAATTGCTAGCTGAGAGACTGGCTTTTTGCTGTTTTAATTTCTTATGACTGATCTGAATGACTTGTACCTAAGATATTTGTTGCATCATGTTCACAGGGTAAGATTGGTTTGAGGTTTATTGCTGAAATGTACTTTTCAGGCCCTTTGAAAGACTCTCAAGACTTACAACTAAAAGAAGAGGAAATCTGTCTTTATGTCTCGCTCTGTGATAATCAAAGGCAGTTGCATATTCTGTACAAGTCTCAGTTGGGGACACTCCTTTCAAGTATGGAGCATCTGTACATCCTGTTCAGTCAGCAAAAACTGTGGGTGCTGAACATCTTACTAGATCAAACTCTTTAAACTTATTTACAGCTCTTGCCTAGCTAAAATGGTGAGGCTGTTCCAACTGGCTGGCAACACAATCTTAAAAAATAATTCTTCTAGGATAATTCTGAATAATTGGGGCAAAACTGAAGTGGTCTATGGACACCACGCAAGGACTTCTGTACCCTTTTTTTTTTAAAAAAAAAAAAAAAAAAGTCCCCTGAAGGGATGAGGCTGTAGAGGTGGGTAGTTCAGCATTGCTGGTGTTTGGGGTATGGGCTCTGCACAGATATGAAATGTCATCAGGTTTTACCCAGTGAGCTGATATGGGAGATCAGGGGGAGATGGCAGCTCATTCAGCATGTGATGCAAGGTAATGGTCTGCAGCTTTGCAGCTTGGATGTGCAGTGGGGAGGTGAATGTTTGTATTGGCATTTATTAGTTCAGGGACTAGTGTCTAGACACCTTGGTCCAGAACTGAATCCTCTTTATACCGAGTACTTTCTTTACTCATTCCCTATTATAGATAGCGCTGCATGTTTGGGGTTTTTTTCTAGCATGATGTAGCGCTCAATTTTAACCTTAAGGGGTTTTAAATCTTCTTTCTTGCTTCTCTTGCCTACAGTACAGTATAGAAATGATCACTATCACGTACTAATTACTGGCAGGTTTATTAGTATTTCATCTTCACTATGCAACAGAATTCTAAATTGGTATATTTGTTTCTAAACTATACGTACTAAATCAAAACTGTCAAATCTTTGTGTCTCTACTGAGTAGATACATGCAACTTTGACTTTGCAGTTCTCTATCTAGTATTAGAGGAAGTTGAGATGCAGCATGTTCTTTTCTTTTTTTTTTTCTTTGCATTCCCATGAGATAAGTTTTTGTAGTGTGCAAAATAACTGCGTGTGACAAGAATTAGTTATTACAGTCAGACTTGGTACATTTTAGAATGTTATTTTGGTGGGTTTTTTTCATTTGCAATGATAGAAAAAGATAAATATTCACCTTTCTTGTATTTATCTGTGAGCTGTAATTTGCAATTACAGCTGATCACTCCTGAGGTCAAGCAAGCAGTAGTTCTCATTTTGTGATTTGTCTTTTCCTTGAGGACTGATATCTAAGGGATATGCACATAACTAATGGTGCAGAAACTGCCTTCTAAACCTCTTGTTCCTTTTTGAAGATGAGTTTTTTCTCTTTTTTTGCAATAAACAGTAACAGGAGAGAGGAGGATTCTGTCCTCCAAGAATAGCTATGTTATGAGAAAAAGGTGACTCTATACAGTGCAGACCTCTGCTTGTTGAAAAAAAACCCCACAGACTGAGAAGTTGAAGCAGAAAGCCTTGTTAGGGGATCTGGCAGATGAACTTTCTTCTTCTGCTCTACTGTTTTAAAGGGAGCCTTGCCTGTGGTTAGCAAAGTCCTTAGTTTGCCCAGATTTTTTTTCACTTTTCTTGCTATAGGTATTTAGGCTAAGAAGTTCTGCAAAATATAGGTTGGCAAGCTCGGTGCAGTTTCAGGCTGCTTCCCAGTTGCCTGCACCTTATGTTGAGAACACCAGGGAGTGACTCAGGGCGGCAGTGACTCACGGAGTGTCGTGCTGTTCCCCTCTTCGGAGCGGGCTTAGCTGCAGTAGGGAGCTTGCTGACAGACTTGGAAAAGTCCGTGCACTGGAGAGGACCTCTTGCCGTACCAGCACTCTACACTGACATTGCCTGCCTGCACAGGTTCGCACACGGGTTCCCGTTTTTGTGGAAAAATGTAATTAAATTAGCATTCGCTTCCCTTTTCCTTTTTGGTGTCAGGGGAAGGCAAAGCCTTCATGCTCACAGGAGCAAATGGATATCCAGGAAAATCCGAGTCCAGTGTTGTGAACGTTAGGGCATCTGTCTTACATCCTACGGCCGCTGGCCTTGTGCGTGTGCACTGTCTGCTCAGAAGCACGATGCTGAAGCTGTTAGGAGCCACACAGTTGCAGCCTCTGAGATGGCTAATGCTCCTTGCGCTCTTTGGATGCAGCCTAATGTGAATCTCTGGCATTTAGAGCTCACACAGTTGCAAGAGTCTCTCCAAAGTCTGGGGTTTCCACAGCATTGCTGGGGGGGTGGGGTGGGGAGCAGGGAATAGCCCGCTGCCCTCACCATCAAACATAAGCCCGTGTATTCACTGCTGTTAGTGAATGCACCTGGGTGCAGTTCATCTTAGTGTGAACTTGTAGTGGTCAGCAGCACCCACTGCTGCCCGCCTTCAACATACAGTCTGGGTCCACTCCACTCGAGCAGTTGACTTCAGTAAGGTCACAATTTCACTGCATTTTTGGTTTTCTTTCCTGTGTGGTGGAGAGTGGTGCAGGACCGATAGCTTGTGGCTCTTCTGTTAGTGCGATTCCAGCCTTTGGGCCTCTTGTCATGCTACATACATAGCCATCTCGACTAAAATCAATGTTGAGAGAGGTATAATCATCGCAGCTTTCATTTTAAGAGCATTTATCTCAAAGCTTAATTAAAGCTACTTGGATGTAAATAAGTCTAACCTCTTCACTTCTGAACAATGCAAATAGAATAGTCAGCATACTTATAGGGTATCAGCCATGTAATTATTGTGTAATGTTTGTGTTCTTTGAAATACTGTGCTATTTATTGCCATTGAATCCTGGGACAAGGTGCTTCATAAAACCAACTGCATGACTCTTTATTTATGCACTTTAGAAGAAGTTGATCATTCTCAAATGAGGGGGAGGAAAAGTGACATTAAATCCTTACACAGACAGATGCAGTGTGTGACAAAGCATTTGTCAGAGTGTTCTTTCAAACTGAAGTGACCACAAGCTGGAGTTCTGTCTGGTTGACAGAGCACCATGGGCCGTGTTCCTGTGTGCCAGGCTTGCTTTTCCCTGGCTCTAGGTGGTGCTCCTGGGAGGCACTGCGGGCTCCCAGCCCTGGGGGCTGTGCTTGGGCTTCCTGCCACCTCTGCTCCAACCTGGGATGTTGGGAAGAATTTCTGGCGCTGTCAGCTAAAAATAAGGAGGAAGTCCTGTCACCATTTGCACACGCTGTCTTTTGCAGTGTGTGGTTTGTTTAGTATTCTTGAAGTCCTGAAGACTTAGTTATTCTTGCTGATATTTTCTTAACTGCATGAAATGGAAACCTGGGGAAGGATGCAGGGTGGCCATGGCTTCTGCGTCCAGCTCTCACCAGTACCAAGAGCTGATTGATGTATTTGGTTCTTCTGGTTTACAGTTAGACAAGTGAGGTAGGGTGGTATTTTGAACTGCTTTAGTTAAATAATCTTAAAAGGCTGGGTGGGGTACATGTGAAATGCAGTTGAAAGCCAGGTTTGCTTCAGCTGACTTTTATTTTGGTTTTAAATAGTGATTTCAGAATAGATGAATCGGAACAGTGGTAACAGGATTGTATGCAGGGCCTCAGGTTTTCAGTCTCCAGTGCAGTTTGAAAGGCTGACAAGGCTGTGCTCGGGCATATGTTTGCAGTACTGAATTTCTGCCTCTTTCTCCAAAACACCAGGAAAGTCAGGATTGGCTCAGTAATTTTTTCCCTTCATCCAAGTAGCAGTTGCTGTTTAAGACTTAGTACAATTTACACGATCCAATTAGAAATCAAGTTCTCATTGCATGTGGCACTTAATTCACACTTCTTGTGAGGCTGCCAGGGGTCTTGGGAGTTGATACTGTGCCATGGGTTAAGCGTGCCGAGAATTTACATGAGCTGATGTTTACCTGAGTCCTGATTCTGAGGAGAGAAGCGCTCTCTTGTCTAGCCTCCTCTACTTGGCCCGTGCCTAATGGGACGTGATTGGAAGTGTCCTCTATCATCTTCTCACCCTAAAAGAAGGTTAAATTCTCTCTAAGCCCCAGGTGCTCTTTGCCTGAAGCCCTGAGTCTAGGCAGAGCGTAGAAAGCCGGTAAAAAGTGATCCCTGATCATCAGAACATTTGGAGCTTCATTTCTGTGCGTAGGCATTTGCGTGCTTTAATTCTGACTTGCATTTGAGCGGTATAAATTGCTCTGCTACTTGAGAGGAGCAGCCAGAGCTGCTCTCTTCCTGTAGAAACTGTAATGTTACTCGTAATGGGTGCATTTTTCCATTCAGCTAAATTAATTAGCTCATCTTTGTGTTTGATTAGGCAGAGTAGTTACTGCAGGAAAACACACTTTTTCTAGTAAATTTATAGTGATTGCTTGAAGCTCAATTTGGGAATTAATAAACCCATCTTCTGCACTGCAGAAAACTGCTTGTTGTAGATTGCCGCTGATTTTTCCCTTTCTTGGACTAGCTCCTCCTAGTTTACTGTAGAAATGTTTGCATGCTGGATGTTTGATTACTAACCAATTTTGGAGAATGTAAATGTAAGTGAAACTAGCATTTGGTACTAGGCCTCATACATCAGGCTGGAGCACCGTAGGCTTGTGGAGGTGCGTTTGCAGCTCTTGCTGCAGCGTCATGCTCTGCCACGCAGAGAGGGGCAGGTTGTTAGTGATCGTCTGGAGTAGCTGAGCTTATGCTCAGCGCTGTTTTCCATCCAAGGGACGCTCCCTGCAGTCGTTAGGTTGATGGAGATGTATGGTGTTAAGCTTTAGGTAGAGTTTTTCTTGTACTGTGGGTGCGTTACTGAATTAAAAGAAGTATTTGCTTAAAATATGAGTACATAGAGACGTGTATAACTGCTGGATAGATTCTTCTATCAACAGATAATAAAGAAAAAAAGCCAGACAGGTTAATTAAAGAGCCAGAGGTGTTTCATTTGGGAAACCTCATATATGTAGGCGCCTTCTAAACAGCTGAGGAAAACAGGCCCAGAGCATTCCTCCCCTCCCCAGATGCTCCCCGGTGATAGCAGGAGGAGCAGCAGTGGCTGCCAGCACCTGTGGCAGCCAGCAGCACCAAAAGGCACCGGGCTGGGACAGGCACTGGGCTGGCACAAAGGCATAGGGGCTGGAGCTGGGCTAGCAGAGGGTGCTTCATAAAGGAATTGATTTGCCTATTGTTCTGTTCAAGGAGGATCAAAATTCTCTTTCCTGCCTCCTGCACGGGATGTTTCGATGAAAACTCTGTGTGAAACCTCTCAGTAACATGAGCAGTATTTCACCCTTGCATTTTTCTTGGCAGGTTATTTTACAGCACATGATAGAAACCGGGTGAGCACTGAGAACTAACTTTGCCTGGACCTGAAAAGACTCTGAAAATGTGATGTTTCCAGTATTGCTACGGCTGGCTCTATTTCACCAGATTTCTTAAAAATCTGCTGATATCTCAGAATAACTTAGCAGTTCCCAGCCAGAAAGGTGGAGTGCAGCACCTGGCTGCCTGGCATGGCTAGCACTGGAGTGCTCCCTCCTTTGAATACATCTAGCTCTTAACACACACTTTTCCTTACTGAGCTGCTAGGTATTTTTGAAAAAGAGGAATCAGTATCTGTAACGAACTTGTTTCATTTTTGATTCTTTTTTCTCTCTTACTGAAAATGACTAAGCTGTAATATGGTTTCCTTACTTTCAAATTTTAACTTAAAATGAAAACGTTCAAAACAGTGCATTTCTCTGGCCGGTACGCTGACAATGTATGTTTAAACTAGCTGGCTTGGAGAGGAGTGTCAGTAGCAGTACTGATTTTGTTGTGGAAACCTAGAGCTTAGTATGGGGAAACGTTCCCTCCTTGCTGTCACTGTTCCAAAATATTCTAATTTTCTTCTGATATTTTTCCTCTCAACCACACTGTTTATACTTACGGAAGGGAAAAATAGCCAGACATAAAGGTCACTCTAAAGCAGAGACCTTCTGAGTGGCAAGAATCTCAGTCCAAAAAATTTCTGCTCTTTAGGGTTGATTTAAAAGCCCTCACAAAAGTGCTGCAGAATGGGAACTCTTTTGTATGCCTCACACTGGCAGCTCTAGCATGTACTGGTGGTAAATTTGCACTTTGTAACATGTTATTCTTGTCAACGTTGATTAGCGTGTTGTCACAGAAGTAACTAACTTTGTAATTTAATCTTCCTTGGTATTGTCAGTCTAAAATTTTATGTATATGCTCTGCATTGTGAAAAACTGTACTGCAGAGGCTACCTCTGGCTCTGGCAGTCCCTGAACTGTGAACTGGTGGATGCTGGCAGAGGAGCCGGAGGGGTACCACTACAGGCTTGCCTTGGCTTTACACCGTTCCCCACACAGCTGCTCCTGGTCACTGCTACAGTCCAGGCACCGGCCCGAATGATCTAAAAGAAACTGAGGAAATGCATGCTTGACTAGGCAATTATACCTTATGTTAAATACATTCAGATATATTAGCTAATGCTTGTATTAATTTGTAATACTTGAAAAACCTGATCGGATCTTGGTTTTTAATCAAGTTATCATTCCAGAAGAGTAGCACAGTTCTTGTGGAAATTCTGAAAACAAGTTACTGAGAAATCTGACTCATAAAGCAAGTGCCTCATGAAATTTGAATGTTTAGAAGGGAAAATGACTGGCAGCTCCTCTTGTAAGCACGCTGGTTGCAATAAAGTATAAAAGTTCCACATCAAAGCGATCACCGCCTAGTCTGTAGCATGCTTGTACATCAAAGAACAAATACAGGACAAAAGGAACTGTATAGAGATACAGTTCAGCCTTGCAGACAGGTCCCTGTGGAATGCTAGAGCAGGCTGCTTTCATAATGTGGAAATTATTTCTGGCACATCTTCATTTCTGATTTGGGGAATAGGTAAGATTAAGAATTAAAAGCAGTGTCTCGGAATCCAGTTTTGCCATTGCCAGTATACTAGGTAAGAGCGTCTGAGCTTACGTGATGTCATCAGTGCTGTTTCTGTGTGCGATGTGACTCAAGTGTATAAACATGTGACAGATAGGAACTACGTATTACGTAGTAATTAGTACGTAATTATTAGTACGTATAGGAACTACGTACTACTGCCATTTCACTGGGTGGGGAGGATGGGCAAAAGGTACATAAAATGCATAAACGAAAGCTCAATATCTACTTTTGGATTAATTTTTATATATATATATTATAATGCCTGTGGTTAAATACTGTATCCTGTTGCCCAAAGACATTGTGGAGTCTTCATGCTTGGAGACATTCAGACCTCGATGGGACACAACCCTGAGCTGTGGTTGACCCTGTTTTGAGCAGGGACTGCACCAAGCAATCTCCAGAGGTGCCTTCCAACATCAACTCTTCTATGTTTCTATGAGAATAACACTTCTATAGCAAGGCAGTTGTCTACTTATATTTTTAGTTATGACTACTCCTAGTACAAGTCACAAATCGGCCAAAAATGTGACCAGCTCTGGCACATCGGAAGTCCACCAAACCGATTTTTTTAGTGCTTTTTCTGAGCTTTTATAGTGCGGAAGCTGGATGTATTTTTGCTGATTTCGGCTTTTTGTAGTTTGTTGTGGTTTTGTTTTGGGGTGTTTGGTTTGTTGTTGTTGGGGGTGTTTTGTGGTTTTTTTTTTTCTTTTTTAATTCTGAATTCTCCCTTAAATTAATGAAAGACTTTGTAGATATCTGTCTTAGCCAAGATTACTTTTCTTCAGTTCTATCTAGAGCACATGTCCTTTTTCAGAACAAGGCAGGGCATGAGAAATCACAGAAAATTGTTGGGCTGCTGTTGACCAATTGGTGGTAGCATTGTGTTGAAGGCAGTGGAGACTTTGCTATTAATTTAAATATATCTGGTTTAATATTAAAATGCAAAGTAGGTCACATCAGTTATTCAGTTCCAGTCTTTCTTCTTAATTTGTATGTCTTGTCTTTTATTGCTGACTGCTTATGTGGTGTATAAAACTGTTAATCATAAAATCTAGACTAAATCTGAATTCTGCAAAGTTGGAGTGTGCTTGGGTCAATGGTTTTAATACCAGTTCCACCTTTTATGGCAATAATATTGTCAGCAGACTCTTACTTCTTTTATTGCAGAACTAAAAATAGTTACAATCTCATTGAATCATTAAGAAATACAAAGGGTTTCTGTTAAAAACCCTGGGGAAACCTGATTAGGCATACTACTGTATAATTAATTGATGTGCTACTACACTTAGAGAAGTAGTGCATCAATAAACAGAAGTCAGAATGTAAGAGGCTAAGAAGAACTGCTGGGAATTGTGTAAAGACATCAAGGCTTGAAAATAACAATTTGGGCACCTCAGGAGAGACCAGCATTTGCATTGAGTGGAAGGACAGAAAGCTCTCCAGAAGGCCAGGACGGGAGAACTGTGAAAGCTCAGACTTGTCCTTAGCAGTTTCTTTTACCAATGAAACAGCTGTAAACACCTTTGATATTACCAGTTGCAATATTCTGTACTACCTTCAAGTTGATATTCTGATAGTTCCCTAGACTATACTCTTACATTTTTAAAACAGTATCGGGTTGTCTTGTTAAAATGTTCCTTTTCTTAATACTGCGCTTTAAATTCATTCTAATAATTAAGTTGTTGTTTCAGATATGAAATGGATCACTGATTTGTGCCATTGTTTGTTGTGTTTGCTTTGAGACCTAGAAATAATTGTCAGCAAGTAGTCTGTAACCGTCTCTTTGGAAAATTCAGCGTCTTCTATAATGTTACTTTAAAGAGATGCAGTAGTTGTGCATGTAGAGATCAAGGTGGACATGATGATACGTGAATGAATTATTCTTCCAGAAATACGTATAAAACGTGTATCAAATCCTATTGCTGCTACCCCATTGCAGTAGCGTTAATAATTCCATCCTGGAATGGAATAATTCCATCCTGGGACAGCACATGTACCGTGATGAGTCCCTGTGGCCAAGGAGGAAGAAGGAGCTTCCAGCATTTCAGAAACGTTAATTCTGGATGATTTGAGGAAGATGTTACAGGGAAAATAGCTTGATTTTTTTTGTTTAGAGAAAAATATACCATAGCTATTTTTAAGGAGGCCTATTTCTGTATCTGTTGCCTCACCCTGTTGATGGGGAGAAATGAGCTGTACTTGAAGAGCTTTACCGACTAAGTGGCTTTACCTGGATCTTGCAGCATGCCTGAGTCCTCCTAATAGCACTGCTCACTTCTGCACACAAGGGCATTGGGGAGAGTTGAGGATGCTCAACACACTGAAATCGTGCCTTTGCTTGGGAAATTACAATAATTGGCTGTAAATAGTGAGCATTGCTCTCAAGTAAATGTGATGGCTGTGTGTGTACCTTGCTATGAGGAATTAACAGCAGATGTGTTTGTACTGTGCTGTTAAAAGAAGGTGGAGGTTTCTTCACTCGAGCATGTCAAGTCCTGGCCTGCTCGCTGGCGTAGAGTGCATCTGGAAGAGACAAGAGCTTTACGTTTTAGAAAGACTAATCGAATGAATTAATTTTATATGCTAAATTGGAGGAACTTTTGAAAGAGTTTACTTTTGAATTAAAAAAAAAAAGACCAACTAACTCTTTAGAGACTGTTTTTCCCACCTTTAAAATACCTGAACTGCCAAGTTAATAGTTTGTTGTTTCAGAGAGTGTGTGTACGTGCGTGCACAGGGAGAGTTGCCAGCAAGTCGTAAAATCAAAATCCCAAAATGAAATCCTTCAATACTACCCCTCCTGCTTTGAAATGAATTAAAAATTTCTTAGGGAGGTGCCAACAAAAATAATGTGGGGTTGTCTAGCTTAACTTCTTCTCTTGGATTATTGCTGCATCATTAGTGATTTGGTAACTATGCGAAGTTCAAATTTTATATTAGCAGCGGGTGGGATCTCTTTACATGTGAATGAATATTCTGAATGGGCAACACGCACAGATGTCCAACTTGTCTCCTTGGAACCTAAAGTTAAAGTTCTAGGACCGTGTCCAAAGCTGGCATAAAGCTATGTATCTCACACGGGAAGCACTGCTGTGCGCTGGCCAAGGAATTATTTCTAAATGTGAGTAAGTTTTTGTTAGCCAAGCATATTTTCATTGGTGGAAGTTTCACAGTTTTTGAGGACTCTTATCTACTTCTAGTGTAAAAGCACCTTAATAATTGAAATTACATAGCATGACTTCAAATGTAATCACCAAATATAATGTGGGAGAAGAATTAAATTTAATTATAATTAATTCCAGTTTTCAGAAAATGCTTTGAAAGTTGTATTAAGCTGGATACCAAAATTGTTATCACTTTGGAAAATGTTCCAAGCCTCCAAACGTCTCACTAAAGTGTCTGTTTCACAAAGGACTACTTTGATCCAGCTATCTAAGAGATTTATCCAAGGAGACAAAACCCAGATTGCTTGCTGCTAATCCAGTGCTTTACAAACAAGATTTTAATTTTTATTCTCTTTACTCGTTTTTCAAAAATTCAGGCAGATATACAATGGGATGGTTTCTTCCCGTAAATAATTAAGCCCATTGTAAACAATGTCAGTAGAAAGTAGTCTTAAGATTCATTTAGTTTTAAGTACCTACTCATTTTTTTCTTTTTGCAAACAATGTCGTGTCCCAAGCAGTTTGAATGCTCATAAATCATGTTTGTAGAATGGGAGAAATTATTCCAAACCTACTCTCTGTTAGGCTTTTGCATTTCTTCTCAAAACTTGTTTGTTGTCCCAAAGACTGTTTAAAGAAAGAAGTTATTCTTTAGCTTGTTTCACAGCAAGTGGCCGTAAGGTTGGTGCAGCAGGTCCTGCTGGTATTTCTCTTCGCATTAGCGGAGGGAGTTGCTTGTGTGCATCAGACGTGCGCATGGTTCCTGTCTCCAAATGCAGGCAGGCTGAGCTGCTTCGGTGCAATACCTCCCTCCCTGGTAATGTTGCGAAGAGCTCTTCTCTCCTTTGATATGGGCCAGTAAGGAAGTTTGGTCTCTCAGTGAAGCTGTGCTTAATACTATACTCAAAATTATACTCTTTTCATGATGAGATCACGTATTTGATCAACCTAATCAAAGAGGCTTTAGTGTGGCCTGGAAGAAGCATTCCCATCCAAAAAAAAAAAAGTTGAGTGTAAATACTGTGGTGTTTTTCAGGAAAAATAGTGTACAGTAGTAGAACACAAGAAGAAACCGAAGGACTGTATTCTTAAAGAGTAAATACCTGTAGCACTGAAGGAATGAAAATAAGCATGTATTTGTTTACCTATCTGCTAATTCCATCACAGCAGTTCCAAGTACATTGTTGAGTGGAATTAAAGAACCCACCTAAATATTTTAGGGCATTGTTTATTAGTAATAACTGGTTTTAATGTCAGAAAAGGTAAATTAATTCAGTTACGCAATTTATCAGACGCTGCTAAATGTTGTGGATTTATTAGTTATTAAGTAATCAGCAGTTAGTCTGGCAGTTTATTAAATCTCAGGACATTGCATGAATAGTCCTAGATGAGGAAAAAAAAATCTCCAGTTAGAAGGTATCCGGTTGGATGCTCAGAACAGATGTCCTGCCACCATCTGAAACGAGGACTGTGCCAGGCAGCCCTGCACTATGAACATATTGGTGAAACTTTACCCTGCCCTCTACAAAAGCCAGCAGAAAGAGGCTTTGTGGCAGGAGTTAAAGGAGCGAAGCAGGCTGGGGTCCACCCCGAAGCAGTGGGCACAGGACGTATCACCGAGTGCTCTTTAGACTCCTGAACAGCCTCTGTGACAGTCACAGTTACGTCTTTCATGTCCTTTCCAAATGATCTGATATTGAGCTGGTAAAGGGCTTCAATCTGTCAGAAGCCAGACCTCTAACAACTGTCTGCTCGCAGCTGGCCACCTGAGCTGGGGCTTTCCCTGCTGCTGGGCAGACTTTGCCTGTTCCCCGGGTAAGGCCCAGCCAGCACGCCTTCTTCCCGTCGACACTGCTGGAGAACAGCAGCTCCTGGCCACCATGCTGATTGCACAGCCCTTCTTTTCTTTGCCAGGGAAAGGGGGCTTTGCGCTTTGGTGTTTAAATGAAGTAATGTTTCGCTTACTGGATTCGGGAAGCTATCCGTGTTTTCTTTATGAAGCTGAAGAGCACCTCAGAATAACATTAGCAATAGGTAAATCTGTAAATTCTCACTTCTCTTTTTTCCTCATTTCTTTCTTACTGACTGCTTTAAACAAATCCTCATTTAGTTTTTTTTTTAATGAAAAGATTTTTTTTTTTTTCTGTAGTGAATCTGTCAGACAAAGTAAATTGACGTGTCATGTAATGACTTTGTGGTTTGCAGGGTTTTTTTCCTTGTTTTAAGTTGATGCAGAAGGTGTATTTTGATGCTGTTGCACTGTGATGGATGAAAAAACTGTGCTGACTTTTATCCAGGAGAGGGAAGTGAATTGTTTTCTTGCAAGAGCTGTAGATCAATTGGTGTCTTACAGAAGTAATACCATGAAAGTGGGGAAGAACTCCTCTTTGATACTCCAGTCTTTCTATTTCAGTTAGTACAGTAATGGGCTTTTGAATTAAAGGTTTGTTAAAGCTTGTATCTATTTCAGAGTATTGACAGCCTCAGCAGACTCGCTGAGCCAAAGTTTATATGTTTATCCAAGGCTGTTAAAATCAGAATTTATGTTGACTGTACTAATGTCTAAGCTTTAATACCACTTTTATATAGAAGGCTGCCATTTGAATTTTCAGTGAAGTCAATTTCTTTACAATATGCCTTTGAGTTATGATTTATAACTGGATTCATATAAATAAATGCTTTCAGCCAAACGCTGTTGAACTAATTCCATTTTGAAGTCATTAATTATATTTAGCTCATTGAAAAAAGGAGGGGGAAAGGCATCAATTAACCCTATATAAAAGTGACAACAGAATTGTTTTGTGAAAAGGCTTTTGGGCCTCTTAAGCTATGAAGAACGAGTGGTCTGTTGGGTTGGTGGTTGTTTTTTTAATCAAAGTAGTGTGAACAGAAGCTAGATAATGCATTGTTGTACTGCAAAGACAATTCATTTTGAACAGGCGATAATACACTTAATGCTTTTGCAGTTATCATGTTAAGGTCTTTGGCTTTGCAATATGATCTGGCTATGGAGTGAGCCTACTAGTTTGTGCAAAAAAAAAAACCCACCACCTTGTTTTTTGATGGTAAATCCATTAACTCTTGTCAGATGGGTAAATTTTCAAGGTAAATTTCTTCTAATGTCCACTCAATTGAATAATTGGTTTGCTACATTCAAACAACTTAATGCAAGAAAGAAATGTTACAGCTTTGACTTCTTATAATATACATTGCATGAAGCTTACCATAAAGTGCTAAGCAATCATCAAACCTAAAATCTAGACGCAGGCAAAACACAGTGGATGTTAATGCAGTTTTTGTGAGCCTGCTCATTACACTTTATTAATACAATTCCTTTTTGTCTTTTCAGGACTTTGAGAGAGAAAATAATAAACCTAAGCATTGCTGATTGCAGTTTCCCAAAGACAGATTGGGAAATAAGTAGTGTATGTATTTTTAGACTGGAGCATGGTACTTCTGCCATTTCCATCTTTATCCTTCCATTTTGGCTATTCCATTTAAGTGGATGTAAGAATTTTCCTGCTTGGAATTCACATCGCCCTGGGATCGCATAGGCTGCACGCAGAACCGTCATCTCACTGAATTGCTGTGTAATTGCCTGATCCTCTTTCCTTTGCTGTCTACTTTCTCATTTCTTTGATTTCATTACTTTCATTTCTTCTCCTTCATGTTAACGTTCTTCATCTCTAATCCACTTTCTTGTGTTCTTCTTTCACTCACTTTTGAAAGCAAACTGCCAGTGCCTTATTTAATCTCTTTATCAGTGTAGTGAGGGGTAACAACACAACCATACGTTTTAGGCCCTTTATAGCCAGCTGTTTCAGATCATCATGAAAGAATGAAAGATAGAGCCCTCTAGGATACCTCTGTGCTTTACCTTTCTAACACTGCATGCTCAATTCTTCAAGAGATCTTTGTTCTTTTAGTAGCCTTCTGGAATAGTTCCAAGTGCACCAGAGGGTTGTGACAACTGGAAGAAACTGTCTCTCCGGATGGGCTTTAATTGTCTTTCCATCTACCAAAATTCAAGTCTGGTCTCTAAAGCCAGGCTCCCCACCCCCACCTCGGAAACATTTCTGACTTTATTACCACCTTTTGACAGTCTGTGCCAGGAACACCAGGAGACACTCATTGGCATGGTCAGGAAACTTAATTTGTTCTTGCTTGGTGTTTTACTTGGAGAGAAACTGCTGCTCTCAGATTTGCCATGTTGGAGGAAAGAGATGTGGAATTACCAAGCCAAGCTGCTGCAGTATCTAAAACATCTAATTTTGTATCACGAGCTCCCTAAACATATACAAACTGTCATGGTTACAGCGTGATTAATAACAAATCAACCACAGGCTAGATTTTAGGAAGGTGTCTATAAAACCTCTGCCTTGCTCGTAGGTTGCCTAGTAAATTTGAGTATATTAATATGAACTAGCATGAAGCAAGAAAGCTGTATGCAATTACTCTTAAATGAGTTGTTTTACAAAACACAGCAGTCATCGTCTAAATCACATATGAGGTATACAAAACCAGAATTACAGTGAAGTGAACTGGCCAACAAGTTTTGGAACTTAAATAGTAGGGAGCAAGGAAATGCAAAAGAACATACAATTTTGTATTTCCATTAAATATCCTTGGAACAGGGACATCTTTTTATCTGCGTTTATACATATTAATTTTTGTGTGTATGAGGTCCTCATCCAAAACTATGGTTCCTCAGCTCTACTGTAGTGACAGTGGTGAACGAGCTATTTATGTCCTTCCCTTTTATTTAAGTGGTTTTCAAAACTGCTGACTTTATCTTCCAGAGGAGAACCTAACGCTGGTGTATTTGTTAACACAGGTAGCCAGCAGACATTATTTCTTGCATATCAGGTTGCTTAGAACAGTGGTTACCAAACTTTTTTGATCATGCACCCCGTCATTAAAAATGGATAAATAAATTTGATCATGCACCCCCAATGTTTGTATATTTATTTATAAATTATATGCATGTACTACTGTAGTAACATTATGTACATTATAAAACATGCTCAAAAATAGAAATTAAAAAAGAACGCAATAGAGATTATTATTGCTGGGAGCGTGGATGAACTGGACTGTGTGTAGTAAGGAGAACCTTTATATTCACTACCTAACTCTTCCTGTAAGAGTGAGTGAATGCTGAGGTCAGGGAGTTCCCGTGGGTGGTTAACCGGGCTATAAAATCACTACATCTGATAAAATCTACTAGATAAATCAATTGATTGTGATTGTCTTGAACAGTTTTAGAAGACATTATTTCCAATTTTCATGAATTCATTGCAGTTTCTTGACAAACTACTGACTCATGATGATGTGTATTTTCCACTCGTCCATGAGAAGCATAATTCATATTGGAAAATGCTTTCTTTTTTAAAATATACACTTTATAGTGTACTTCCATCTTCTGCCCTCCCTTCTCCCTTTGCCCAGCTCTGGCTTTTGGAAACAGATGGCTATAGCTGATGGTCAGCTATCGTTTAAAAATATTCCTGGTGGTTTTACTCATGGGTGTAGCTTGGAAATACATTGTGTTTCTATGCATCTAACCCCTAGCTTATCTAGTTTCTGAAACAAAGGAATCTTCAGACTCGATTCAGAAACTACCTGTGAGTAATACCAGGGAAAGCGTATCCTGCCAACTGTATTATTCTTTTGTGCATCCTTCCCCTTCTAATGGCTTCATCATTTCTCTCCCGTACAGAACTGCCCTGTGAAATGCATACGCCACCAGGTCATATTTAGCTATCATGTCTCTTATGATTCAAAGCTATGTCGGAAGTCAAAGCATGAATATAGCTTCTCTTTCAATGCTAATTAAAGCTAAAAGGAGCATCTGCTTGTACAGTGATCACACTATATGGAAATATGTTTCTTTGTCACTAGCTGGTACGTGAAACCTGAGCGGGCTGCTTACAGAAACTTGTCACAGTGTTTTTTTAAGCTTGATCACTGCTTCCCCAGAGCTTCACTGCTAATCAAGTAAATGTTTCAATTCAAACAATTCTTTGGCCTCTCTCCCCTTCCCTCCATTTCTCAGTTTCCCGACAACCTCCAAGAAGAGCTTTGCCATGAACTGTTAAAGCCGTTTGCTTCCTGACACAGAGTTAACTGGTTTTGTATTGGCATCTTGCTTCCATTGAATGTGGTGATTAGGCAGTGCTTCTGTCTGTTGTCTTTCACACCTGAAATTACCGAAGATAAACTAAAACCCAAATAGAAAAACTCAAACTTATTTGTTAAAAATCTTAAGGCTTTCTGTGTCTGTATGTATGCTTGCTTCTTTCTTGTTTTGTACTTTTTTTTATTAAATACTCAAGGGTTGGCAATGCCGTGAAGTAGAACGGTGAAACATCAATATTAGTTGTGGTAGGAAGATTGTCTAGAATCTCATCCTTGTTTTACTTGAAAATAATACTCAATTGTCTTGGCCATGCTGGAACAAAGACAAGACCTAAGGGATGTGCGTTTGTTTGGCTGCAACTTTATTAACACATTTGGGAACGGTGCCCAGCAGTAAATCATACAGCGTGAGTCATTGCTTATTCCTTGATCGTTCCTACCTCGCTGGGAGAGCTGCTGTCAGCCTTCCCCCTCCCAGCCTGGCACCCTCCTGTTGCAGGGCCACCACACCTTGCTTGTGTATTAGGGCTAGGTGGGGCGGTTGGGGTATGGGGGGGGGTCGTTTCCCCACTGCACCAGATGGTAGGAGCTGCAACTGCTTTTTCCCAGCTTTCTCGGAGAACCTTGCTGGCCTTGCTTGGTTTATTTTTCCTCTCTGGCAATGTGAAAAACCGTGGGAATGTATTTAGGACGGGTACCACCTAGGAGTGGCAAGCCCTGTACCTTCCCACTGTTCTTCCTGGGTAACACCTAATTTCGGAGGATCACTGACATCAGATAAGGGGCTACTAATCCTTTGTTTGCATAGGCTCCATTAAACTGCTCTCTTCATTTTTGGGAGGACTGTAAATTTTAAGGGCAAAGCTGAAAATTACAGCCCGGTTTGGTAATGCTGGTTTTCCAACTCCTCTTGCTTGGGCAGTCACACACATAAGCGATCTGCCTGCCCTCATATTCTGGATTATGGCTCTAGTTTCTGCCTGGAATAGGTATTTGGCTCTTTGCTGCTGCCTTCACTTGCAATGTAAAAGTATCTTCGTCAAAAAATTCCCTATCACTAAGCTCACTGAGACAAGTGCAAAAGAGCTGACGGATTTGAAAGGTTAGTATTGTTGCCTTACTGGGAGGATTCAGAGCTGCACTGTCACTAGCAAAATACTACTTTAGTGCTCTAATAGTGTATATTCCAAAAATGGATAGTCTAATTTAGCAGTGGCATGTCTAGTTTCTCTTAGGGCAAGGAGCACGTCTCCCCACCCTGACAGAAAAAAGTGATTCCAAGTACTTAAAACTTGCAGTATTGTAATGGTTGTATTTCCTCTGGAATAACTTACGTTCTTTTCTGTATAAAGATGATAAACTACACTCAGTGGGACTAAGATGTAGGCAGGCTGGAGTTCCACCAAAGCGTAGTGATAGCAAAGTCCCAGCCTAGGACTGTCTGAAGGCATGCGGGAAGCCCTGGTCGTGCTTTAGCTCTGTATTATCTGTTCTGGGACGAAAGTGTGAAGGAGCAGACAGGCCCTCCTCCCTTTTGTAACACTGTGCACAATGTGGCCTTGAATATATGTTTTAGAAAAGTAATGGTGTTGATTAGTTGATCATGAAATCATAGGCAATTTATTTTTTTAAATAAACTTAATAATTTTTGTGGGTGCTGATTTTGAATGTCATTAATGTTGCAACAGAGCTTTTGATGGATTAATTACATCACCTGTGAGCAAACACAAGACAAACAGAGATGAAGTTCACCTGAGCTTTGGCTGAGAAACTCAAAAATTACAGTTTGTTACCTGTGTTCTGAGGATTGTCATCAGCTGCTCTTACTGCTAAGATTTGCCTTATAGGGAGATGGTAATGTTGTTCCATTTGCAATGAAAGCAAGTGAATTCACTGGTGCGCAGCAACAGTGACAAATCCATTTTCCAGTACTGGATTATGGTCTTAAAATGAAAGGCAGAAATTACTATTTAGTTCCTGTAATCAGTAAGCTGCTGTGTTTCAAAGAAAACTAGAAATATTTCGTATGTGGGCTAGGTGGTAACTTACGACAGAAGTTCAGCTGTTGTTTGAAAGCATATTTCAGCTCCTACTTGTACAGTCATTTTTCAGTGGCTCCAGAAAACCATAATTGCAGACTTAGTAAAAATTTTATCTTGTTTGTGTCTTTCAATATTCACTGTTTGAATTGACGTGTTTGAAAATGAGATGAACTTAAAAGGTTTGATACTTTTATGCTTTATTATACCAAGTATTTAGGTATATTTTAGTATATATTTTAGTATTTGGTATAATTTACCTTAAAAGTAAATTATGTGATAGAGAAGACTGTAGATCTGTCGAGTTATGTTCTATACCATTTAAAGAAAAGGGGAGGGGGAAAAAAAAGCTAGGATTCCTGGTTTAGTTTCATCTCATTTTAGCCTCTTTTGTCAGCATAGGCAGAACAAGGGCTAGTAATGTTTGGTCCTCTTTCTAATCTATTCCTGGTCATCCTAGTATGAAGACTGTGTTTTATTTCATTTGTTTTGTACTTGAGTTTTGTGCTTAGATACCGTACTGATGTATGAAAACTAGAAAATGAAGTTCTTTATAGACTTTATTCTGTGTTCTAAGCACAAGCCAGATACTGGGCACTGTATAAACACAGGAAAAATATATTATCTACCCTGTTGAGCTTACATCTGAAAATATATGAGAATCAACATGGCTTTTGTAGGACCATCTTTGCATTCTCCAGCAACTTATAAATGTATATTTGTGGAAAACAGGCTGTCCAATGTTAAACTCTTTGTTCCAAACTTACTCAGTGTTTCAGAGTTTCTCCAGTAAAATTTTGTCAAGATAACACATAAAATTGTGCTGAAAACTGATGGTGGTATTTCGTTCCAAATAAAACTAAATGCAGGAGATGCCCTACATTATATGAAATCCTTACGATATGTTACCAAGAAGTACACATTCTTAAAAAAAAACCTTTGTGGAATTCAGTAAACTTGGTTTTCTGGAGCTGTATGCAGATTCTATCATCAGTTCTGGAATGCGCTTTTTCCCCGGGCCAGGGTTGCCAGACAGAGCCCTCTGACAATCTCTTTATCTGTAGGGTTGTCTATAATGTTAATTAGTGAACTCTTTGAAAAACCGGCTTCTGCGAGTTAATTTATGCATAAAACATCACTGAGGGATGTGTTTTACCTGTTTTATAAGTAGGGGACTGAAGTATAGCTTGAGAGACTTGGCTTGGGCCACACAAGAAGCCTGTGTCATAGCCAGGAATCAACAGATTCACATTTCATTGCCTAACCACAAGACTTCAGAAAATAAAAAGTTGAACAAAAGCAGATGCAACACTGAAGATTTGAGTCTTGGGTCCAATTTACAGGGTGCTTAACTCTCTGCCCATAAAACTGGAAGGATCTGCTTTGGAAGGCCAATAATGCTTATGCATTCCTAGCAATTTAATTGCAAACTGCCAGACCGACTGTGGAGATCTCAGCCTGCCTTGTGTTTCAGTGGTCTTCAGTGCAAATCCAGATAGTGCAGGATTTTCACTTCCTACTTACATTTTTTTTTTTAACCCACTGATACAGCTTCATAATAATGATTATTTAGGGCTGATCCCCTGGCCCAGAGGACTCAGGAAAGGGAATTTCAGTGTTAGCCCTTTCCAGGGATTTTTAGAATCGTCAGCCCGATGTCTCAAAACCGTAAGGCAGGAGCTAAAATCCTGAGGTTGGTGTTTCCACTTTGAAGCTGTCTTTGGCAGATGCTTATTTTCCTTATGTTTGTGTTTGTTTTTTGAATATGTGCTCTCTAATCTTGCAAGGACATAATAAGCTCTTGAGACATAATAAGCTCAATGAGACTTGAAACACCGCTTACCTATTTTTTACGTGGCTCCTATTCATTCATCCAAGCCCAATGCAGTATTTAATGGATCCTCACAGATAGGAAGCCTCCAATCCTAATGTTCTACAGGTATAAACTGAATTGCAGAAAGGCATGTGCCCAGTTCCACGAAGCTATTTAATCATGTAACTCCTGGTGTTTTCAGTGAGAGCTACACATCTTACAGAAGTTAGATGCACGCCTGACTCTGTGATAGTTACGTGACTTGCCCTGGCTCACACGCACAATCCTTGTGACAGCGTGGGGCTTGAGGTCAGATCTTCTCAGTCCTGTAGTAGCAATCCTGGGTTAGCCCGAGAGGAAGAAATGTTTCCTGTATTCCTCTGAAAGAAGGCAGGAAAATTCAGGCTAGAAAGAAAGGACAGGTTTTAACTGTGAGGAAAACAAGCTGTTGGAACAACTTCTTTTAGAATAGGGGTGCATTTTCTATTGCTTGATGGCTCTGTGTGCATAATAAGGGCCCTTTAAAAACAAATGCCTTCTAGTATCACTGGTGTGTATGGGCATCATACAAAACCCACTGGGTGATGTCCCATCATTTCTATCACACAGAAGGTGAGATTTGATTATGATGTTAACTACCACCCTTATATTTCTGTTTCTGTAAACTTTTCCTTAAAGTGACGCCATCAGTCTGATGCTGGAAGCAGTGTATTCACAGAATTTCTTTCAGTCCTAATCCTGTGACATTTTGTATCATTCAGTTATATCTCTTACGGTCATAAATTTTCGAATTGGGAATATGAGGAAGGAGAATGGGATACCGTCTATACCTAAATGTTGTACAGCTAAATTAACACATTGGTCAACTATCCTTCCGCAGTGCAATTATTTTTGCATGTACAGAAGACACCTCCCTGTAAATTCCTTGTGACATAAGGTTTCTGACTAAAATTAGGTCATAGCTCTTTAATTGTTCAGGTGTCCACCCACCAGGGAGCTACAGAGTGCTCTTTCAGTTCCTTGCAATCAAGTAAGTAGCAGTTACTCTCATTTATCCTCTAAGGAAATAGTCCGCCAAAAATAATACGTTGATTCCTTAGCCCCTCCCTGTCACTAATCACTCCGCTCTAGTAGCTACGTACGGACTTGGCCCTCAGCACCAGAGTGTCCAAGTACCTCAGTCATTAATTTTCAACTTACAACACTTCGGTGATGTAAGAAAGCGTCGTCCTCATTTCACAGCTGAGGAGTTGACACATCAAATAAGTGACTTGCTTGAAGTTTCACAGCAATACCAGACATAGAAACCGGTGACTTATTCATAGACTATTCTGTTTCTTGGAAAACCAACCCTGTGTTCCTTGTCCTTCTGCCTGCTACCCCAGGTCTCCTCTTACCGATTTAGTAGACTAACAGTTTAGTTCTGTGAGTATTTTAATCTCCCATAAGCTGGTGTTGCCAAACAAATGCACCCCTCCCTTGTGTGAGCACAAGCAGCATCTCCGCAGTCACGTGGGCAATTCAGTCAGGAAACTGGTTCAGGTTAAAGTTAATCCCCCAAAGAACAGTTTCAGCCCGAGTGGTTCCCTCGTTGGGCTCTGGCAGTGCAGCTGCACGGGCAGCAGGAGGAGGCAGGGAGAGGGAGGGGAGGCCAGCTCTGTGCGATGACCGGAGGTTTCTGCTGGCTAAAATGCTTGTGGAGTTAGTGGGGTCGAGTTCTGTACCCTCCTTTCCCTGTTGGGCATGTAAACAAAATCAAAACCTTAACCAAAATCGGTTCTAGTTTCTTCTTTCGAGTGTAGATTGCGTTCTTTGAATTTTCCCCGTGGCTGTAGAGCCCACCCAAAGCATGGTGACAGGGCAGCTGAGAAGTCCAGAGTGCAGGGAATTCTTGCGGTGGTGATGTTTTAGACGTTGCCTGAGTGGCTGCTGTCGTTAAAAATGCTTGGCTCTATATAAGCTTTTTCTGTTTGAAATTAACCTATTTCTGAGGAGTTACAAATGCAACCTTAGAAGACCGCTATTACCAGGATAAGTACGTTTATAAAGGGAATCACGTAATTTAAGTGTTGCAGCTTAATGCCACATCTCACCTTGCACCACTTCGACCTATGTGAGCCCACATTACTTTGCCTTTCTGCCTTAAGTGGTTCCATAGAAAACAAGACAAACTGGAATTGCATGCATGTTTTTTAGTCTTTAGCTGGAGTGTTATCTCCAGGAGCTTTCTGCTATGACTTCCATGCAAGAGTTATAGATATGGGGAGAACCCCCTGTTCTCAAAAGTGACATCTGGAAAGCTTCGAATTGCTGTGCTGAGGTATGCTTCCAGCTCTCAAAACAGCATATGTATTGAATGCTGCTGCTTCGCTTGAAGGACTGCAACGTAAGAAAACGTGTCAGTGTGGAATGATGCCCTCGTCCTGACTACCTCAGAAGTCCAGAAAACTTGAAGTAGGGCCCTTGGCATGCTAATAGCTTGGTTGTTGATGAGTAAGGCAGGAAGAAGGGTGCCAATGACATTTAAAAGGAGACTGAAAGAAGGAGTTCTCATACTTAAGAAATAGCTACAAAAGAGAACAAAACATTTTTTTAACAACTGCTATTAATATTTTTTACATTAGGATGATATCTTTTCACCTGAACTGCCCTATGACCCCCTGAAAACCTGTTTTGCTGTCTTTCTGGCTGAACCGTGTCCCCCCACTTTCCAGCTTTTTCATCTTCTGGCTGGAGCACGAGGCCTTGCTGGGAGAATGAGAGAGTTTTGCAGATGGTCCTCAGTGCCATGAACTTCTGTTGCGAAAAACCTCTGGCCTGTGTCAGCTGCAGCCAGTCCCTGTTCCAACCCGGCCATCTCAGAAATCTCAAAAGAAACGTGCGTGAGATCACTGTATTCGTTTTTTTGTTCAGGCCTTGCTCAAAGGCTCAAGATTGGGACATAAATCAGTTTGGTTTCCCTCCTCCGCTGGGTACAGATCGTAACATCACAGCCCAGCAACTTTCTGTAGTAGGAACCTAACAAAAACCAGATTTTAGCATAGTCACTAGTTCCTTTGAAGGAGGCAGTGTTAGCAATTATGATCTAGACTAGACATTCATTGGTAAGAACTTACCAAATAATTACAGGCTTCCTGAAGTAGTGTAGTATGAGTAATTGCAGGTTTAAAAATGTTATTATGAGGAGTAGTTTATACCGAAACTTCATCTTGCTCTTTGAAACCAGCATCCATGACTCTCATTGTGCCACAGCAAATGCTTGTCCTTCTCCACAGAAGAGTGTAGGCTTGCTTTATTGTACAGCAAATGTTCTGTGGTACATTATTTAAATTAGCGTATAATAGAAACCTAATTGCCCACTAGGGCCCAAAGCTTTAGCTGGTGGAGATCAATGTGCTTCCACTGAAGGCAGCGTAGCAATGTTGATTTTCACCCCTTGAGGATCTGGCTCAGCAGCTTGTTTCTATTCCAGGCATTGTTAAAGGAGATAGTGTGTTTAGAATATTAAACTATGGCATTGTCAGAGATAGTCAACTCAATTTATGCGCAAGTGAAGAGAAATAAAGCAGTAAAACCATTATTTTTATCTGAGGATTTCAATTTACATTGTCGATTATTCATATTGACTGATCTGGTACAACAGGGAAATCATGAGCGTGGGGTCATCTTGTTGTGGTTTTAATTTCCTACGTCTGTAGTTATCTAATCCTCTCAGTGTGAGCAAGCATGATTAGTATTTATTTCTATTCTGTGTGCCAGTGCCCTGGGCCAGGTTCTGTGCTAAATCCAAAGTGACTCTCCTACTTAATTGGCATTAACTTGTGCTGCAATAGTATAAATAAAAACTTGTACTTTCTGTGTAAAGCACCCGCAACTCCCTAAACAGATTTATTCTACATGAATGTTCTGCCCCGGTGTTAAGGCTTGTGATATATCTGCTTCTATTTTTTAGTCAGTTTGGAACTTTTCCTAGCAATGTTTTCCGAATAATACTTTGGGAAATACAGATTTGGAAAGAATCTGGCTGCTCGTTAACCATTGAGATGCTACCAGGAGCGTAGTTACAGCTGTACCACTGATTAATGAATTGCTACAGTAAGAACAACAGCTGTCTGTCTCTCTGGGGAGTCAAATACCAAAACGAACAATAATTCTTCACTTTGTCAAACAGTTTTTACAATCATTTGGAATGCTTGCATAGAGAAGCTTATTTTACTTAATGAATGCTCCATTCAGGAATAGGGAAATTTTAGGGCTGAGCTGAGCCAGCAGTTCTTTGTGGAGTTCGTTTCCTCTCCTTTCACTTCCATTATTCTCAGAAGACCTCTGGCTGCTCCCCCACTTATCTCTGCTTCCATTTGTCCCCTGGGAGCTTTGGATAATCAAAGTTGTGCTGCAAGTATTCTTCTGAGAGTAGGAATGGGGGAGATCTGGTTAAACATTTTGAGTCTTTATCAAGGACAGTATAGTAACTGACTGTGTTGAGAGCCTTTTAAAATAGTACAGTGTTAAAACTGTACAAATTTGGAGTTGCCTGGCATTCGTTCTTGTCTGCTTTCTGATGCATGCAGAACACAAGCATAGAAAGAAACATCAGCAAGAATGATGGGTAAAGACGGTCTTGAAAGGGTGGAGAGATTATGTTCATCGTTCTCAGTAAGTTATTGTATGGCTTCATTCAGCTCTGGTAACAAGGTTATTTTCTTGTCCTCACAAAGTGATGAAGCTTAGGTCATTAAATGGTTTGGATTGTCTTTGGATAAAATGATTGCAATAATACAGATGCTGTTTCTATTATTTTCTTCTAACTTTTATCAAGCCTCCTTTATTTGAGGAAACACAAATCCAATACATTCACTGCTTGCCAGCTTCTACCTTTTGGGGTGATTTGGCCTTTAGAGGACCTAGTGTTAACCATATGAAGCAAGTCAAGTTTTTCCTTTTCATCTGTCCAATGCATTTAGCAATAGTTGACTCAGTCATTTTATTCTGTAATCTCCTGTTCATACTCATATTCTACGCAATGCGTGTATTCTGCCTGGTTCTGTAGGACATAGGATTGTCTTCTCCTTATTGTACTGTCAGACTTTTTTGAAAAAGATGTCAGCATTCTTTGCTTGGATTTTTTTGGTGCAATTTGGTGATTTTTATAAGTGAAAGTAATAAAATACTAAGACATTCATGATGATGTGCTGACTTACCATCAACATCTGTAAGTTCCTTTGGTTTTAGTACTGTTTTTTTCAGCTTCGATGCGGGGTTTTATTTCTACTTAAAAACATGGGGACACGTTGAACACATGCAGCCAGAGACTTACCTAATGTGAGTCATCCCGTGTTGAGGTAAGGAGGCCATGTGAGAGCCAGGTGCCTGAGACCAGCATTGTGTTACCTCCATTGCAAAGGTAACAAACATTACAATTCTAGAGTCTGATGGCTAGATGGCACAACACCAAAAATTATAGCTTTTCTTTTCCCTGGGTGGTAAATCATGTTAGATAATTCATGATGCAAACTGCTGTTATTTCTAGAGTATGCGAGCCTCTGATGGCATAGCAGATTTTCTTAGCTGTGTAGGTTAGATGAAAAGCTGAACAAACTCTGAGAGCAGCAAAATACGCCAGTAACTCCACTGCAGTAGATCAGCTGATACTTCTTTGCTTGTATCATTTTACTCCCCAGCGTGGTCAGAGTGGTACAGCTCTTAGGCGTTGTGCCTTCTTGCCTTTTTGTTAGGAAGAAGCAGGATTGCAAAGATAATGGGTGAAGGCACTGGAGCATTCATGGCAATAATTTCTAAGAGCTGAAGATAAATAAGCAGGCAAAGTTGAAGACTTATCTGGGTGGGGGTATTAGCATTTTGAATACTGTCTGCACAGATGGAGTTATCACTTAATTGACTTTACCTTAGGGAGCACTAGAAAATCACTTCACAGCCGTGAAGAAGAAACTTTTGCACATAGTCTGTAATGATTCTGTTCTGCTGTACAGGAAACTGAGGCCATTTTACTACCAGTGTCTCAACGGGGAAGGAGAAAGCCTGCCGCAGATCTGCTGTTACACAAGCCCGTTGTGATGGTCAGCATCATGCCCTTCCTTTGCCCGTATTCTTGTGATTACCGTCATTAGCTTGAATCACAGCTGTCACCTCACCTCTCTCTTGATACAAGGAGCAGAAGTCGCCACTAAGCTGAGGGAGTGGGGCCCATGGTCTCTAGAGGCTGGTTGCCCCCAGACTGGTCCTTTCCCCAGAAGGACAGTGGCTGCTGTAGCTGCCACCTCAGCACAAAGCCCAGCTTATCGCCCACAAGATGAGGTAACAGCAGTCAGTCCGTAGGCCTGTCTGCCATGCACACCCCTCCTGTCTGAGAGCTGGGGCCTGCTCAGCTGCCCTCCCTGTGAGTCTGGAAGCCAGCGGAGAATTCTGTGTTCAGAGCTGCAGCAGTTTGTGCTACAAATGGGATTGTAATTGGCAGCTCCCCTGAGAGGCAAGCGCTATGTGCGGCGTGCGTGTCTACCCGCTGCACACATGGCTGCCAACAAAGCTCCCAGCCGCCGGGCTGTCCTGCTGTGCAGTGGCCTGCCGGGGGGGAGGCACGACTCCTTGGTCAGATGGAGAGGGCAGGGACATAGCCACCTTTATTCCTGTCCCATTCTCTGTGTCATCTGTGAAGGCGAAGCAGCGACGTAGGAACCAGGAGAAGACCAGTTTGTTCATTTTGTTTCTAAACTTGCTCTTCAGTCTTCTGTCAGAAACAAAGAGGGTTGTTTTGAATTTTAAAGGATTTTTGTGCAAAAAAGAGTTGATTGTACAAGAGGCTGCAGACAGACCTGTCATCTGCCTTATTTTGCAAAGAGCGGTCTGGTCTCTGGCAAACAGTACTGTGCCTGCAGGAATCTAGGGAGTGAATTCTCACCAAGTCCATTACTGGACTGAGATGGGTGTTTGGTGCCGGAGCACCTTTGGTTTCTCACCCTGCTGAGTTGCTGAACGCGGTCGCTATTGTCAGAGTTGCGCAGCTGATGTCAGTGACACCCTCAGCTCAATGGGGTCTTTTACTGTAAAAGAGTTTCTTGGTTTGCTTGTAGTCATTATTTTAAAATTTGCTATCTAAGCATGTTAGGGTTTTATTGGTATTATTCCTTCAACAGCAATATTGGTTACTCCAGGCATTTTTTAAAAGCTTATTTTTTTGCATTTCTTAAAGAGAGATTTGGCTTAGAGCAAAATCAGTAATGGGAAAAGAATTAGGAAATCAAACCCTTCCTTTCCCTTTTCGAACCTCTCAGTTTTCCAACCTCAAATAAGTACGTGAAAGGGGTTTAACAACTTTAAATTGGATTTTGGAATGTCAGATGACTCTAATAGCCTTTGTACACAAATAACAACAGAAGAGCTGATTATTGTTTCTGGCCTCTGCGACGCACTTATGTAATCATTAATCTTGGCACTTCTTTATCTCCAGCAGATTAGGAGGCCACTGTCATTTTGAAGACTGCCATTAAGTAGACTTTGTTAGTGTTTAAATATGTGAAGCTTAGCTTTAAGCTTCCTAAATGTATGCAGTGGAGGTATCCTGTGCGTACAGCACTGCAATAGAGCTGTTGTACTAAGTTTCAGTCACATATCTGCTGCCACAGTCTGACCTCAGACATGGTTTTATGTACGCTGTTTGTTAATCAGCATCTGAAGAAACTTTGAAAGCTTTTTAAGCATAAAGCATTAATATATCTGTTTGAAACAGCAAGCAAACTTGCTTTATCTACTACCTTTCACTTGGTTTAATCACTGAGAGGCAGGACATTAAATGCTATGAGATGAGTAGGCAAAAGAAAGGGTTTTAATGACGGTTGTTGCACCTAATCTAATTGTGGCAAAGGAAGAGCTTTTGCTAGACCTTCCATTTTCACAAGCTTTTAATTTTCTAAAACATTTTTGTGGTCAACTACAATTTTTTCTTTCATGATCCTTGTCACGAAATGAAGATTGTTTTCAACCGCCAGGGATAGTATATACAGACATCATGATGATACAAAGAAGCACAGAAACAGAGCCGAGTCCAGAGAGATGGCATGAGCACGGTTGGTGGGGGACAACACTGTAATACGCGGTCTGAAGAACATGTTGGGGAAAAAACTTTCTCTGGCAGGAGTGTTTTTGAGACTGTTTGATAGGCTGATGGTGGTTCTATTTTGTGGTAAGCCAGAGCCTATAAAATTTCCATTTCCTCTGATATCATCCTGCATGTTCTCCTTCCTGGTGCAGTTTTTGGGGACAGGTTTCCTCCTGTGGCCTTCTACAAGAGAACATCTGAGGGAAGAGAAAAATGTGTGCCCAACTGCAGACAGGCAGAGCTGGCTACCCTTCCGCGGCTTCCCCCTGGTCGCTGGGCAACCAGGCAGCCCCAGCCTGCTTCAAAGAGATGAAGGACCATCGTGTAACTTCATGCAAGTTAATAAAGTACTGCTAAGATTACAAAGAAAAAAGTTCTATCACCATGAAAGCGGAGTGATGCAGTCAATGGTGGAGAGAAGGGGAAGGGTGTCAGTTTGCAGTATGACAGAATTGCCTTATAAAGCCTGTTCTAGGTGATGGGAGACTCTGGTACAAAAGCTGCAGATAGATAAAAACTGTCATTAAAAATTGTCATGAAGCATGTGTGGCCCTACTTAGTGTGGTGTGTACAGGTGTTTGTTTCTGCAGACCTACGTGGTAGCAGGGTCTGGCAAGGGGGCACGCAACCTACTCAGGTTGTCTTGAGCAAATGGTCAGTGTGGGGAGTGCGTAGATGTGCTCCTCAAAGCAGTGTCATTAGGTATTCAGAGAAGTTGTACAGGTGTTAGGGAAGAGTGACAGAAAAGTCGTATTCTGCATCAGTTTTTCACTGTCCAGGCTGTCTTCTAGGCTTTTGTTGTAGAAGTGATGTAGCCTTCCTCTTGATCCCACATTACGCTAATATTGCTCCCTCTGAGAGGGGGCGGGGGTTGAAAGAAGCATCTTTCTCGGAGAGGAAAACATGGTTATTTGTTCGACAGAGATTTGACCCTGTATCATAAAAAAGGCTGTAAGCTCTTGATAATGTCTGTACTTTCTAGTGTCTCAGTATGTACCAGGAAACATATATCAGCTGTAAATCATTGATTGTTTCTGGACTTCAGTGACATATTTTTTTAAATGTCAGAAACGTAGGTATAATTAATATATTTTGTGCTCCCCCCTTCAAAACCTAGGGAATAGCTGAAGTTGCATTGGCTGAGGATGCGGCTTCCTCTGGAGTGTCCCTCAGTTTCATTAATCCTCTAATGACCTCTGAAGAGGACTCGTGAAGAGGAGCTGTGACAAAACAACACTTACACACTCGGAACAGTGGCAAGGGAAAGCATCCTTGGATAAAAAAAGTGACCCCGCATCAGCTAGAAAGATGCAGGATATAGGGTTCAGAAGAACCTCTTTTGTGTGGTTTGAGGGAATTTGGTTGTGTTTTGCTTCTCATAGCTGCATATCACCGAAGGAGTTGCAGAATTCATGCTCAGAATTGGCTGCCGTGTGAATCCAGAAAGGAGGTGTTGGAGGGAGTTAATAAATGAGTGAGTGAAGCTAAAAGGCTTTTTACTGTTTAGAGTTCTGAAGTTGGTTTTGGTGTTATTGTTCATCTCTTAGATGAATCATCTGAAAATGAAAATTTAAACTAGACGTTTAGAGCGCACCTTTGTGAGAAACTAATGATTCTACTTGGCATACAGCATCAAAGGAAGCCTTTTTAATGACATCAAATTCGCATACAGCCAAAAAGAAAAAGAAAATATCTTAAAAATGCAGATGTAGTCACTTCAGAATGATGGAGTTTCTAGTCTGGGTGAAATACTTTTTTTTTTTTTTTTTTCCTGCAACTTTTTCTTCTAGAAGTAAATTTGGGGTTTGAGTGGTTTTTCATCAAAGTGCAGCTTTCTTTTAAGGAAGTGGCTGTTGCATCAGCCATGTTTGCCTGGATTTAACTTAATCGTACAAAGTCCTATTTCTCAATACACACAGTGATACATCCTGCAATTTCTGCAGAGGCCAAACCCTTAATAAAATTTGGGCAGCCTGGCAAAATGGTATGACAAACACTTTGTTTAAAGGGACACTTACCTTATTGGGTTCCCCCCTGCTTTGTTACCTCTTCCGCATTCGTTCCATATTTCTTTTTCCAAACTGACTGTTGCTATCTCTAGGGAACTAACTATTAAAGTGGAACTTGACTTGGCCAAATAGTCAGTATGCATTGCGATAGAGAATGTGTGGCGGTGATGGGTTGCTAATCGGAAACAACCTTCTAAGCAGTAGTACCAGGAATTATTAATGCTTGATCGGAAAGCTACGTGCGTATGAGTAGAAGGAATGAAATTGCGGCGTTATCCACAGTTAGCTGGTGCTGTAGTCTCATTGACCTAATGTCCTTTTAACGATTCAGGAGCCTGTCACCTTGGTAATGAGTTTCATTGAAATTGTTAATAATTTTGACACTGTGTTGCAAGTGATTAGGTTTCCTAGGTGTTGGGGTTTTTTTAATCTAGTAACTGTAGCTGTCATTTGATTTGTGCTAGTAGGTAGCCTAATGAGACCATTGAACTGAGATGTGATTTTGCGAATGGATAGCACAAATGTACGTAGCATCTTAATCAAATGACTGAGGTTTCATACTGTATAAAAGGAAGTCTAAGACTAAGTACCTTTTTACCAGTGTTCTAAAATATCCTTCCTTAATGAATGGTAGTATAATCTAGCTAGCAACGAAGTTACTCTCATAATCCTGCATACAGTAGCTATACGCTTTGTAATAGGGACTAAAAGGATTGCCTTCAAAGTGTGGATCATTTAAGACTGTTTGCAGCATATGAAAAATAATTCAAGTAAAGGTTGTGGTGTGATATTTCTAGCTGACTTGCTGAAGTGGTGCTTAAAATTGACAAGTGGTTGGTAAGTTCTTCTTTGTTTTCCTACTGCAAGCAAAAAAACAGAAATGTGGAGATGTTTCCCTGAGTCAGTCCATTTAATTAGGGAAAAGAAGGTGGGAGAGCAGTGTTGGAGTTAACAAATTCCAGTCTTCAGAAGGCCAGGTCCAACAATTGAGAGTAGAAAATTTCATATAAAAGGGGGGTTCTGTGTGTTAATCTGTGGAGCAAATGTCAGAGTTAATGTAGATTTTCACTCTGAAATGCTACATTATTAAAAGACTTTCTTCATTAAAATCAAGTCTTTGTTAGTTTCTTCCAGAGAATTGGGAAATTGGACAGAAGTACAAATAGGTTTAAGTTTTTTGGTACAGGTTTCTTTTTGGTGGGAGGAGGGAGAATGCCTTTAGTATTGTCCAGCTAGCTCCAGCAAATAAATGTATTCTGAATTATGTTCTCCTGCAAATTTCACTTTGTTTTCCTCTCCATTAATACTACAAAATGAAAGACCAACGTACAGACACCAGAAAGGAGAAATCAGTGTAGATTTGCTTTTCGCAATGTAATAGAAAAATAAATTGCAAAGATTGAGAAGTCTCGGTGTGATTGAGCATATAAGGGCACTTCCCCTGCCTTGAAGTGTATGTGCGTCTTGGCCTACCAGCTCACTTCTTTTTTATTTCTTTTTTTCTTTTTTTCATTTGGGAGACAATATGCATTGCTTTGTTCTAGCAGCACGGCAGCATGGTATAGAAGGTATCATAGTAGAACTGTGCTCATGCCCCTGCTGCAGGTGTTTATCTTCACTAATACCCAAGGTTAGTGATTATCTGTAGGAAGAAATTAGGGATGTCAAAACCTGAGCGAACTCTAGAATGACGTAAAAACGCACGACGTGGATTGACCTAAGTGCTAGCTTGCTGCTTACTGAATAAATGCAGTAGCAAGTCAGAGCAGAAGTGGTCAGTGTTGGCAGTTACTGCTGTAATAGCTCACACCTGTGTTGCTTCTAAAACTTGATTTTGTGTAGTTTTGTCAAAAGCAATGTTTTGTAGGTGTGCAATAAAATCTGTAAACTTTGGTTTTAAAAGTTAAAAAAGAAAACTAACAAAATTCAGACAACTAAGAATGTCTAAGCAATGCAAAACACTGGAGTTTTGTTTGTCTGGAGGTCTGCTCACTAGTTTTCTTGGGTCATAAGACCAAGACCCAAGATTTGGCAGTACCAGTCACCTAAGATAGCTGTAGATAGAGGAATAGATAAAGAATGATTATCCTGATCATGTAGATAGAGAAAATGAGACACCTCCATTCACACAGCAAATCAGCACTAGAATGAGGATTGTAGTATCTATTTCTTGACATGCAGTTCAGGGCTTTGATTAAAACTATATTATATTTCATTAAAGAGAATCACATGATTGCGGTGTCAGTGTGTTTTCTTTTCTTGTGAAAAACCGCTTTTCTGAATTGGTTTAACAAGAATTACATTTAGCCTAGTCTTCAAATTAATCATACTCCAAACTGTGTTCATCGTAGCCAGTATAACTACTGTTAAATTTCAGCAAGAGAAGAAGAGGGGAATAAAATGGTTAAATGTCTCTACAACTACTTGAAAGGAGGTTGTAGCAAGGTGGGGGTTGGGCATTGAGGAAGTGGCCTCAAGTTGCACCAGGGGAGGTTTGGATTGGATATTAGGAAAAATTTCTTCACCAAAAGGGTCATCAAACATTGGAACAGGCTGTCCAGGGAAGTGGTTGAGTCCCCATCCCTGGAGGTATTTAAAAGATGGGTAGAGGTGGTGCTGAGGGACATGGTTCAGTGGTGGATTTGGCAGTGCTAGGTTGATGGTTGGACTCAGTGATCTTAAAGGTCTCTTGCAACCAAAATGATTCTATGATTGTGTGATTCTATGTTTATTCATAAGCACCTGAGCCACCAAGAAGGTGAGAAGTCAAAATATTATGGGACAAAACTGGTGTGTTACGAAATTTGGAAGTCTCTTCTGTCCATATTGAAAAAATCGAACTAGTCTTCAAATGCTTTGGTTTTGAAATGCATAGGACATCACATAGCAACGTGTTTCCCTTCTTTCTTTCCCTGTTCTTGTTCTTTGCCACTAAGTTTGGTTATTGTGTCTTGTTACTGTGCCTGTGTGTTGTGTCTAGTGAATGAATCTTCTCCTCCACTATAAAAAGAATTGGTATTCAGAGTTGGTGCTTCATTTTTTCTTTGTTTTCATCTGCTCCTGAAAAGAGTTAGTATCATTATTCTCTATCGTGCTACAGTGTACATATTTTGCTGTATATTTCAGCCATCTTTGTGATTTGTGTTGGATTTATGTTCATGAAAGTAATAACAAAGCTGGATCTTTTGGAACTTTCTAAACTTCACAAACTGGGAAGATGTTAGTTGTATGCCCTGGCAAGTAACAAGAGAATGATTCTTCAAAGAAGTACTTTTCTGTGCTCCTGGGCAGTGGAACACATCTGGATGTGGCAGTCCTGATTATTTTGAGCCTAGGCTCAATGGTTTGATACCATAGTTTGGTCTGTGGTATGGTTTCATTATGTGACCAGAGTCCCAAGCTAGAGTTGTCTCTATCTGTCGTTCCTTCGACAAGGGAAATCGAATCATCTAGTTTTCAGCTGCAAGCTATATTGTTGGTCCTTTTTCCTCAAAAGTACAAGGAAAAATATGTCTTCAGTTGCTTGGTGATATGAATGATGGGATACCAAGTTGCATTGCTGGGTCAAAAAAGAATGAGAGTATTTCTGGATGGATAAAGCCAAGACAGTGGACAGATATGACTGTTATACAGAAGGAAAATAAAAATCACTTAGTGTTGCACGGATGACTGAGAGGGGCTAAACATCATCTCTCTGAGTTCCCCTGAAAACCCTAAAGCAGTTTTTAGCTTGTTTGTGCTCCTAAACACTTGCAGAAGTCCTAGATTGTTTGTGTTGGGATTTCTTTTAATTTTTCTTTATATGAATTAAGAATATTATGATGGTCTATTAAGGTTTTTCAGCAATTTTCTGTTTGAATATAATATTAAAAATACACATAGAGACCTCACCACAACAACTTCACAGGCATAGTTTTGCCTATTGGAGAACCCAAACCATTTTCCATATATTCTTCTTTCATTATGCATTCAACTGTCTTTGTTGAAGCCGGCACTTCATGTAATAGCAAAGCTTTAGTTGTTTAAATAAATAAAAAAAAATTTAAAAAGTAAAATTTCTTGGCTTAAAGCAAAACAATAAACATTAAATGTCAGTGATACTGGCATGAGAATATGAGCTCTTACTGCACTGTTCTGTCCGATGTGTGCAAATCAGTAACAGAGGTTGAAAGAATTTAGATTTATTCCTAGAAGTGTCTTGCAAGCCTGAGAAGTGCTCAGGTGGTTCTGTACTATTTATCGTGCATCTCCTTTAATACTCCTTGAAGCTGAATGTGTTTAGCGTTATGGAGTGCTGTGCAGTATCAAGTGACCTACTAAGAGGGAGCCAGCTGTGTTCAGGCCCAAAGATGTAGTCTTGGCATTGCAGCATTTCTGCCTTGTGTGTTTGAGGTGTTGCTCATACTTTGCTTTTAATTAATACTTTGGTGGCCATGTTCGTTTCTACTCCACCCATCACACCCACAGACTTCAAAGGATTTGTACCAGCATAACCTCAGTATTTATTTTCTTTTATTACTGGTGTGATTTCCTAAGGAAACAAGGGTTAGAGAGGTTGTTTGTGTTTGTCTGGTTTTCTGCCCATCACCCCAATCCTCCTCATTCCCAAAACCATTTCAGCCAAGCTCGAGAGCATCAGCAGTCCCAAAGATGTGTTCCTACACATTTTATGAAAATTTAAAAACACACCGAAAGATACCCAACTAATACTCCACGGAGGGATACTGCGCAGCCTGAGCTTAGCTATAGATAGGAGAATCTGTAAAGGAGAGGAAGACGCAAGGAATGTCCCACGTGCTGGGAAGGCTTCTGCTGGAATTTCAACCTTACTGGATCTCACAAAATCCAACTGTGAGACACAAATCTCTAGGATACCAGGCTTTGTTAGCTCTTCTCGGGAGCTGCTTGTTACTAGCTGTTGCAATCTCCGGCGGACCTGCTCGTGGCCAGAATGCCATTATGGTGGGGATTGTATCGAGAATAAACAAACCTTTCACGCAAGGAGTGGGCAGGTAAATTCCATCCACCTCTTGATCAAAACACTGTGTGTTCTAAAAATGCCCCAGACATCTACCAACCAGCCGTCATCCTTGGAAGTACATGGGGTTTAAGTGTTTTAATATATATGAGTGGACAGATGGTCACTTAACAGAGTGTATTAATGGAATGGGCAGAGCTGTGCTGCCACTGGCTTTCAGTTTAGTAGAATTGCAATGTTTGTAAGCTGCAGGTGTTCGGAGACAAGTAATTTGCAGCCAGCTCAAATTACTTAGGGTACATGACAGAGCAAATTATTTAGGTAATGAAGCTGAAAATGCAGGAAGATTAGAATATTATATAGTAAAATCATTCCTTGTTAATTCAGTTTGTGATCAGATATTATGTTGCTTTAAATACCACATTACATGCAGTACCCTTGTTTGAGTCAATGAATATGTATGAATATGTCAGTGAATATGTATGCCTCCTAATTTAATCAATATACTTGCAAACAGCACCAGCAGTGATGTCTGGCACAAACTGCATCCCTTTAGAAGCAGGTGAGCCCAATTTGTATACATATCGTAGTTATTTTAAAGCCCTTCTGAATTAGCTGCAAAATTGTACATACCCTGTGAAGTGGGGGGACAGGCCAAGCCACATTCGGGGAAAGGAATTGAAACCTTTCTTGCAGCCAAAGAAGGGATAACTTCTTAAGCATTACCCTGAGACCCAGGAGATCCCAGCTGCGGTCCTGGCTGTTATACATATCCCACTCCTAGCCTCAAGGAAACTCCTCAGTTCAGCTAGCAGTTTTGGATAGGGTGCTTTCCCCAGAAGGCTAGTGGGTCAGAGAAGGATGCTTAGTGCCTGTAGAGTTTTTAAGAAATAGAGACCGGTCTGGCAGACTACCCAGTATGTGCTTAAGTCCATCTTTACTGAGTGAAAAAGGAATGTGGATGCCTGGAATTTCTTGATATTGCTGCCTTTAGAGCTGAAGGGGCTGTGATGGGGAACTCCGTAGAAATACTCTTATGGTGCCAGCATACACAGGCGATTGGGACCCTGCGTACCACAGGAGGGAAAGGAAGCACTTCCGGCACAGGTTTCCCTTTCCAGAAAATGCTAATTTTTTCATTCAGAAATAGTAAGAAGCAGTAGGATTCACCTGGCTTTCACCTTCTAAAAGTTAGGCTTGTGATTATGGCATTGGTAAATTCCTTCGCTGATGGGTGGAGAGGAGGCATCTCCATTCGGGGGTTCACCTTGCTTGTCTTGAATGAGATGAATCATCATGCCCCTTCTCCCTTTTTCCTTCTCACTTTCTCTTTCTCCCTCCCTTTCTTTTTCTCTCTTTCTTCCTCCCTTCCTCATCACTTTAGAAGCAGACAAGACAATGAACTTCAGCTAATTACCCAACTTTCAAGATAGCTCAGGTCAGCTAGGAGAACCTCACCTAAAAGGCAGGAAAGGGGACCCGATTTTTGCTTCCATTGAAGAGCCCTTCCCAGGATACCAAATCTGAGATTTCATACCTGGTGTGAATTGGAAAAAATAACGTGATCTGTGTGAACGTACAATTTTAAAATAACAATGTGAAAGCAGGAGGAGGAATGGGAAAATCCTTTTTCCTACCCCAAGACAATTAATTCACTAGGAACAAACATTTCATTCAGACACACTAATGGGGACGAAAAACTTCTGTCTTTGGAAAAAAATGTTTTCTTTTGAAAAATGTTTTTTTGGGGGTGGACTGGTAATACACTTCCCTGTGTTGAGGCTCAAATGGGAAAACTGGGGAGAAAGATGCCTCGTGCTTTACTTGGCTATAAGGGTTCTTGTGCTGATTGGAGCCTGCCCAAGGACTTAAAAAGGAAGAAACTGAAGATTATGATGAGCTTCTACTGAGCATTTCCTTACAAATACAGAATAAGATTTCTTCCCTCCTCTACTGCTCAACCAGACAAGGAATAAAGCAGCATTTCATGATGCAGGAATTAATAAAGAGGGAGAGGCTGTCTAGGAGGGTTGATTGGGGAAGGGAGCTTGAAGAAGGCAGGCGAGCCCAGTGAAACTGTTCCAGATTTGGGGAAAGAAATGAAGCCTGGAGTAGGAGGGAATAAGGCATATTCTTCTGTTCCAGATGCCAACAGAAGATGATGTGTAGTGCTCTCTGGTTGTCTGGTAGGCATGTTCACTAGGAACCAGGTGGAGGCAGTCACGTAATTTAAGCATACCAGAGCTACTTCAGACAATCGCCAAGTGGATGGAGGAAGAAGAAGGGTTCAGGGGAAAAACAAAAGCTTTTTTCCACTGTAGTACTTGGGCTCAAGTTCCTGTTCTGTCTGATTTTGAGCAATTCAAAGAGTCTACATTCAATTCTCCTGCTGTAGAATGAAGATCATAAGATGTTACAGCAGAAGGAAAATTACCAGACATCGCAGTGATAGGAATAGCTACATGTTAAAGTCACATATACTGAGAGATCTTAGTAGATGTCAGATGCCCTTTCCTACGGAGGCGAGTTTGCCTCATGTTTGGCATCAGTTCATAGGGATTGCTACCTCCGGCCCTTAATGGTCACTTCTCTCTCTCGGAGCTGTTTCTGTAGCAACTTGTTTGATGCTTGTGGTGGGTCTCTGTGCTTGAGCTTGCATTTGTGGTTGGTTTGGGCTTTTATTCCTATTCATTGCCGCCTTTGGCACAGGACATCCTTGGTAGTATTCTGGAGCACTGTTATTTCAGGGTGTGAAAGATTCTTAGGCCTTTAATCTGGGAATACAAACTACATCTGTCACCTGGGTATCTGCAGCGGTTTCTAAGCAACCACAAGAGTTTATTTTTTTTTTCTGCAATTCATAGTTAAGAAATTATTTGCTCATGCATGAACCAGAATCAGCCTGAGCACCACCCCAGGAGACAGAAATTGTAAACTGTAATTTAGGCTAATTCTAGTCGAAAGCATGAATTAGAGTATTTTATATAATCTTGGAAAATATACCATATAAATATATGTAAGCACAGAACAGGTACAATTAATGTGAGCATAGTAGGAAGCTTTAAGTAACTCTGGGAATGTGAGAAACCAAGTTGGAACATATTCTTGACATGTAAAAATAATTCCCACCTGCCTTGTTTGCATAAGAACAAGGTTTTAGCAAGTACATATTTGCATGTCAAAGTTAAAAGTGGGGAAAATATTTTCACCCTCGTAAGAAAAATGCATAATCTTGGTACAGGCAATTTGCATTTAGTAAATTTAAAGTGTCTAAGTCCTTTCATGCTATATGGAAAGTATATGAATTTGCGACAGGGATTCCATTTCAATGAGTTGATTTGCAGAGGCAACCACGTGGAGCAGTAATTGATCTGATGTCTTTCCATGCATTAATTTGTAATACAATTGGTTGTGGCAGTCCCAAGCGATCTATCTCTCTGAGTTTCATCCCACTGTCCTGTGTCTCAGAGTGAAACGATAAGTTGAAGTTTTAAATGCTGTGTGCTTAATTAAAAGTAAGTACCTTGAAGATGCAGTAAATTCGAGGAAGTTTGGAATTGTAAAATTACACCTGATTTGGTGCTGCTGCTCATACACACAACGATTGGCAAATGCTGGCACAGCTGGAGCCTGTGAATCTGTGGAGATTCTCTTCTAACAGTAAAGCACCCTGGAAAATGCATTTGGGGCTAATTATGGCACCTTTTAGACGATTAGTTACCTAGCTTTAGGCCATCACTTTGAAGGCATGTTACATTCCTTCAGAAATACTCTGCAAATGTCCTGTTGCTTAAGAAATAGGGATTGCACAGACAGGCTTCATGGGTGATTTAACTGATGTGCTGGAGATTGTAGATAAACAAGATCCAATTATATCGTACCTATTCAAAATAAGGCAGTAATTATGTATATAAAAGTGAAATGTAAAAAATACATTGCCATGTAGCTGTTGAGATAAGCCTTGTCACTACCCTGTCAAAGGAGTTGGAGAAGGCTGCTGATGCACTGTAGCAGAGTAGAAAAATAATCACATACTGAAAAGGCACAACTGGGAATGGGTAGATCTATTCTGGAATTCACCCACAGGATTGCTCTCTGAATTTGAACTGCACGTTACACAAATCTTGAGTTTCTGTGAATGTCAGTTTGTTGTTCAATTTGTTGATGTAAAGTGGCATTATGCTGCCCTTTCTGCTCGAAGCTTTGTTCATAAACATATGATGCTTTAGTAATAATTAATGTAACACATTAATAAAATAGCATATGCTGTACTTTTTCCTATTATTAGTTCACTTCCTGCTCCATTGTGTTCAATGTGTTAGCTGAGAGCAAAGTGACATTAAAACAGTTTTTGTAGGACTGCAGGGAAGAAGTATTTGCTTTCTTACATGTCCTGAACAGACCTTTTAATTTCAGCCTATCGTTTTGTTGCTGCAGGGAAGGTGGGGGATTAAAGATCAAGAATGCAAAGATCCTTATGATGGAAGCAGATGCAAGTGGTGTCCTGCTGCATGAAAATATTTTGAAAGCTGCTGATACGGAACTGTCAGGAAAACAGAGTGTAGTCCCGTAGCTGCTGGGCACTGCTTTCCTCAGCAGAGCATTTTAGCTGCTGATAATGTTCCTGGGAGCAAATGGGTACGCTTCGGGTACTACTCAGCTGCTCCCATCATTGCATTTGATGTCGTCCGGAGAATATTTTGAAGGGCTATTTTAGCACAGTCACTGCTGTGCTAAAAGTCTTCTGGTCTCCTAGTTTATAGTTATCTTACCGTTTTGGCCTGAATCCTGAGCTATGATGTGGGGCTGCAGTGAAACGGAGCACGCAGTAGCATTGGAAGATCATTCTTGTTTAATAACAAGCAGTCGATTAGGGATTTAATGGTATGCAAAACGCTATGTTTGTAAGAGTGGACATGACTTTTTGAAAACAGTGTTAAGAGTACAACTCAAGTTAAGCTAATGCATTGTAAGACAGTATTAGATGCGATTTTATGTGTTGTCACAGGCTGGATAGCCATAAACTGGATGAAATAAAAGGTCTCTCAAACAACCGGGCGTCTTGTGAATGGATTTCAGTTCTTCACAGGAGATTAACAGCACTTCTGATTGTTGATACATCACAGTAGAGACACAGCAAGAGTTGCGTTTGTACTCCTGTTCAGACTGTTGATTCAGGAAAACTAATGTAGCCCAATCCTAACACCAGTGCAGCAGAGAAGGGGCTTTCTTGGGATTTTTTGGTTATCTACCACACAGTCTGTGTTTCCATGAGCATATGCAAGCATAGGTAAAATGTGGACTGCTGGTCTTTGATACTGTAAAGCACTGTCTCAGCACTGTCCTATCCAAAAAGACTTGCTAGCAAAATGACTGCAGCCATACACTCCAAAAGCAGTTGAAGAGGTATTCCTGAGCACGTGGGAGTCCCTTCTTAAATCCATGTATTCAGATGGGAAGTGATTCCAGAGATACACGCAGAGTTTTGTTTTGTCACACACTAAACTGAATTCAGTAGGTATGTTTTATATGTATGAAGTTCAATTTAAAAAACAGGGGCTTTCGTATCGCGTATCTCTGTGGCACTTTCCAGACTGCGCCAACTCCTTCATGTTTTGTAAGTTGGCTAGAATACTGCCGTATTTCCTCCCTCGTTTGTCCTGTGGTAGCTAACGCACATAGATGTACTGATAATTCACTTTCAGTTCAGATATGTGAATTTTGGATTTCTTGTGTAAAATGCAGTTGCTCTTTACCTTGTTACTTCTCTTTCGGATTGGCCAGTCGAGTGAATGGGATGGCATGATGGTGGCCCCTCTGGTGACGGTGTTGCACTCATTTTTGGGCAGGACAAACTTCAAAATAACCTTTATGGTCCTGCAGGAATAAGACTGGAAGAAACCTTTCTAGTGTCATCGTAGCTCTTTAGCCAAAATGTGAACTCTCCTATTCTTTTTGGCTTTGAAATGCTGATTCTAGCCTTCTTGTGGGTTCTTAAACACCTTCTCAAATGACCCATTTTAATAACCCAAAAGCTATTATATAACGAGCAGCCATAATTTAGTCCAAAGCTCTAGGGGACCCTTGCAGTTCAGCAATGAATAGTTAATGCAGTATAATGTTTAGCAGGTTATTAGTTTTCACTGTACAAATGCTGATCAGGGAATGCTTTTATAAGGTGTTTAAAAGAAAATGTAATTAACTGGTTGCGTGCTTCTGTTGCAGCTCAAATTGAAATTATTCCATGCAAGATCTGTGGAGACAAATCATCAGGAATCCATTATGGTGTCATTACATGTGAAGGCTGCAAGGTAAGCTTCTAAAATATTAAGTCTTAAAACAGCATTTAGCCTTTTGATAGTGATTATTTCCCTTCCTCTTTTAAAGAGCAAGCATTGCGCCAAAGTTGGATTGGTGGATTCCATTTCAAAGAATATGAAATCAATTGGGTATTCTGAAGTACTGGTTTTACTGGGGCTTTAAACTGGGCATTTTTGTGACGCACACACACACACACAGAGATTTCAGGACAAGCTTCAAGAGTCATGCAGTTGTACTGCGTGTGCCGTAAGCTGTGTCTCTGTGAATAAGCAGAAGAGGTACAGAAAGATGATCTGTTTCTAGTGTACCACAAAGATTCTGTTCTGTGGATTCACTTGAGAGAGAGTTTGTGGCTTTCTTGAATCTCCCTCTCCATTTTTGCTTTGTAAATTGCTAAGAAGCTGTGTTGAAATATGTGAGAGCTCTCCAACTTCTCAATTTTCTTTTGCAGTCTGCTACAGTTACAAATCTATTCTGTTTGGGATGGAAGATGATGTTGCGCCAATAGCACATGCTACTGGTGTTAAGCACACTCGGGTCTTCCTGGAAGCAGTGCCTATTCCTTTGCACTGCAACCATTGCTGTGTAAGGTTTAGGCTTTGGATTTTTTCCTGGGTTTGCACCTTCAGTAATTCCGGTGAATGAGGATTACACTAGAAGCATTGATATTTTGTGTCTCACAACCAAGAATTAAACTGGACCACGCTAACGCTAAGGTGCTGTGGAGCTAATCGCTAGTACAGAATTACAGTGCTAGCTTGGGAATGGCACGGTGTGCACAGCTGTTCTCTAGCTTGTGGCTTTCTTCATGTATGTATGTGTTGCAATCCCATGCTGATAGGTTTTCCAGTGTTAATCTACACTTTAGGTGTGAAGAATGTATATTTATGACAGTTTCTAGTCTGCTATCCTGTCATGCTTGATACTACCACCCATCTTCAAAAAGTAACTTCCCTGCTTTCACATTCTAGAGATTTCTTTTGAGGTTTTCTAAGGAAGAAGATTTTTGTGTTTTCACTGACACATTCTCTCAGTCTCATGGAAGTATTGGTAAGAAGGAAGAAAAAAAAAAAATCTAAGAATGTTAGAACGACACGGGACAGCATCTTCTGCCCTTTGTAACTGCTGTTGCTATGGAAAATCCAAGAAATGCACTAAAAATGCATTGATAATAAAGTGGTTACTTTTTTCAGCTTTATGCGGCTGAGCAGCATTTATCAAATTTCAGCTGTGTGAAGTGGCAGATATTTGCAGTCAGAATTCTGCTGTATGATTGTCTTGTCAAAGAGTATCAAGTCATGTTCAAGGTGTGAGACCTCTTTAATCCTTAAATGGTCTGGGACCAGTATACCTGAGAGACTGCCTCCAGATCTATGACGAACATCGTTGTCAACAGGCTGAGGTTAGCATAATGCTAACACTCATCTATGCAGAAAACAGGCCTTTCTCAACATGGCTTGTTGCAGAACAGGAACAGGCTGCCAAAGGGAAGGAAAGTTGCCAGCTCTATTATCTTTTGCTTCATCTTCATGCAGGTCTTTGGCCTTGCCTTCTCCTAAGTCCTGTATGTGGGAAAAGCCCCCACCAAAAGCAGCAGGATGGCTGCCTGCAGAAGGAAGCAACAGAGCGCGCCATACTCACAGTCACATTAGTTAGTACGTAGCTGGTAGGCACTTAGCACTGCGGGTAAGAGACAGACGTACCCATCGAGCATTCCTCCATCAGAGTGACTGCGCTTTCCCAGGAATAAATGCAAACGTGAGTTATTAGGAGAAAATTCCTTTGTGTACCTCCAGCAGTCAGAACAGATGCTAGCCTGATACTGAGAAATGCGTATGCAGTTCCCTGTGTTTTGGAACAAATGGTTTTCCTTCAAATTCTGTATAAATTGAGTTCTCTGGGAGCTCTGTGCAGTCCTCGGTCCTGTTCTGAGAATCCCACCAGAATGGTCAGCTGGTGGGAAACAGCAGAGGGGAAGGCAAGCAGGCAAGTATGCTCAGCACACTGAAACCCATTTGAACCTTGAAAGCAGAGTGTGCATGAGTAAGTAAGACAGTGGCCCAGTGAATGAAGTTAGGCATTTTCTCTTTCTCTTGGCATAAAGTTTTCTAGCCATACAATTTCAGGCAGAATTTTAAAGCCAACAAATATCAACTTAGTTAACCAAGTTACTTCCTTTTCAGGAGGGAAATAACTCCGAAGCTCACTCTTTAATGCCAGAGCCCAGATGACCTGCAAGTAGTGACAGATAGGGGAGTGCTAGTGGGCACAAGTCACAGGAAGAGTTTAAATGATCACGGCCTAGACAGCATTTAAAATGCCCTACTGTAGCAGATGGGTTTTGTTTGTGCTACGCTCTTCCACAGTAATGTCAACAAAGTCTCACCCAACAGAACTATTTTGGCTGGTGAAAAAGTTGGCATAGCTTGGCTTCTGCTAAATGAGCCAGGTGTGTGTTGGTATGTTTTTATTCCCAGCTTTTCTGGGGCTATGATCTCTGCAGGTTTGAGCATGCTTACAGTGCTCTTCATGTTACGCTAAACCTTCTTTTGTAAAAAGTACTTTGCTACGTGAAGACCTAGTTCCCAGTCCTGCACTCCGATTCCTGGAGCTGATGTCCTGCACCAACAGACAGTCCCAGAGAAGTCAGTGAGGTTCTGCACAGGTGCTACAAACCCATCCATGTGCATCAGACTGCGGGGTCAGGGCCTTCGTCATCAGAAGCGAACAGATGTGCTGCTGCCCTCTCAAGCCAGGCCTGTCAAGAATGATCTACAGGCAGCAATGGCAGCAGCAGCCAAGTGGGATGTTTTCAGCTCTTACTATTTTTCATTCCAGTTTGGTGTGAACTTTAATGTTACTTAATAGTAATGTTACCTTAAGTGTTACTGTGTAAATACTAATAACCACCAGAAATATAATTTATTTAAAACCTAATGTGAAGTTTTAGTTGCAAAGACCTACTTTGCAATCTTAGTCTGTATCATGTATCAAGTCACACAGACAAGCTCTTATCAAATTGACTTTTGTTGATCCCGTTGCTCTTCTACAGGTTTGTGACCCTGGCATTTCACAGAATTGAAGGTTTTTCCGACCTATTTTTGTTGTTATATTGCGTTTCATATAACTAGAATTGAAGATTTGTAATGAAGCCAGTTAGTGTTTCTTGAGAAGTTTTCATTTCCTACCTTGCTATGATGTTACTGGCTGTTTTTATTAAGTTAGTGGCTGTGTTTTGCACAAACGTCATTGAGTTCTCCCAACCCAGCAACCTATTTAGCTTAATTTGAATCTGCCTTTACAAAATAAAATTTAATACCTGCTCCTCTCCTTCCTCCCCCTCCCCCGGCTGAAAAAATTAAGTTTTTAGCCAGGGTCTGTTTTATGCTTTATCTAGGAGGGCTCTTGTGGCTTATTATAAATAAAATAATTTTTAAAAGAGAGGATTTTTTTCTATCTGGCCATTGCTGATACCCAGTATACAACATATAATGGGGGTAAAGGGAAGATGAAATTAATCATATGACATTTACTCAGAAGCATGGATGAAGAATGACACAAAGACTGTACCACAAACATAGAAAGAAAAGTTTATTCTCCTGTGTAAGACTGGAAATACTACTATTGTAGTGGTACTACTGAAAACACTAGTATCTGTACAGAGCACTTCCTCAGCCGTTAGTTGTGGGAAGCCATTAACAACCTTTTGCTCTCTATTGGGGACCATCCTGAGAAAGGAGACTGGTTTGTACACATCCATATTCTTTTCTCATAGCTGAAAGCTGAATCCAGTTCAGCATTGTCAGAAAATACCTGAATGCTTCAAAAGGACAGAGCAAAGCATTTAGTTTGAAATGAAGTTTTTGTTAATGAACTATGTCTTTTAATTTGCAGATGCAGTTAACTTGCTTTTGCTGTCAATAGTTTCAGTTCATGCCCAACTGACCCACAAGTGCATTAGTGTGATCCCTTTCTTTACTTGACTGTACACAGTTGGTCTCATAAAACCATCCATGCATGGCATTTCTGGGCTTTTTTCATATTTTCTGAGGTTTGTAAGTACTGGCATTTGTCTCGTGTCTTTTATGACCTAAGATGATCTTGTTCATTGTAACTATAAGGAATGTCTGTATTCCAGGTGGGGTCTCACAAGAGCAGAGTAGAGGGGCAGAATCCCCTCCCTCACCCTGCTGGCCACACTGCTGGGGATGCAGCCCAGGAATGCGGTTGGCTTTCTGGGCTGTGAGCACACATTTGCCTGCTCATGTTGAGCTTCTCATCCAGCCATACCCCCAAGTGCTTCTCCTTAGGGCTTTTCTCAATCCATTCTCCGCCCAGTCTGTATTTGTGCTTGGGATTGTCCCAACCCATATGCAGGACCTTGCACTTGGCCTTGTTGAACTTCATGAGGTTGGCATGGGCCCACCTCTCAAACCTGTCCAGGTCCCTCTGGATGATATCCCTTCTCTCCAGCATGTCAACTGCTCCACACAGCTTGGTGTCATCAGCAAACTTGCTGAGGGTGCACTCAATCCCAAGATCCATGTTGCTGACAAAGATGTTAAATAGCACCGGTCCTAGTACTGACCTCTGAGGAACACCACTTGTCACTGCTCTCCACTTGGACATCAAGCCATTGACCGCAACTCTTTGAGTGCGGCCAGCCAGCCAGTTCCTTATCCACCGAGTGGTCCATCTGTCAAATCCATGTCTCTCCAATTTAGAGACAAGGATGTTGTGTGAACAGTGTCAAATGCCTTGCACAAGTCCAGGCAGATGATGTCAGTTGCTCTCCCCTTATCCACCAAAGCTGTAATGCTGTCATAGGAGGCCACCAAATTTGTCAGGCACGATTTGTCCTTGGTAAAGCCATATTGGCTGTCTCTGATCACCTCCTTATTTTCCATGTGCCTTAGCAGAGTTTCCAGGAGGATCTGCTCCATGATCTTGCCAGGCACAGAGGTGAGACTGACCTGCCTGTAGTTCCCCGGGTCTTCCTTTTTTCCCTTTTTAAAAATGGAGGTTATGTTTCCCCTTTTCCTGTCAGTGGGAACTCCACCAGACTGCCACAACTTCTCAGATATGATGGATAGTGGTTTCTTCATTCGTTTCATTCATTCATTTTCTTTACTAGCCAATTTTTCGTTACTGTATTGAACGTGGAGTGTCATACTGGCATTGCAAACATTTCCCTCGAATTCATGCTTTTGAAGTGTGGGGGTTTTTTAATTTTTTGCCTAGCTAATTTCAAGCAAAACATGTTAGAAAAGAGATGAGCCATGTTACAGAAAGGGCTAGTCAGAAGCCTTGTATAACCCGATAAACACAATCTCACTCCTGTCTTTACTACATATGTATAACTGAACATTTTTTCTCTGTTTTCAATGGCACTATAACTTTGTCATCAAAGACTTTGTTAACAAAGTTTATTAAATAATATTGTCGCAGCACTCTCCTCCCTTTACAACTAAAATATGTGCTCATTGTCATAAAAGGGTTAAAGATCCAATTCGAATGTTCACCTTTCATATGACCATGTATTTTTCTGATGTATCTTTGAAGAAAATTTGCCGTAGTTTGCTTTAGAAAACAGTAAAAGAATGAACCCCCCCAACTAATTGTTAATTGCTCAGAATATTGCAAAACTTAATGATACGTGGAAGTCTTTAAGTATTAGCCATAAATCATGGGATTATGAATAAACCTTTGTTGTCACAGGCTTGCATACAGTCATTCCAAAACGTCTGCTATTAGGATGCAGCAAGGCAGCTGTCAGCTGTTTTCTTGTAATTAAACAGCCAATGAGCAGCTAATTAAGACATATGTGTATACAGAAGTGGAAGTGGGTATGTTAATGAACTGTAGGAATCAATTCATTAAATGAAAATTTGTCAAAAGACCAAACGTGAGATCAGCATTTCAGCCTGTGCCGCAGTGGAGAGGGAGTCTGTGCTGTGCCATTTGGGACATCAGGGAAGCGCAACTGGCTTTTCCCCTGCTAAGGAGCAAGCTTAGACACAAACGTCTGTAATACCGAGCCACTGAGCAGTGAAGGTATTGAAACTATTAATAGACTTTGCAAAAACTGCTATTTACATTTCAAAGTTCCTTTTTAACAAGTTGTTATTCAAACTGACTTGCAGATGAAAAGTTCTTGCGCCCTTTTTTCCCAAACTTGATTTCTTGGCAGCATATGAAAAAACATATATTGTGTTGTATATAAATAGGAGTCTGAAATGCAGAGATGAAGCTATGGCTTGTAATCTGCTCTGCTTTTCTTCTGGCACTGTGTTAATACATCTACATAAAAAGGGAGACATGCAAAGCTCAATGATGCCTCATCAAAATCAGCTGGATCTTTATACTGACATCAGGAGGCAGGGCTCCCGGCGCTCACAGAAGCACTCTCTCCCAGAGACCTTGGCTCAGGCTCTGCCATCGGTCAGAGTGGTGTAACACGGTGACGTTCTTTAGTGCAGCAGTAGTTTCGTTTGTGTGTTTGATCAAGAGGGGTCCACTCTGCCTGTGGCCCATTAGGCAATCACCTGAATGTGAAATAATGGTTGTGAACATGCATGCAATTAAGAGCATGTGGCCGGGGCTGGTTTGCATAATGCTTGAATGTATACACGTGTACCATGCATACATCCACCTCCTCCTTCCTGGTGGAAAAATTATAGCCAGCTCTGTGCCTCTGGCAAAAGCGAGGAAATAGAACAACAGAATATAGTGTCTCTCCTTCTCTTCCTCTAATAAAGGGGGGGAAAAAACAACCTAGGAAAAAACTGTATTTACTTACAGAAGGCTCCTGTGATAGGGGCTTCCCCACGTGTCTTATAATGATATGAGAGCCCAAGAACCACCAGAAGGTTTGAAAACTCACAAATAAACGACAACAATGTAGAAGAACTTTAAGAGTAAAAACCCCCTTTCTTTAACTTCATTGTCAATTCAATCTCAAATCTTAGATATGTCTATTTCTGAGCTCTGGACAAGTTTAGATTCATTTCTGAAGTTTGGGGCAAGGGGATTTTTTGCTTTAGCTACTGCTGATGTTTTCAGCATGCCCACATAACATTGTAGGATTTGTTTTTTAAAAGCACTCTACTACATCTCTGGTTTGTAAAGTGCAAGTGCTTTTAAAGGCCCCAGTTTCAGGCAGTTCTGCTCTATTGAAAATTTAGCTTCAAGCTGTAACTTAGCTGATGTATTGTACACTAAAATGTATTGAGCAGCTGTGTCTCCAGGGAAAATCTGGAAGAGCAAACAGCTCAGTATTTTCTCCATTATAATACTAAAAATAATCCTCAGTTTGACAAGAATATTCTTAATAAAGAGAAATATGCCAAACCAGCAATACAGACTCAGTATACATCCCAGCTAAAGGAAAACATATAGATCTTTGAGGTTATTGGGCCAGGTTCATTTTACGTATTGATTAAGCTGACTTTTGGGATCTCGGTGGATGCAGAAGATTTCATACTGTTCATATGCAAGCATGTCATTCAGTGCAACTGTTAAAACTGTTTTGAGAACTGAAATTTTAGAGGACAGATGATGTAGAGGTGCAGACTCTTGATCAGTAAGTCACGGGTCAGGTCGATACCTAATCCTGTTTTTCTAGTGAATTGCACTGCACTTGCACGTGTACTTGCACTGGAGTGATAGGCTCCACTAAGGGTCTGGAACTTAAGAACTGGAAATTAAGCCAGCTACTTACCGAAGAATCGGTGCCTCCAGAGGGATCAGTCGTGATGGCAGAAATTTCCATGGTATCTCAGGTTTTCTTTGGGGTGAAATGCACTCAATCAGAGCTCAATATGTGCAATGCTTTCAGTCTCAGTGACAATCATCTCACTATTGACAAACATTAAAAAACAGCTGAAAGTTCAATCATATAGAAACAAAGACCAGAATAAATGGGTGAGAAACAGTGTACAGGAAAAGAGGATTAAAGACAGGCATCTTCAGTTTCCTCTTTTTTTTTATACTCCATATTTTCCCATTAAAGCTTTAATAAAAGGGGCATAATTGACGAAGACTGGTGCCCTCCTCTTATGATGGAGTGGGGGGCTTTATCGCAGTGTTTTGTCATGTTTCTGTCTGCAGGAATTTTGCTAGGAAGTCTCTTACTTGTCATGCAGAAGTCCTTCCTGTTCTTTATTTCACCAGTTGTCTGGACAGAGTGTGGATGTGCCAAGGGACTCCAAAATGTGGCCTTCAAATAAATAAAAAAATTGGTAAAAGTCCAACTTTAATTAAAAGGTACCCAGCCTTTCTGAGGAAGTATTTTCTTTGCAGCACTGTTAATTAATCCATTATGTGGCAACATAAAACTAAAATACTGTGCTCACTGATCTCAAATGCCTCTTTAGAATGACTACATCTTCGCAGAATCCTTGTGAAGTACGTATTACACACGCACCAGCTTATGTTTGGACAGTCTGTGGCAAAAAGATGAAATGAACTTCAAAGCAAACGGCTGGCATAGTGGTTAATAACATGCACTGTTCTGATGGAGAGAACGAAGTTGTAACTACTGCGGAACCTTCCAGCACTAACTTTCTTTGGAGATGGGTCTACCCATTGCAGTTGACTCAGAAAAGAGATAATACACGAAACCTGTTTCAGCTTCCTCCCTCCTTAAAAATCTAAATCCTGCACCAAGTTGAACAAAACCTCAATTGTCAGCATCGAAGTAATTACGAAAAAACATCTTTAAAAATTGTTCTGTGTAGAAGGAACTGCTCAGCATCATGCTCTGTATTTTTAAACACATAAATACATTGGTGAGGCTGAACATCAGAGCCTGCTATTGTCATCTCCAAAAAGCAGAACAGGATAGTAGCTGTTGAATCCTCCCTATTTTGGAGATCTGTGCTGACCCAGGAAAGAAAGTAAATCTACGTCTATAATTAGTTTTATCTCATTTGCAAAGAATTGGTATACCCTATGTAATATGGTATCTGTGAAATCAGTGAAAAAACACGTAATTCCTTTATGTCTCATAACACTTTTTTATGAACTGGTTCCTACTAGTTACTGGGTTTTGTTTGTTTCTAGGAGACAGGAAAAAAAAACACTCTTAATTTCCTTTAGTTGACTTAGTGCACTTGAACTTCATTTTCTGTTAGGTATGCTACTTTTCAGAGTCTTCCTTTGCTCCATCAGTTAACAGCTTCTTGACTTGTATTTTGTGATTCTATTACAGGGCTTTTTCCGGAGGAGTCAGCAAAGCAATGCTACGTACTCCTGTCCTCGTCAGAAGAACTGTTTGATTGACCGAACTAGTAGAAACCGCTGCCAACACTGTCGATTACAGAAATGCCTTGCTGTGGGGATGTCTCGAGATGGTAAGCTCTGGTAACACATAGCTTAATTGAAAAAAGTAAAAGAATGTTCAGTGTACTGTGTGTTCAACTAAACCAACATAGGATTTAAAAGTTAATTGTGCGTTGGGCTGATAGGTGAGATCATTTTCTATGTTGCTATATATTCACAGAAATATATATAAATCAGGGCACGTATGAAGTTCTTGGTTTTATTTTTTTTCCCTACTTATCTATTATAGCCCCCAGTTAAGAGCTTTGCCTCTGGTCGCTTCTTGAAGATGCAGTTTTTAGTCTAACGTTAATACTTTCTCTGTGTGTTCATTCCAATTAAAGTGACATATTAGAGTTGCAAGTAACACTCTGATTGTCATATTGGTATGGATCAGAACTGTTTCACAATATATACCGAAGTTTAAACATGTGTGTAATGAATAATGGAAAAAATGCAGAGAAAATAGCACAGTGGTTTTTTCAAAGATAGAATTCTGAAGAAAATGTGTTCCAGTGCTGTTAATATTAAGCTCAAAATTACACCTAGTGTAATGATGAAAACCCACCTCTGTAAAATGGAAGCTTATGTAACTCAGAACTGGATTTGCAGCTGGCATTTGTACACCTCCCCCATAGATGTAATGAAGCTGCCATCGCTTGCCCAATTTGAAGATCTGACTCAGTCTTTTCCCCTGTAACAGTGACAGCAACGCTGCATATTCTACAAATACATATGCATTACTCTATGTATATGAGGCCCGATTCAGGAGATTGTTTACAGATTACATTTACTTCTTGAATTTACTATGTCTTAATTTTTTTTTTATCAGGCCCAAAACTAAAAACCTGAAACAGTTGATCATGTAATGACTAGTCCCTCCAACATGTTTGTTTTCCTGTAGAAGAGTACAAGGTGGTAGTCACCTTCCTCGGTAATGAGCTTTTACAGCGGATACGGGTCCCAGAGATCACATGCCATGTTCTTAGGAATTCCCTGGATGTGCCAAACCAGTTGCTTCTGGCTTACGCTTAATAGTAGCGCTTCTCAAAGTAGTAATAATTTTGTGGAGAGTTCTACACACGCACGTGCACACACACGCACACATACAGGTTTAACAATAATTCACTGGGTAAACAGTTTTACGTGTCACAGTAAGCTGCACTGAAAACAGGTTCTGTGGTTCTGCCCATGTCCTTCAGTCCTAACATCAAGAAAGCTTGCTCTTGATATTCTTGGAGCTCGACCCCACGTGTTTATACCTAACTCTAGGTTCACTCTGTAATGTGAATATACGGCCAGTAGGAATTGGATGGTTCATCTCAGGCCAGCATACTCTGTTTTAGCTTCTACTTTTGCAGGTAGGATTTGAATGCCGTAGAGATGCATCTGTCAACTTCGGTGGATATGTAAGAGAAAATCTTTTCAGTATAGAAGTGGAAAACTGAAACAGAGACTTCCAGTGGTCCATTTAAGTAGCATGTTAAAATGGTCTTTTAAAGAGTAGCTGCTGCAACTATGTTACTTGTAACTGACAGAAGTGATTCTTAGGTCTGGCCACCCTGCTGATTTGCCTTTTATACTGTGTCCTTACGCGTAGTATTTAGAGGCCCAAGACAATTAAAATGCAGTAGTGGATTTGTAGAAATGTAATATATTGTGTGTCTGTATTTCAGCTGTAAAGTTTGGTCGAATGTCAAAAAAGCAGAGGGACAGCCTGTATGCGGAGGTGCAGAAACATCGAATGCAGCAGCAGCAGCGAGATCATCAGCAGCAACCAGGAGAGGCAGAACCACTAACACCAACATACAATATCACCACCAATGGGTTAACAGAGCTACATGATGACCTCAGTAATTACATTGATGGGCATACCCCTGAAGGTAGCAAAGCAGACTCTGCAGTTAGCAGCTTCTACTTAGACATACAGCCTTCTCCAGATCAGTCGGGTCTTGATATTAATGGAATCAAACCAGAACCAATATGTGACTACACACCAGCATCGGGCTTCTTCCCTTATTGTTCTTTTACAAATGGGGAGACCTCTCCAACTGTGTCCATGGCAGAATTAGGTAATGAGAGAGAAAAGCTTCCATTGTAATTGTCTTAATATAGTACCCTTTGGATTAAAGTGACACATTCAGCCAGGTGGTAGCAAGAATGCTGCTTCAGTACAGCTGTGAGCATGTATGGGCATTCTTCTGTGAAGTGCACAATACCCTAATGGGGGTATGTGGTGAACACCTTACAGAACCGGGACTAAATATCCTAGGAGTTTGTGGTTGATCAGCTCTAGTAGTGTTGTTTTCAGTCCTCGTAAAAGAACTCTTTGAATACTGATGAACGGGCTCATTTTCAGTGCTGAGTGAACAGACAGGATATTTCTTTATTTACGGATTATTTTTGAACATTTTATCTTCTTTTTTATTACCTTAGTACTCTTTATTTTCTAACAAAAAGTGATGAGGCTGAACTTCTTCTGCTCTTTATCTGCACCTGGGAAATATGAAACCAAAGCACCGGTCTAATCTGAGGGCAGTTCTCCTTGCCACTAGTTGAAGAGAATCTGGCTCCAGATATTTCAGAAAAGTTTTGAATGTAGCAAGCTTTGATAATTTCCTTAAGAGCCTTATAATGACCACATTAATGAGCATGTTTTACTTTAAATTCTTCCCTGAATGATTATACTAGGGCTGAATTCCACAACTATGACTTGTCAACATCTGAGACTCAATTTAGAGCGTGCTGTGTGAACGGGTTATAAGCAAACTGGAACAGGACATTAGAGAAGTGGCTTTAAGATTCTATTACTTACATAAGCAGTCAGGTGTTTAAAACAGTGATTCTGCTTGCTTAAGCAACACTTTTGCTAATTATTCCATTATGAAAACCTAAAAATAGTTTGAAAAATTGGGTATTCCAAGTTAAATTTTTTTCTTTTTGCTAACTTTTTTTAATTAGGGGCAAGTACATGATAAGAAATTTTGCTTGTTTTTAGTTTATGTTCTTCTGAGAAATTTTGCAGAGAGGAAGGGACAAGAAGGCTTACTTTTCAATACCCTTATGTTGCAGAATGCAGTTCTCTGCAACGGAATTTGTTGTGACAGCCAAAATATTGTGTCTGGCTTGAGTTCAAATAACTTCAGTTACAGATAAATAAAAATGAGAAGAAAAAATTAGGATAAAGGCTATGCTACCAGCTTTGTCTCAATCCAGTGCTTGTTAATATTCTCGTGGGAGTTATTAAAAGATCTACATTAAACCCACAGAAAAAAAGAAAGAGCATTTCCTTCCTAGGCGAGGTGTTGAGTTTGGAACATTGGCCTAAAGTAAGCTTGTCATGTTGCTTACCTGTATTTACGTAGTGCTTGCATTTAAACCCTACAGAGCATGATTTGGGCGCCCAGCATTGACATTGCCAAACAATATTTGAAGAATGTTTGTCTTCCAGACTAAGGTTTCAATTTAGAAAGGTGTGGCTGTTCAATGAAAGTATTTAGGTGTGTGCTGAAATACAGTCCAGAACTGAGGCCGAGGTTTGTGAATAACACAGTAATATTTCACCTTCTGTATCCTGCAAGGGCACAGGTATAATGCTGTCAGTTGCTGCTAGTGAGAGCAAATATTTTAAGCACATGCTTGTAAAAAAAACCCCAAACGTTGCTCAGAAATACATGAAAGCTGTGATGAAAACCAAAGTGTAAACTACCTTATGCTCTGCATTATTGATGGCTCAGGTAGCACATATAATCCGATTTTACCTCAGCTGGATGCTAAAGACTTTTCAGGTAGTATCTTACATCAAACTATTAATGCAGTAAGTATGATACTAAACAGACTGATTGGTCCAGCCGTTCAGTTTATAAAGAGTTGGGTTTGGTCATTATTAAACAAAGCGAGTTTCACAGAAGACCTCACACTGGAGTCCCTCAGAACACCCTCATGTTGTCAGTGATCACTGTTCCTGTTCATTTTAAGCCTGCCTTTTCAGTGGCCTGACCTGCAAAAGCACGAACTGCAGAATTGTGTGAGACAAGTCGCCAGGTGTCCACGTGTCACGTGCTGCAGCAGGAGAACAGACACGCGTGAAGAGCCAGGGTAGAGAAAGAGCAGAAGTGGAATTCAGATGGCTAACTGCTACTCATGCTTTTGAAGGTGTTCCTAAAGGTTTATGGAATCAAGTTTTATTAATAACTATAAATCTGCCTTACGGGTCTTTTACCCAAGTATAGCAGCAGAAGATAGTTTATTTTGAATTAAAATGTTGTATGGAAATTTTAAATCATGTGCAGTTAACTAATCGACTACTCTAAAGCTGAGGAAAAAAAAACCTTGAGTCTTTAGTGTGTTACATTAATTATCTGGATTCTCCAAGAAGTGTATTTTCCTAATACTTTTTTAATGATATGAGAGTAGAAAAGAAAAACTTTTCCCTCACAGGCAGCCCCACGTGATAGCGTCCTGCTTGACAGAGCTCTAGACAGGTGGTAGCTATCTGTATTTCTTTATTAGAAAGCTTCTGTCGTATAAAACACAAATGAACTCAGCTTTTGACGATTTACTGCCTGGCTGGCAGTGCTGTTATATTCCCTATACGTGATACGCAGTGTCCTGTACTCAGCAAGGCCGTCCCCACGGAGATTCTGGTACCCGAACTGGCAGGGTCCGTCATCTCACGCACGCGGATTTTCTTCCGTGGCCCCGCTTAGCAGCCGCACCTGGCAGCCCTGCTTGCAAAGCTCACTGTACCGGGCTCGAGGCCGCGAGGCCGCTCACGGCACGTGCCGTGTTGGATGCTCCCGGGTTTCACCGCGCGTGCCTTCCGCTTGCAAGCTTTTTGATCTCGCAAGCTCTCTGCGCTCGCGGCTCTGCGAGAGAGAACTTTGTCCCCGGCAGAAGCGTGTCGGTTCCAAGCTCGGCTCAGCCGGCGCGGCCCGGCCCGGCCCGGCCCGGCCCGGCCCGGCGCGGCGGGCGGGCGGGCGGGCGCGTGTGCGGGCGCAGAGCGCCCCCTAGCGGGGCGCGGGGCCGCAGGGCCCGGCCTGGCCTCTGC
>VFFE01008751.1:2683902-2694793 GCA_008921705.1 Burhinus oedicnemus
ACTGGAATATGTTCGCTTTCTCTTCTCTGGAGCTTTGCATTTTTAATGTGTGTCACATTCTGGTCTTTCTTTTAGAACATCTTGCACAGAATATTTCCAAGTCACACATGGAAACTTGCCAGTACTTGAGAGAGGAGCTACAGCAGATAACATGGCAGACTTTTCTGCAGGAAGAAATTGAGAACTATCAGAACAAGGTATAAAAGCATGCCAAAGTATGGCACCCTTTTTTTAAAGCATGGTATTTCTATAACACACTGCAAAATTCACTTTTTCACTGCTTTCTGTTTACTATCAGGAATGTGTATTTGTGTGTGTTTTCAAAAAAATAATACACTAGAATCAAAAGCAGCGAGATGGTTCGGATATCCTTTGCATTTGATTTGTACAGGTACAGGAAAAGCCAAAGCCATACTCCTAAAATCTGTCTGTGATTGATAAACAAGGATAAGAAACCAGGAAAAAGTTTTCAACCCTAAATGGCATGTTATTTTTCATTTCTTAATTTGTAATCTCCCAGATGAACACCACCACCAAAATAAGCTGAAGCCACCAAGTTTTGTAATTTTACATGGCGTGTTTTGTTTTGAGCTTATAAACACAGAACTCTGCCAGATTTCCAGCCTTCAAAGCCTGGTTGTAATCCTGATTCATTCCACAATCGCCCCCCAGTGTTTCCGGTTTACCTATAGAATAGCAGCGCACTGCTGCCATACCAGCAGTGGGTATTGTAAGATTTAATCGATGTTGGTATTCCCAATATGCCTTTCATCCACAAACTACTACCAAACGGCTACTTTTGGAAAACTGTCTTGGGAAGCACTATTAAAGTACACTGTTCTTTGAACGTATTTTTCATTTCCAAAAAAAATACTTAACTTTTAAGAGTATAATTTTTTCCATTCTTTAGGTAGTTTTATTCTGAATTATTATCAACATAGGAAAAAATCACTGCTTGCATGCCTTCTTTATGTTGCTAACAAGATGATCTTCATACATGTATATCTTTATATGTATCTTTATGAAGATGAGCTAGTTAGATAATTTACATTCGGTACAAAATAAAGAAGTTGATAGGAAAAATATGATTATGCACTGCTAGTGTAAATTGGCATTTTCTTTTCATGCAGTGAATAAAATTCCCCCTGAAATCACCAGAGTCATTATACTTCAACATTTTTGGCTTATGAAGTAAAAACACTGCCACCTGGATCTCTTCTGACATCACTGAAGAAGTCCTACATGTTTGCATTGTCACTCATCCACGTGAGGCTTTGGCTTTGAGGTTAATTCCCCTTGTCTTACAAGCAGACTGTAGCCAGGAGCGCTCAAGAGAATTGACTCCACTTCGTTTTTCAGCTCAGTTTTGCTTTACGAAAATGGGCTTTCCAGACCCTGATTAGTAATTTTTCAATTTTTTTTCTCTCTCAAACAGCAAAGAGAGGTAATGTGGCAGTTATGCGCAGTCAAAATAACAGAAGCTATACAGTATGTAGTGGAATTTGCCAAACGCATTGATGGCTTTATGGAACTGTGTCAAAACGATCAAATTGTGCTTTTAAAAGCAGGTATGTGGGTCAGTTTTAAGGTCTGCTTCTATTAGTTTTGACTGAGGAAGGTGTTACCTGTATACGGTGATTGTATACACATATGTACGTATGTTGTACAATGATCATTTAAAATAATACAAGGAGAAAACCTTACAAATTATCTGTGTCTTTGTTTGATACCTTCTTAGTTACTCTGGATAGAATGAGTTCAAGTCTACATGAGTTTTTCATTATGAACAAAGGGAGCAGTGATTGTGTAAAGATGGCAAAGTTGGATTCAGATTTTTTATTTTGGCTTACTAATAGTGAATGACATATTTCAAGGTAAAAATCCAGATTGTTCTATGCAAGATGTTGTAGGAGTAATGCAGTTCACAAATACTGGACAAATTTGTCAAAGCTTTGTGAACATAAATCTAAATGACTGCTTTGACTTCAGAGACTTCATTACTCAATAAAAAATTATTAGAGTTTACTAGCATTAACTAAGTTGCTTTAGCAAAAACTTCTGAAGGGTTTTATGGGAATTCTTTTAATTCTGCTAGCAAATCAAACTATGCTCTGTCACACCACAGAAGCCTACTACCCTACTTGATTGATACTGAATGCAGAGCACAGGAAATTTTTTAATCCTCACTTGCTCTTTGCAACGGAAGTCTCTACTTAAACAGTCAAACATACGTTGTTTCTGTTTTAGGGTCTTTAGAGGTTGTGTTCATCAGAATGTGCCGTGCCTTTGACTCCCAGAACAACACAGTCTACTTTGATGGCAAGTATGCTAGCCCAGAGGTTTTCAAGTCCTTAGGTAAGGAAATGTCAAGTGTTGTATCTTTAAAAAAAAAAACAAAAAAACAAAAAAACAAAAAAAACCCCACAGAATAAAAATAATAAGGTGGACAGCTGCTTTGAGAAATTCAGGCTACAGTGTTCAAATAAAAGAGTTCCAAAGCTCAAACTGCTTATTTTGAAAGCAGTCATGCTGGCTCTGTTGGAGGCCAAGCTTATTTCAGGAGTTAAAACAGCTTAACTCCATGAAGTAAAGGACTGTTGGTGTTGAAATTCAACCCTTAGATCAGGGTAGAGCAGTCTGGACACACTTGTTAAGAAGAGAAGCCCAGATTTCATATCTAGTGTAACATTTTCTATATCCTGTTGGTAAAGGGAGCAGATTTTAAGCTAATTTTGGATATACTGACGTTACTGCTTTGAAGATGTTAGTAGTGTTTTGTAACATGAAAAGTCCAGTTATTTGCAGGTAAAATACTGTAGATCAATTTTTTTAATAAACCACAGTTTAGAATTTTGAAATTTTTTTCTGTATATTTTTGCTAATTTTAAAAGGATGCATTTCACTGCATAGATTTGGGATGTAAGCCATTTTGGAGGGCAGTGAAAATATGGCAGCAGAGAATGCTGTACAATTACTGAAGTATTCTTTGCCTTTCTAAAACACCTCAAGGTACAAAGTCTGAGTGCAAACAATTTGGAGAATGCAGTATGAGGTGTGGGTTCCAATGAAACGTAACTTTCATCTGTTACCAACTACATCCAGAAGTTTAGGCTGGGTTGGGGCTGAGATCTGCAAAGAAGAGCCCTCTTCCATCAGGTTGCAATCCCCTTCAAAGCAGGGCTCCACTTTTGCGAACTGCGTAACAGCATGTGTAACAGCAGCAGTAACCTGACTTACACCTGTGTGAGCAAACGAGTGGATGAAAGGAGACAGAGTTCCTTTTCTGCATGAACAGCTTTCAGACCTTGGCTTCTGCCTTTGCTCCTGCATGTATCTTGTATGCCTCTCTTCCCTCCCTCTTCTGTGTGCTCAGTAGTCTTAAAATCAGCACTTTCCAAGTACACATTACAAACCTCCAGTCCACAGTGACATGAGAAAGTTCCATTTAGAACAGAAACAAAGCTAAACCAATTTTGAGCTTGAAAATGGGCTTGGGTTTTATCCGTATTTACCCCAAAAGAACCAAATGTGGAAAAGATACAGCATGCAAAATCTTCAGAATACTGGCTGCCAGGGTGTGGGAGCTCGTGGGAACGGGGAAGTACACTCAAGCAGGAGTGAGATCTCGCTACCATCACTCCACAGTCCTTAAGGAGAAGACTATTCACCTATGAAGTATTTTCCATCCATTTTTCACCTCCATCAGACTAAATCAACAACTCTGTAGCTCTGAAGTAGTTTAAACAATGCGGCATGAGCTGTACCTTCTTTTTGGCAGGTTGTGAAGACTTCATTAGTTTTGTGTTTGAATTTGGAAAAAGTTTATGTTCTATGCACCTGACAGAAGATGAGATAGCTTTGTTTTCTGCGTTTGTGTTAATGTCAGCAGGTAAGAGATAAAGGTTTGCTCTAGGTTTATTTGGTAGAGGTCATTTCTACTTTGAAGTCTTTTTAATGATAATGTTAAGACTATTGGACAGTGTGAAATGTCATCTTTTTCAGTGTCTCCCTCTTGGTCAAATTTTTTATTTTAATATACACATTAAAACTATGAATTTAGGAATAAATTTGTTAAGTTGGAGATCTTAATCTAAGCCCTTGTTTTCCAAATTTTCACCTTGTTGAGGACTTGGCTTCTTTGCAAAAGCTTAAATTGCACGTGGGTGAGACCACTAGGTCCATCTAGGCAAGACAGGCAGAAGGTAGCCACTGACTTTATATAGTCAGCTTTCAATGTATGTGAGCTTGCAGCTGTAGCAGAATTATCTCAAGCACAAAACAGAATGCTTCCAGTGCCACCTCAGGTCTGTTAAGTGGGGTTGCCATTTTAGTGTGGTACAAAGGTACCGAGGTAGCTTAGCTATCTGTCCCCACTGGGAAACTGGGTACACCAAGAATTATGGTGCCAGACATACAAGTCACCCCAAGAGTCAGCCTGAGTCTACCATATCCACGACTAAAACGACTTAATAATCTCAAGTGGATACGCGCAGTACTCCAGGTTCTGGGAAGACTTACTAGGTCAGGTGAAACAAGATACCAGTGCAGAAACTCAGTTCACGTCTGGCATAACACCCAAGGAAATAACCGCTCTGTTTTTAGGCTGTGGACTCCGGAGTGGTGGTGGAAGAGTCTGTTAGCAACAGTGGGTTTATTGAGACTAACATAAATGCATTATCACGCTGTTTGCCAGATCAGAAGTATGTAAGCCCAGTGCTTTAGTATGTAAGCCACAGACTCCCACGCTTCTGCCACACTGAGGATGCGGCAGCTAATACTACTTTTCTGCTATGAAGTTTGGGAGCTTTCCCCCCCCCCCAATAGCTGAGTATCTGCTTCTGATTTTTCTGTATGTCACTGTAGATCTTAGCAAGAAGATTCACTCCAACTACTTGTTCGTTATGTGACATACTCATTTCCCACTAAAAAGTTGCTAGCTTCATTTTGTAAATACCTTGCATTTTACAGACTTTGTTAGCAAATAATTAATAAATCTTACTCAGATATACTGCATTCTTCTAATTAAGGGCTTTATAAAAGTAATTTTAAATGCACGTAATAAATATACTCCAAAATCTATTAATTTTGAAACTCATTTTCTATATAAGAGTATGTAAGAAGTGGAAGGAGGGTTGCAAACAAGAAAGATGAATCTGTAACAGACTTAGTACTTCCTAGTGCACTGTGATTGATGTGTGCAGTACTAGAGGTGTTAACTCCATTTATATTTAGATCGCTCATGGCTTCAGGAGAAAGTAAAAATTGAAAAACTCCAACAGAAGATCCAGCTAGCGCTTCAGCATGTCCTACAGAAGAACCACCGAGAAGATGGAATTCTAACAAAGGTAAGAGGAGTCGTACTGTGCCATGTCACGTAACTGTGAAAGTATGCTTTCTCATGAACGGTATCCTAATGATGGTGTAAAAGTTTTTAAGCAGTTAATTTGTTATTTATAAACCCAGAATTCTTTGATCAAAATCAAGGTGCTTAGCTGAAACTATTTACTGAAAACTAGAAGACGTGAAATAATGATGTACTAGGGAACAAGGCTGATAACAGTCTGAAAAGTATTTTAATGTTGAACTTCATGAAAGGCGATGAAGGTTTTTATCCTATTTCTTCTACCCAGCGTTTCTGCCACAGAATACTATTTCAGTTCTACAACATGCATGCCTTAATCCTCATGAAATCTCTGCCTGCACGACAATTAAGTTGTTATAACATGCAATACCCAAACTAACCTTGTTTTTCAGTCTCCCATGAGAAGTTCCCCACACAGCCTTTTTCTCAGCAGTTCTTCCAAATAGCGATGCCTAGGGAAAAGAGATACTACATACTATTATGCTAATCTAAAGTATCTTCACTTAATTTTTCAAAAATGGAAAAGTGGTGTGATGTTAAAAAAATAAATCTGAAGAACTGGGGAAGGACAAGCACTTCCTTACAGAGCTAGTTCCTTTTACAGCTCTCCACAGCCGGAAAGCTTATGGTTAGTTTCACACCACAGAATTAGTTACAACAGAAGCAGGATGGTCCAGCCCAGGCTTTGCAGATTGTCCTCATTTCAGATCCTAGCTCATACAGTTCTTTTCCCAGCATATACTTCAGATACCTTTGTTGGAAGAAAGATTCTTCTGTGTGCTTTGGTAAAACTAATTTACTCAGTAAGTTCAGGGGGTACGCTAGTAATATTTTTGAAGTACAGGTTTTTCTGGTCTGTTCCTTTTCACCTTATTTGGCATAAATTAAAAAAGCCTAATCTATTGCATTGCCAGTTCTCTTCATAATATTCCCAGTGGGTTAAAAAGTAGGCAGGACTGCCTTCTTCCAAGAGAATGACTAAGTTGCATGAATTAAGATCCAGCCACGAAATACTTCTGTATCAATCCAGTGCTTGGTAGGCAAGTGAGGAAACCTAATACACTTTAAGATTTCCCAAATAACATTAATCCATTACTTAAATAGCTTTTTAGTGGCTTCCTCTTTTTTTTTTTTCTTAACTAACATAACAAACATCCATGACTACACATCTGAAATGTCATTGCTGAGGTAAACAACTGAAGTGAACTCAAACTGTTTGAGAGAGCTTTAATCCTAAGAGCAAGACTGGGAGGCCTGGTTCCACATATATGACCGTATGACTTCTGTTCATTTTTTTACAGTTAATATGCAAAGTGTCTACTTTAAGAGCACTGTGTGGACGACATACAGAAAAGCTTATGGCATTTAAAGCAATATACCCAGACATTGTACGACTTCATTTTCCTCCACTTTACAAGGAGTTGTTCACTTCAGAATTTGAGCCAGCGATGCAAATTGATGGGTAAATGTATCACCTAAGCACTTCTAGAATGTCCGAAGTACAAACATTAAAACAAAAGAAAGGAAAAGAAAAAAAAAAAAAAAAAAAAAAAAAAAAAAAAGAAAAAAAGAAAGAAAACCAAGACACTTTATATGGCCCTGCACAGACCTAGGGAGCCAACACACTGCACATCTCTTGGCGGTCGGGGTCAGGCGAAGGATGGGAAACAATGAAACAAAGTTGAACTTGTTTTTCTCATGCATATGATTTCCATTATGCCTACAAATATGGACCCTTTTTCTGTCTCAACTTCTCAATCCTTGACCTCTGTTTACACAGACTGAGGGTACTAACGTCAGAAGGTTGTTTTCTCATGTAGTTCACTGCCCAGACTTTTGACAGAACAATCAATTTGTTGATCAGAACAGAGAGTCCACCTAGTAATCAGCGACTGGTGTGCATTGCAGAGATTTCAGCATCAGTTTGCACAACTTGCTCATTGTTTCATGAAGGACGATTTTTTTCACCTACCAGTTTGCCAGTAGACAGAACGGCATGAAAAGGGTCCATAGCAATAGCAACAATAGCATTATAATATATTACAGGGTAAATGGGCATGAAGACTATATATAGCAAAAGAGATATTGTTTATATATTGTTTTAATTAATATAAAATGTAGTTACTGGTATAGCTTTTCTTGTTGAATTGATAAGGCACTTTCATTTTGCACCTTTTTCTTTAAATTAAATGCTAGCGTGTTCATTGTTGTGTTGCATGTGCACCAGAAATTCAAGTTTAACTGAAAAAGGTTTGGCAGGTACTGGTACGTTGGGAGGTATTTATGCTGCTGTTTTCCATGTTACTTTTAAAGAGAGGCTGGTCATATCCTGAAATGGTTACACAGATTTTTTTAAAGAGTTGAAAAATAATGACAATTTTCTAAATTAAAATCAGCTTTTCAGCTGTTAATTTGAAAGGTACTTTTATTTTCAAATCTTTCAAACCTGGATGTTTAAAATTAGATGCCTAAATTCAGATTTAGGTGCACAAGTCAAAAGCCTCATTTTCAAAGGTGTTGAGTTTCCATGGTCAAAGTTAAACTAAGCAATTACAGATCATTTACACATGAGTTACACAGCATCCTTGAAAATCAGGCTATTAAATAAAGTGTATTTCTGCCCACCGTAAATCCAGGTTTGAAGGTATTTACTCAAGTCTGTATCTACAGTAAAAGTATGTGTGTATGACATGTATGTGGAAAAGTAATTTTTATACATAATATTACATACTTTTGTACTCCATATCGTAAACAATGCCTTCAAACTCCAAACCTAGCCTATCAAAATCCATAGGAGGTTTGTCTTTGATTTCAGTGAGATGAGACACTGACCCATGTTCTTCCAGCATCCAGCAGTTCAATTTCAGGTAGCTGAACAGAGAAGTCCGTTGCTCTCCTTATTTAAAAAGATGCACTTTAAAGTTTATCAGATGAGGACAGACTAACAAAGTAAAGGCACGCTGTTGCTAGAAAGCATTGTTTTGTACTCTATATAATGCCTGGAAATCATTAATATCATAAATCTGCATTCTGAAATTCTGAAATTGTGATTCCTGTATTGCATAACCAACCAGTAAGCCAAATCTCAGTCTTTATTGTTATTAATTATCATTCCCTTTAGGAAGAATACTGTCTCTGAGCAAATTTGGCTAGTTCTGAAGGAAATAGAGTCACAATAAATGACATCACAAAATAAACTGTGGCTGTTTGAGCCAGAGGTGCATAACTGGTTTGGATGAGATGAGGATGTATAACTGGATGCGTTGTAGGCCTACACAAATGAAGTTTCTGATGAAGTATGTAAGAAAAAGCCAGGAACTTCAAAAAAGAAAAAGGAATGAGACAGCATGTGCTCCACTGCTTTAATTTCCAAGGATAAATAATCTCTTATATTATAGTTGTTGAGAAGTAACAGAAGTGAACAGAAGCACACTGAAGCCTAACTATTTTAAAAAGGAGACTTAGGTCAGTTGGTTGTGATAAGCAAAATAGAGGTTTATTCTATAATTTGAACATGTTTCCTTTGGGGTCAACTTGAGACATTTAGCTGTGACACCTATTAGAAATTTTATAGTCTGCCACATCAGGGAAGCTTACAGCTATCACTCATCTCTATGGTTTGAAAGCGTCAGATGTTTCCCATACAGAGCAGTACACCCCTGCAGTATGGGAGGGGAACACCGGCACCTCCGTGAGCACTGGGATGGAGGGATGAGAAGGCTTTTGAAAAAGTCCACAGAGCTGTCCTTTTACTGCTCCATCCTGCCTGCTCCCGAGAAGGCGGCTCACAGCCCAGCACGTGCTTTCTCCAGTCTCACTGAAACACTTTTCCTAGAATCATTGTTTACTTTATTGGAGTAACTGGCATGATATGGTACTTTCATTCTAATGTGTGTTCCTATTTTTAAAGCAACCCTTTTTAACTAACAGATGTTTTCTGAATGTGACCAGCCTTAGGTGCTAGTCCTGTAAAGATCAACTAAACTTAATTTCAGTGTCAACTAATGAATAATGAAGTAAGACCTGTACTTTTTTAGAGAGTGAGATACAACGCCTACTTCTGACAGTAAGTAGACTACCAGGCAAAATATTTTGGGATTAATTTTCAATCATGTCCTTTTCTTACCTTTTCCTGATGAACATTACTACTTTACCAGGCCTCTAGGTGCAAATGGTTTTGTTTGGTATCTAGTTCAGCATATTTACATCCCTAAGTCATTGACAACACAAATTTCTGGAGCATATACTAATAAAATACATAACCATACAAAGATTCCAGACCAGGCCTTAGCTGAAAGCCCTTTGCATCTGAGAACAGCTTGTGCCATGATCTTCCAGGCCAGAAAGCGCTGCCATTTTTGTCTGTGGGAGCTCCTGCGTACTGGCACCTTGTTAAGTCAGGCGGTGTGTACGTATCCCAAGTAACTCTGCTTTCCTGATCGCAGTTAACAGCCACTTGGCAACAGAATGTTATTTTTGTTTTGCTCTTCCCAGACAGGGGAAAAAAAGGGATACAGCATGGCAGATGTACTTTAAGACTTCTACTGCCAAGGAGGCTTTTATGAAAGGGGACATAGAATAATGTCAGAGGGGCTGGTCAGAGCAATGGCCATGTAAGAACCCAACACAGCAGAGGAAGTGCACTCTGCAGAACCTCTGGGACCATGGCCTAGTATCAGATCATCAACCAAATATTCAGTTAAAAAACATATTTGAGGTCAATGGATATTCACATGAGTATTTTCGTAATCTGTAGTTCACTACAAACAAAAACATGAGCATAGCTGAAGATAAAGGAATAACCTATTGTTTTTCAATGGTCTGTTCCTTAAAGTCGGCAAAGAGATTTTCATTGGGTATTACATCTATCCACAGAGATGTTCTCTGGCTTTCTAGGAAAGACATACTGTACTATACTATACTGTCACTTGAACCACCCTAATATACTTCAACATCTCCAACGTTGTTTGACGTTTTAAAAACTGTGGGATTAGGTGAAAAGGGAAGGCTGGTTTTAAGTTTGGTTGTTCTTTATTAAAGCTTATCTATCTTAGTATGGATACCAAGATGTATGTGTGTGTATGTGCACCTGTGTGTTTGTGTGAGAGAGAGTACATTTGTGTGGGCACATGAATATATATATGCGTGGGTACGTGTGAGTGGCTGCTTCTAGGCTGTTAAGTGTCAATGGAATAAAGAAAATGTATTCAAAATAATTAAGTCAAAAATAGAAGGTGGAAAAAAGATTTATTCTATACAAAGCCTTGTCTGGACCACTTTAGAGAGACTTCTATTTTTTTAACCCTTCTATAAATGTTTGATGGCACTTGAAATATTCCTGCAATAAAATGTGATTTGTGTAAACATTAAAAAAAAAAAAAAGATTTTGTAATGTGAAACAATGAAAGAAAGTAATGTAATTTTTCTAAAAAACAAAAAAAATAACGAACTTTGTATTATTTTCTTGATGGAATTTGTCTATTTGTCTTTGGAAAACTTTTTATTTCATTGAATGTGCCATAGTAGAGG
>VFFE01008751.1:2696736-2734227 GCA_008921705.1 Burhinus oedicnemus
TATATTATTATTTTTTTTTTTTTTTTTTTTTTTTTTTTTTTTTTTTTTTTTTTTTTTGCTAAGGAATGTCGATTGAATCACTTGTCTGTTGTTGAGGGGCAGCCAGATAATAATCCTATACCACTGTCACAAAACATTGATTGTTCAAATTTTGTGCCCTTTTTATAATTTAAAAAAGAAAAATAAAAGTTATTTTCTGACAGTTCTTTGTGCTGATTGGTGAAAAAAAGGGTAAACAGATAAGCACCTTATGATTGACTTAACTGTGAATGACAATCCATCTTGTTACCAACAACAGAAGCCCTACGATTTTGAAGCTGGGGTTAAGAGTCAGAAACTAATGTGCTCAGGGATCTTCTAAAACTCTTCAACAGGGTGGCCAGTACTACTGGTGGAACAAATTACTTTTAAAAAAAGAAAGCTAGTATTTCTTCCCTTCCCCCTCCCCCCCAGGCACAAGAGAACTGGATATTTTTTTTAACTAAATGCTCTACGTGTGCCTCATTCTCTTACTCACTTTTGCAGTATAACTGCTCTTTGATCTTTATTTTGTTCAAAACTAAAATACTCCAAACAGCGCAAAGGTTTTGCAATTATATTTTAGAAAATAAATTAATGCTGACCCATTAAATAAATGATTGAAATGAATTTCAATACCCTCTGGAAATTTTTATAGGACTATTTTTCCAGCTGAATTTCAGTGTTTTGCAATAGAAAATGGGTTTTCCGTATTTAAATTATTGTCAAAGAAAACAAATCAGTTTATGATAGTACAGTAAGAATGAAAAGGTAATGATTAGGTTTCGGCAATGAAGTCAAATAGAAAGGAACATAAGATTGGCAGGAATACAAGAATAACAGTTCAGACATTGTCTGTCATTGTTGCGTATGATTCATGGTAAAGCAAAAAACCTGACTGAAAAGAAACACTGAGGCTGAAGACATTTTCATATCTAGTACATCAAATACCGCAATTCCAAGTGACTACAATGGCACCAAAAGCCAGCAATGTCTAGGAAGTCTCGAAGTGCCAAATTGTAGGATTCTGGAAGCCTATCCCAATTTAGCCTTGTTTTATGGCTTCACATTCTTTTGCAAATGCAAGTAGAAAAGTAAATAAGCAACTGCAAACAAAATGAGCAAGACTTCAAGGCTTTGGGAAGTCTTGAAGAGACTGGGAAAAGACTGAATTTCTCCATCAAACGTCTTTCTGCTTGCAAAAAGCATCAGCTCTCCAGTATCTTAGGTTATTGAGGGGTTTTTCATGGGGTATGTGGCTTCCAGTTGTTTACTTTGGGTTGCTTAATAAATACGGAAACCTTTCTTATGGTGTTGAAAGCATTCAGCCAAGTTTAGCTTGAAATGGCCTTCCAAGGCAGACAACTGCTTAGCAAGTGTGATCTCTTGATCAGTTTGTGTTCTGGCATCTTTAGCAAAGGAAAATTCCTATTGCTGATTCACAACAGAACCTGTTCTTTACATACTCGCAGATCAATTAAACATACTGTTAATATGTACAATCTATAAGATGTTTTAACTATGTAGTGGGGTGATCCAAACATTACAGTATCTTTTTTTGGATTGGCATAGACATTCCCCAGTCTGTACTTCATGAACAAAACAGGTTGCACAGTATAAGCTGTACAAACAATGTGTATTTTTTTTCTCTACACATTCCTAAACTTCCCAATGTAGATAAACTTATTAATATGAATGTCAGAAACAGCATTTACTATCCAATATCAAAAAATAATAAGCAATTTTCTCTTGAGTATTGAGTATATGAAATTCTACCTGTGCTAGCTGATTGCACAGAAGAAACATCTTTGTTTTTCTTAGCTGGAGAAATATAACTATTAGAATTATTTTTTTCATTATTAATACTAATATTTATTATTTTAAAAGTTTCATCCATTAATATATTTGAATATTAGCCTCCTATTTTCTTTATGCTTAAATATTCCTGTCAGTTAATCATTTGGTGGAAATGAGGGCAAATGCATACAGATACCAAATACAACAACAAAAAGAGAAGTTTTAAAATTCAAATGAGTATTTATTTAAAAATCATTGCAGTATGTGCTTTAACCTAGTACTGTGATAATAGCTCACTAAATAATGCTAAGTCACTGGACTTGAGGGGAAAAATACGTAACATTTAGGATAATATACAGTCTATCTTTGAAACTTTATTCAGGTACTAAATAGAATTTTAACATCAAAATAAAAGCTGTATTCTACCTTTTTCATACATAATATTGCTTTTTTTCTTTTTTTTTTGCCTTTATCATTGGTAGAATATAGCAATAACTTTATAGCAATAAGTAGGCTATCCAAATAAGAAACAAAACATGATAAAGGCTTCAGATCAATACTCATAAGTTCATTTCTTCTGCCACAATATTCACTTGTATGTCTTCCCTCGTAATCTCATTACTTCTTCAAGCTGAACTTCACAATCAAGTTCTTCAACTTGATGTGTGACAGCACACCTTTTTGTTAACATCTGCATGTTTTCAGTGTTCATATGTCCTTTGTATACTTGTTTTCCTGTAAGTCAGTGTTTCTCAAGGTTTCTGAAAGCACAATCCCTCTGGGCTACACTTCTTCATAGGGGTCTCTGTGTTGGAATTAACTTACTTTTTCTGGGGCAGGGAGTGCGAACCAGCTGTAATTACTGGCGGCATTTCCTAACTGAAGGAACCGAGCTGCTGCTAGTACTTAGTAACTCCATGGCTACTGCAAATGCTTGCAGCCAACAGCCAGCTCCTCCACGCTGCGGGGGCTGAGCTGCATCCAGTCAGTGGGACGAGTTCCCTGGCCAGCGCACTCGCCTGCAGCCAGCACAACCCCACGCTCTGCGCTGGAGAACGGAGCTGCTACACTTCACGTAGAACCGAACTATGTTTGCCTGACATAGTGTTTTGATAATAATCTAAACACTTCGGTGACTTTCAAGTGGTTGTGACTTTTGGTTTGAGAAACACTACCCTAAATTACCCCACAAAGTCTTAATGTAGATGCATAAACTTTACAGGAACTTGCAATCTGTAATTCTATCTATATCTAATGCAGAGAATTCATAAGCAATACAGTGAATTTTATTTCACAAAAAGGCTTACGTACTGTACACCTTTCTAAATCCAAAATGTTCCTCATTTCTACATTGATTTAGAAACAAGTTACAGAACAGTGGTGAATATTTGAACTAGTAGGACATTAACTGGCTGCTTCTTTATATGTAACTGTATTGTCTGCCTGCTCCTTTTCTGGAGATGTGTTTTTGTATTGGATGTTTGGGCCAATGGGAGGCTTCAAGCTACAATGTATTTTCCCAGATTAAATATATTTAACATATGACAAACCCCAGACAAGGCTTTTTAAAATGTATAAAGAACTGCAGTGTTAGGTGGTTTATTTGCAAACTGTTTTCAATGTTGTCCATTTTTATGGCACCTTTAACAATAATCTTGTTTCCAAAGTACAAAAAAAAGGTTAAAAATACTCTAGCCATAACTGAATGTCAAGCAATAAAAACAAATGACTTTTTGTGCATAGATTTAAAAGAAATACAAGTTTTAGACATCTGCATGTAAATGCAATCTCTTGTTTACTGCTTTCTTAAACTTGAGCAACTGATTCCTTATTTTACTACTAATTTAAGGACTTGTAATGGCCTGTAAACATTTTATCTTGCTCTGTTCTTTCAACTCTAACTTTGTCTCTGCTTTGGAGTCATAATATTTAATGTTGTTCTGCTCACCTCTATACAGTTAACTTTTTGCTTTCATTCTGTATAGATAAAATTATACTATAAACAGCCTACACAGTGCAAATATTTATCTGTTTATCAAATACCACATTATGCTGTATAATATCTGTTTTACTATATAATCTATTTTAGACATAGCTGTTTAGAACTAGAGTGTGCTATTTTTGTGTTTTTCTGATGTGTGGTGCTAGATAAGTTACTTTTGTGAACAAAAGCAAACAAACCCCTTTTATTCCTAGACAATACCACCTTTGGGTCTTGTTAATTTCACTGAGTATAACTATATATAAATATATATATATTTGTGTATATATATATATATACACCAACATATGCCCAACAAGTACCTGTATCAGAGTACAAGATTTGGGACATGGTTTTCTCTTTAAATGCATAGTGTCATTATATAAATTATTCTATAGTATATTTAATAAGGAGAAAATTACTTCACCGGTACAGATACTTGATATCAAATGTAGAATTTTTTCTACATTATTAACATTCTTAATTATTAACGTTAATAAAAATGTTCTGTCCAGCTTGTTATCCTTTTGGTTACTATAAGAGTCTGCCTGTATTGTATCAGAAAAAAGAAAAACATCTAATCTGCCAGTATAAAGCAATTAGAATACGCTGTCTGTCTGAAAGGGAGGTAGTTATTTGGCTTGTTGGGAGAATTCTATCCTGTTGTTGCATCTGATATTTATAGATGTTATTCTGCTGGGTGCCTTCCTCCCTCTTCACTTTAAATAGGATCTGTACACACTCAAACTGCGGATATTACTAGGCCACGCCTACACACAACTCCAGTTACTGTAAATAGGAATTTTCTGCAAATCTTCCATGATAGATGGATGGCTAAATTCAGCGCTTGGATATGCTTTATAAATTGTGCATACGTATCCAAGGACAGCCATTAGCAACTAAAGTTAATTAAGAAGTGGAATTTGCAACATTTTGTCAGGTCTGGGGGTTTTGTTTTTATTTTTTCATGTATACCTTAATTTACATAGTCATGTACCCTTAAAAGTATTGCTGTCCCCTGTTCCTTTCATTCTAGGTATTGTTTTCACGTTAATTCTTAAAAACTGATGGATATCAAATATCTAACTAAGGAGGTAATTAACCTTTTAAATATTTATTAGAATTTTTCTGTAATATTACTGAATTTATAAGATCTTTAGCAAAGATTTTTGAGCAATTTATTAAATACAATGTTTCTGTTTACTGCACTTTTTGATAATAGAAGGTAGTGAATTTTAAAGCCATGATTCTTGGCTTCCATGCACTGCTTTTATACCCTCAATCCAAGGAATATATATATATAAATAATTTTTTTTAAACAGCAAACGTACTGTTGTCCTAAAAATAAATACAAACTTTACTGCACCGTGGGTATATTTTCATAAGTGGAATGTTTAATTGCAAACACTATCAGGACAATTATAAAAACCTCTTGAAGCTACAATCTTATTTAAATATAAGCCATGACAACTTTATTTTCCCGTGTTGATTTAAGTCACCTTTTGATATTTTCAAAGAGAAAAGGAGTCACTCTTAAATTTGTATGTACTAACCTATATATAACGCTAGGAACACGTTCTCCCTATTGTTTTAATTTTCAATAGTTTGATATATTTATGCAAAACCATTTGGGTAACATATATTCTCCCTGTTCACTAAATATTCAATGTAACAAGACCAGAATAAATGCTGATTAAAAATATACATCAGTTTGAAGATAAAGCACAGACTTCAAAAACCTCATTGATATGCTCAAATTTCTGTAAATACACACAAGTTTAAATGCAATTATACTGTACATGTAAATATATGGTATCTGTTATGTGTACAGTATGTATAAATTCCTTTTCTAGCCACAATAAAATGTAAGCCATCAAGAGGAATACTAAAGTGGTATTGTACTAAACCTTTGCTAATGATCTTTACCCAATCACTTAACTTTTCACTTTTCATGGACCTTTCCAACTCACTCTTACGATAGCCTGCTTATATTCAAGTTTGTTATTTTACTCAGTCCCGAAAAAAGTATTTTGATTCATTTTGTAAATATGACTGTAAAAATAAGAGATTTAATGTTGTCTTTTAAATACTCCAATTTTCATTCTAATATGAATGTTGTTATATTGTACTTAGAAACTGTACCTTTAATATTACATTACCTTTATTAAGTGCATTGAACACATCGATTTTAGATGTGCTTTATGTACTGTTATCCTGTAATAAAACTTCAGCTTCTAATGGAAAAATCTGTCTTAATTTTTTGTCAGTAGCATCTTGTTTGTTTTTCTGAATCATGGCTTATTAGATTTATTCCTTAAGGAATGCACCGTTGCAAAATCAGGCTGTGCTTCCAAGCACGTGTATCAGAGCTGTTTAGCACACACATCAAGTAATGTTTGGCAGTGGGGAAACAAGAAGACTACTGAGCACCTTTTAAGCTCCCCTTTTGGGCAACAAGAGCTTTAAACCTCAGAAAGAATGTGGATTAATCTAGCTTCCCTCTCCCTGAAGGTGTAGTCTTGTTTGAAATCACAGTTCACTGCATCAAGTGCAAGATACAGGAAGTCTGGCCCAGTGACTTTGGAAATACCACTTTGGGCTAGATCCAAATGAGAATTTGGGTATCAAAATCGAGGTTTTAATACAATTTTGGTATCAAAATAAAGGTTTTATTATAATTTAGGCATCAAAATTCAAAGTTGCAACTCCCCTCTGCTGTGCTAACTTTGGGAGCACCTGAATGTCAGCATCACGCTTGGTCTTAAGACTTCAGGCATTTAAAATTCTACTGCACCTACCCAGAAACACCTCAGTCTTGACAGAGCTTTAGCAGCTCATTATTTATATGCCTGACCATGATCCAGAAATAGGTATCAGCATTCATCTTTGAAGCACTATATCTGGAATCAGCCTTCACCTACAGATCAAGTCTACAAAAAGAAGTAGTGGAAGCCATCACTTTCTTAGAACTCTAGCACTAAGTAGTGCCATTTGTTCTACAGCAGCTCCATGACTAAAAGCAGTCTTCAAGACATTGAAAATCCAGAATTAATTTTCTTATCCTCAGGACATGATTTCTACTCTTTCCACTCACAGGAGAGTTCCTAACCACAAAGATAAAGCTTAGGAAACAACTATATAACTAACTATATACATTCAATGTAAAAGGCAGGAATTTTTCTGAAGTGAGACACAAACCAAGGACTCCTATGTCTACCTATAAGCAAACCTAAACCGTGGGTTAGGAGGAGGTAGTTTTGATCCCCGTTTCACAGAATATCAGAATGGTTGAGGTTGGCAGGGACCTCCAGAGGTCACAAGCAGGGCCACCTAGAGCCAGTTGCCCAGGACCATGTCCAGATGGCTTCCGAGTATCTCCAAAGATGGTGACTCCACAACCTCGCTGGGCAACCTGTGCCAGTGCTCGGCCACCCTCGCAGTGGAAAAGTGTTTTCTGATGTTCATGTTTATGTCATGGAAGTAGAAAGATCACGTGTAGGAAGTAGCCCCATTTAAAAAAATCAAACCAACACTGCAGGTTATAGAGAGATCCAGACTGAAGTAGGATTTAACCTGCCACATTCACAATCTGTGTTAAGTCTTCTAATCATATGGTTAGGTAACTGTTACCATACCTGGGTATTGAAGTAAAATTACTCCTTACAAAGCTACCTCCAGGACTGGGCTCTGGGTGGATCTAGTAGGGAGATAGAAACCTTTCCGTTTCTCTGACATACACAAACCAAAAAAGGGCAGAATTAAAATCAAGCAACATCCTTAAAACTGATCTGCGAGCAAGCTAAGGAGACTCCTTTGTTGGTGGGTTTGGACATCATTCTGAATCATCTCAGTATTTTTATGCATTTGTGTATAGTGCCCAGAGTTTAGTTACAGGCCTAGGTGCTGTATACACTATGATCACTTCATGCCACAATTCTCAGTTCCCTCTTCAATTCTCCATCTGTAGAGCTGTGAAGGGGATCACCTTTTCTTCTAACACCACAAGCAAACAAGTTTCCATTACCTAGACCTACAGATACTGAGAACAAAATTTGAATTCCACATTTTACCACATTGGAAAGCCTGATCATCAGAAAAAAGGTCTCCTGGCTATGCCCACGTGGCACTAAGTGGGAAGTCAGCCAGGGAAAACTGAAGTCCAGGGGAGGAGGGAAGCTAACAAATGCAGCAACCGCCACGGGGGCACCCGATGCCTCTCACACACGGTCCTAACCCCCTTCAGGGACAAGCCGCCCGGCAGAGCCCGGCGCGGCCACCTCTGCATACCCAGGGCGGGAACTGCCACTCGAGGCACCCAACATCTAGTCAGGGCCACACCTTGGTGAAGAAGTGTGGAGTCGGAGCGCAGCCCGCAGCGCGGAGAGGCCTTGAGCACATTTCATCTCCCGGTGAGGCGGGACAGGGACGGCTCTGGCACGGGCTTCGGCGGCAGCGCATCCCCCGCGCCCTCACCGCCACCCTGCAGCAGTGCTGCCTGCCACAAGATGGCCGCCGCACCTACTCCAGCCGCTGCTCGAGCCCATGTTGCCATTGGCTGGCTCAGAACACCTGATCCCGCGCGCCGGGTGTTATGCTACGCTGATTGGCCAATGCCGTGAGGCAGGCTCACGCGACAGAGACGAGGAACCGGCGAATACGCTTCCCCGAGGGGTCCGTCAAGATGGCGGCCAAAGGGCCGCTGCTGACCTGGTGAGTAGGTTTCCCCCTCTCCCCCTCACCTAGCCAGGCGCGTCTGAAGAGCGAGGGGCGGGAAGATGTCCCCTCGCTCCGCGCTGCCGCGCCGAGAGGAGAACACACCACCCAACCCGCCGCGCGGCGGGGGCCCGCATGCGCCCGCGGCGAGCGGGGCGGGCCTGGGCGGCTGCTCCCGCCTGGCCCCGCCCCCTCGCTGAGGGAGGGTGGGGCGGCGCCATTTTCCGTCGTTCTGTCAGCGGAAGAAGGGAGGAGCGAGTGTACTTTTTCCCGGAGGAAGAGTGAGCCTGCAGGTTTTATGTATGCTCAGAAGTGAGGAACGATTAAGTAATACGCATCCACGACATGGATTTGGGGCAGTGGCGTTGTTCTTATTTTTAATACGAAAAGCCCTGCAAAGAAGTAATTCGACTTTTTAAGCCTGGAGTGTGGTGTTGGTTTTGAATTACTTTATTTGTGAGGAAGACAGAAATAAACCTTTTCTCGTGTCTTTCAGAATAGTTTGGGAAGACTGACATTGCATAAAGCCTGTACACTGGAAGAGCTAGATTAAAAAAAAAAAAAAAAAAAAAAAAAAAAGGAGAGTTTAGATGGTAAAGTCTGCCTAGAAGACAAAATACCTCTTTTCTGAAAAATTTAAAACAAGTTGGTGGTATTTTTCTCACAGTTCCAGCAACTTCAACCCAGTGCTTGATGTTGAGTAATGAACATGTGAAAGCGTGTAGCTCCATGAGAATTTGTCATGCCATATCTAGAATTTATACCCTGTAGTAATGAAGTTGTTCTTTTTGGACTGTGAAGAACACGTGTATTTTACTATTGAAAACCAGTAGAGAATTAGATAGTATATATGTAACTTTCATAAAGAGGGAATGTGGAAACACTGTGTAGAGAGCTCTTTTTTTCTTTTTTTTTTAAATCTGTTTTTTGTTTCTCAGGGGCAGATGTGGCCTTTATTTTTTTGTGTATTGCAGTGTTGCTTTGTTTGTTGTTTTTTATTATCAGGGATATTTCACCAAAAAATGGCAGTGAAGTATTTTTCTCACACGAAATGTATGAAAAATATTCGTTGGCTCCAAGCCTCGCTGAACTGTGGCATTTATCAAACAGGTATATTCTGTTATGTTATAATTTTGTGCTATTTGTCATCATCCTATTGATATACGCCCTTACTGTTGTGGGGGAAACCTGCATGTTACCCGTTATGCAGGGATTTGTTACTGACTCCTTGGTCCGGCAGTTGATCTGTGCTTTACCTATTGTGAAACCTCAGAAAGCAGGAACAGTCTAGGTTGGGACCTCTGGTCTTTCGTGTCTTCTGGGGTGAGGTGGTATTTTGGGGGGTTTGGCTTAGTTTTCGAGCATGATGGTGGTTGTTTTTTGCTTTCGCTTATGTACTAAAGAGGGATGAAGTTTGACCCACACTCTTAACTGGTCACAGTAAGGATCCTGTAACCCATGAGCCAGACCTAGTTCTTTTTAGAAATTAATGTCTTGCTGTCTGTCCATGTCTTCTCACTTTGTAGAAGGCTGATGATAGCATACATTGAAATCCTTTTTACTTGTGTCTTTTGGAAGTAGCCAGTGGTGTTTACATAGATCCAACAGTGTCTTAGATGTAGTGGAGATGCAATTAATTCCTCGAGTAATGAAGGAACTGTATAGAACATTAGCTGAGGAATGGGAAATGAAATTATGTGAACACAGGTCGTACAGGTAGTATTGGTTGTGCAGTTTTGATGTCTTTATTTTCTTGAGGAAGTCGAATCAACATTTGTTTCACGTAGTGAAAAGCACAACTCATTCTGCTGGATTTCAGAAATTGAAGAACTGTATTTAGGCTATTGGGGTTTTTTTAAGAAGTCATTAAGCTGGGAACAAGTAGCAAGCGTCTCATGGTGGATGAACATTCACACCACAAAGAATGTGGATGGGAGACCAAGGTAGGTGCTGTGCTTTAAGTGGGGAGTTCAGTGTGTGGAGAAATAAGTTATTGTAAAGGGGAATTACTGTATTTTTATGAACTGACGCTGAGAACACGTTTGAGGGGAATACCTGTCTAATCTGAGTCTATATCCTGTATCTTTAGCTAGAGAAGGCTTTTCTGGTTCATCTCTGTTGGAGCAACTTTTGTTGAACTGGCAGCGATGAGCAGAGCCCTCACAACATGCTACTGGGTACACTGGATATTACTGTAGGATTCTTCCTTCAGATGATGTAGAAAAGGAGTTTCTGGAGTAGACATGGCTGCAACTCAAGAGTGGGATTGTGTTCAGTTGTGTATGGTAGAAGTGGGTTTATAGTCAGATGAGGTGTTGCAACCAGAAAAATTCAGAAGTTGTTGGAACTGGGTTCTGTGGCCATAGTCAAGAGGAAGAGAAATGGAACCTGTTGGGGCAAATGTTAAAGTAAAAAGCTGGAGGAAATTTGTCAATTTTTATATTGGGGTTTCTGATATTTACTAAAGTGTATGTTCTCTCACCATAGAAGCTGTGAAGGCAGGTTGCTGATAAAATGAAGGGGAAAAATTTAAGCCGTCAGCTCAAATAAAGTATAATGCTGTAAATATGGACAGAAAAGCTCTGTCAGATTATTTTGGTTTGCACCCTGATGAAGACTGTGACAGCACTGCATACTGAAATGATCTTGATATGCTGCCATTTCATTCAGTGCTGAATATAGCCAATTTAAGCTGCTAGAATTTCTTGATGTTCCTACATTGGCATATCTGAGTCAGCATCTTGTCGCTGCTGCAGCTTAATTAAATTTGCCAGTTTGTGCCACGAGGATGGACACAGTCTCATATTCAGAGAGACAGCTGTGAAGTATTATTAAGAAAAGTGGACGTGATACTGCTGGGTTTGAATAACACTTGAGATGTTTTCTACTGCTGAAATCGTACCTTAAAAATATGCTTTTTCCAAGATCAGCAGTTAATGTTCATTTTGTTAACCTTAAATATTTTCTCTCTTAAGAACAGTTATTTTAAATAGCGCAGGGCTAAGATGGCCTTCATATACTGGAGTTGTTTTAAGAACCAGCTTTATAATGTTACTTTTTGTTGTTAGGGCAGCTACCCTTGCCTCAGCTCAGTATTATTTTTGGCAACTGATTTCAGAATTGTTTAGAGTAGAAAATGAAACTTTTGAATTGTGTACTCTGTTTTTAGGAATTTCTTCATTGAAATCTGGAATTTCCATTGTTACAATTAAGTAGTTTTAATGTACTACTTTTACAGTGAAAGAAAGGCTTTTTCTAGTTAAGTCGTTCTCCTTTACTATCCTAACTTTGACTCGTAAGTTAAACCTTTCTGAGAGCAAACTGTTTCTGTACACCAGCCATCAGTGAATGATGGAATGTTGAGACTCTTTATCTTTTCATTAATAATGGATGTTTCCAGAACAAAGAATCAGAGTTTCATATTGAGCTTGTCACCTCAATATTGAGTATACAGACTAATATATACACCATTTTGGGGTTTGTTTTTTTTTTTAAAAAAGTTGTTTGTTTTGGTTTTTTTTTCATCTCTAAACCAGTGGCAAACCTGCTGTTGGTACTAAGGATTAGTCTGATTGTCCAGGTGAAGTTTCAGAGTAAGAAAATTCCTATAACATAGACTAGGAATTGGAATAGTACAGTATCTCATAGTGCATTTTGCTGGATTTTAAGTTTAAGCTTGCATGACTGCCTTTATTAATTCTGACAAATATTAATATTTATGTGAAAAGTGTAAGTTCATTTATTATTTTTCTTTCAGAGAGGCAAAGAAAAATGTGGAGGCATTGGCAAACTCTTCAGAAAACAGACAGACTTGTAGCATGCAGGCTGCAGATCTAGTTGAGGTGGAGGCTAAAAGCACAACTGATGATCATCCTTTTCCAGAACCTAGACTCCCCTATCCATTTACCTCTTGTTTGACTGAGAAGGAGCAGAAAACATACTTATATCTGATGACTAAGTACTCAAAAAAAATAAACCATTTTCAAGTTAATGCAGCAAGCCAAAGAGAATTATTCACATATCTGGTAAGTGTGCGTATAGGTACATAGGAACATGACAGAGGGAGTCATACAGTTTTATTGTTACAACGAGTTAGGGAAGATGTAGCAAAAATGTTTTTAAATTCAATTTGTCGTAATTTCCTTTTAACTTAGTATTATGAATGGTAATAAAGGTTTAAAGTATTCAGGATAACATTTTTTATATAAATTGAAAGTATATTTGGTTATTTCATTCAAAGTGGGTGGGGTTTCTGTGGATTTTTTGTTCTGTTTTGTTTTTAGTAGTAGTCTAAACAAGTGACAATAAGTGTAGATCTTTGATAGCGGATCAAACAGCCACCTATCCCTCTAGGAAAACCCACATTATTTTTATGAGAAGGAAGTTAAGAGTTGACCACCTGTGATTTTAGCATTTCATAATGGCATGTAGCAGTCTTGTATAATGTTAGGAGATGGATACATTTTGATGTGTTCTTTGACAGCACGCTGTAATGGGAACTTTTTTCATTAGCATGTGAGGGGACCTGCGCATTGACCTATGCTTGCCACATCAGTGCTTTTGGGAGTAGAAAGGCAGAGGTTCACATTTGCTGCTTAGTCTCAGCAGTGTAGTTTAAGTAGTGAAAGGCTATGTCTTATGTTGGACGGAAGTATCACTTTAGTTGAAGCCTGTATAATGTAATTAATCAGCAAATGTTTTTGAGCCATTGCATTTGGTTTCCTATGCTTCCTTGTGAATGCTAGTTCCTTTGGTTTATGCTCTAACAATGGGAATGTCATTCCCGGGCAAATCAGGACCTACTGTGTTGTTGTTACTTATAATGTAATTTCTTATGAAGTCAGAGCTCAGATGTCTTTGTAGCTCTGACATGTAAAGTTGCTCCAACAGTGTCTTGTAACCTTTCTTTTTATAAACTACCGGTGTATGATCAAAAGAAGCTTGCTGTTTGTTGGGGGGGTCATGTCTTGTTGTTTTGGGATTTTTTGTAAGGAAGTGGGCCTTGCAAAAATTTTTTCACTTAAGTGAAACTCTAAATATATGCCAAGACTTGCCAAACGGAGCAGCAAGTGGAATCTGTGCCCTCCCCCATACTGTACTACCTCTCTCTAGAAAATTTGCTGGTTACATACCTAGCCTACAGGATTCCACTCTGTCTTAAAAAACAGATTTTTCCTTCCCCTCAGCAAATGAAAGAAGTAGTAAACAGTGAAATTGCAGAATTTATGAAATTTACCCAAAATGCTGCAAAAAGCTGTGCCAAGGATTATGATGCCATCTCTGAAGATGCACTACGGTATACTGAGGTAATTACCAATACTGTGTTTAATTCCTTCTCTTCTTAAATAGTCATACTGGAATCGTGATTAAGATACATAGGCACTGCTCATGGGATCTGGTGTTCCCCGAACTTCTGCTGATTCCATGTTGCAATGAGATGTGAGAAGTCGCCATTTCCCTTATGCTGTGCAGCACAGCTTGGCCCACAGTTTATTGTAGCCAATAAGATATGATATGTGAGGTTACTCAATACGATACTGTACAAAGATTTAGTCATCCATTAAAAAAATTACATCTTTATATTTGGGAAGGGAGAAATTGTATTTTAAGTGTACATTCACAAGCTGCTCCTAAATATACACTACTGGACAGAGTGTTAAGCTTTCCTCCGCAATAGTATGTTCTAAAGTCATTTTAATCAGAGGTTAGTCAGGCTTTAATCACAGTAATCTGCAAATTCACGCTGTGTTACATACCTTGATGATTCTAAAATCAAACATGAATGCAACTTCATAGATCGTTCTTGGTTTAATAGCACAGTTCAGGAAAAGAATTCCAGAATACACGTTCCTTAAACTTTCCCATCAGTGGGTTGACTTGCTCTTGCTTGTTTTCCTCATAGTGTCTTGCCTTAAATGAAATGGCCTGCTTACGTACTTTTTCTTAAAATTTTAGTCTTTTCTAGTAAATGCCAGATCACTTTCTTTTACAAAATAAAACAGGGGAATATATATGTTTATTAGAGAGTAGAACATTTTGTTAACTTCAGAAGGATTGCTTCTATTTCACTGTAACACATTTTATTACGTGCTTTTTTATGCGAAGATAAATTTTTTTCTCCCATTAACATGCAGTTTGGGAACACATGAGGACAAAAATCTCACTTTTTTTCTAAAAACTGGGATTGAATTTGCAATTCTGTATCTTAAATTTGTGTCTATTTTTCTACGTGATCTTGTAGTCTGGTCACAAAATGTGTCTCCAAACTTGAAGTCTTGTTTATAGTTAAGTTGATATCCTGAGTTAAAAATGAAATGGGGGCACATATTTAGTTTTAAACAATACTTGCAGAAATAACTCATTCTAGTTACAAATAAAACCTAAATGTCTTAAATACATAATTCAGATATCAGACAAAAATATCTTAGGATCTGGAGTTGACAGGAAAGCAAGTTTCAACACATACAGAATCTTCCTATGTCTTTACTGTTGCAACTTTTACCTAAGTCTAGCGTAAATTAGGTAGTAACACAAAAAATACTAGTTCTTCTAAAAGCCAAGATAAATAAACTGAAAAGAAAATAATTACCTGGTTTAGCACAGTTCAAACTGTACTAAACTTTTTTTTTTTTTTTTAATGACTGGTCTGAGCCTGTGCGCATACATTGTTAGCCTTGCATATGAAGGGTTGAGGAGAATTTGGAGTGTGTTTCAGTTCTGATACCAGTGATTGTGAGATTATTACAGAGTTGTACTGGTGTCTCTTAACTTTTTTAATACTGTCTCTAACTGGAAAAGTTGAACAAGTCCGTTAGCAGTAATCTACTAAATATATCTGTATTCTCTACAGAAAGTATATGCAAATGCAACTTGAAATTGCGGAAAAAACTTTTAAATTCTTATGAAAAATACAAATGCATAAACTGTTTTTTCTTTTTATGTTAGGAATTATTACGTGCTTGTATTGGACATGTGCAGAAGTATCCTGAGTTTTACACACTCCAGGAGATCATGAGTATAATGGGAGGAAAATTTCATACACAGTTGACCTTTAGGCTGGAAAAAAATCTTCTTGTAATGGTAATATCTTACATATACATATTGCTTTGGTGTTATTTTCAAGTCAGTAGAATTACACCTGCATTGTGTTATGCAAGGATTCAGGTTTTTTACAAGTATTATTCAGTGCTTGGATTAGGGGTTAAAATTTACAATTAAAATTGTTAACGAAAACGTTAACAGAATTATTTTGGTAGTAAGGCTGTTAACACCCTTCACTGTGTGTTTGCAATGAAAAGATTACATTAATAGTATATTTTTTTTAATATAACACTAACTTTATAATGTACCTGCATAAATTCTGAATATTTTTCATTTGAGAAGTGCAATGTTGGGTCAGCATGATTTCAGTTAAAGCTATTTTTTGAAACTGCTTGATTTCTTCAAGGGTACAGCAAGACGTGGTAAAACAGATTTCCCTGCCATGCCTGTTCAACTACCCACAGATTATAAAACTGTTGCATCTATTATAACTCCAGAAAAAAAGGCTTCTATTATGCACAATGTAAGTAACCTTTCTACTGTCATTTTCAAAGCATATTTTGTAGAGAAGAGCAATTTGGTCCTTTTTACGTAGCAGCGTTCCTATCTTATAGCATAGGAACATATACTGTATCACTGTTTGTTTAGTATTTCATTTATAGCAATCACGCTGTCCTCTTCAAAAGTTGGGTTATTGCCTTTTGGACCTAGTGCCTCTTGAAGGGACTTCCTCTGTTCTCATGAAATGTGAGAGAGGTCCTTAAACTGGAACACACTGTCTGTGAAATCTGGATAGAATTGTTTATTACACTGTTATTCCTTTTAAACTTTGCTTTGCAATTTCTAAGGTGACCTCTCTGTGTGTGAGCGTGTATACAGACGAATGAATAAATGTAGGTGTAAACGCTTATGATTTAAGAAAGAAGTCCTGAAGGTAGGAAGAAATACTTTAGACTGTCTAGTGTTCTGAGAAGTTGATTAGGTTAGCTTACCCTGGGAATTTCTTTTGCTAAACAACATAAACTGCATATCCGAGTTGGACAATTTTTAGATTCCAATCCACCTTACTGTTAAATATCTGATGTTTCTGTTTGTGTTCTTCCACAGAGAAAATCAATGAGTTTTTCCTTCTGCAGAACTTGGGTTTTGTCACTGTCTATTCCAGATAATTTGTTATCCACTAATTTAAGGAGTATTGTTCACATACCAAAAACCAAACTTTCGACAGAGGCACTGTGATTGCAAAGACAGTAGCAGAGGTGGCGCAGGAGAATGATAGATGCCTCAAGAGATGTTATAGCTATAAACAGAGAAGATTTCTGATGATGTCTCAGGTGGCAAAAAAAAGAACATAGCTACTTTTTCTTATTTCTCTCTCACGGTCCTCAGTGCTTCTGGGGTTCTGTTATCTTCTTAGTCCTTGATGTTCTCCTCCCACCTCATGAGCATTCCCAGCCTCCTCTCTTCATGGAAACCTGTGCTCATAATGTTTAATAATTTATCACTTCAATTCTGAATTTGTATTCTTCATGGTTTTATTTTTTTTTAAGATTCTATATATGTATTCTGTGTTCAAACAACTGCAGTTTTAACCATACTTTAATGTTAGATGTCTTTATTGTGCTATTACTTTACTCATTGTATCTGTAATATATATGTGAGTGAATCTGGTTTCTCTTTTCTGCAATGCACTCCCATATTTCACGATCATCCAAATTCCTATTCAACCCAGTAATTCAAATTAATAGGAATGAACTGAAAGATGCAAGTTAAGGAGATATATTTTCTCATGCTGCAAGGCGGATGCATAAGATCCAGCCAAAAACCTTCAGGGGAATTTTTTGCTTTTTCATTTGATACTGAAGCTCGGCACTGTCGTGGTATTTGGGCTTTTGGGAGGGGAGGGTTAATCCAAGTTTGTTTGGGTTTGGGGTTTTTCGTATGAATTTAAATTTATGTGTGTATTTCTTAAAAAAAAAAAAAAATTAAAAAAACCCTTTTTTCTGTTTAGGATATTAGTTCAGATTCAAATGCAGAAAAACTCGCTTTGAAATACTGTCCTCAAGTTGTTTTAAGTAATCAATCATTATTTACTTTACTGAATAATCATGGAGTAAACTACAAGGAACAATGGGAAATTCCAGTTTGCGTTAAAATGATTCCTGTTGCAGGTATGGTATGTTTTTGTTATAAAAATCACATTTTTGTCTATGAAAAATCTTTATATATTCTCATAATCCTTTTTGAGCAGACTGAAGAACAGAAAATTAGAAAATCTGGTAAAACCAGCTGTGAGAGGGTAGAAGGTAGTCTGGTTTAGTTCACACAATAATAGAATAGTTTAATTTTGGTTTTATTTAAAAAAGGAAGAAGCTAAGGTTAATGAAAATTGTAATTATAAGCTCAGATTTTTACCTTTTGTGAAGAAGCAGCATTCTAGAATGCAGCTATAAGAAAATAGTATTTCTTAAGTACTTCAATTTTTTAATTTCAGGAATCAATCAAAGTAATAAAATTTGACTTATTTAGTGTACAGATCCTGAAGGGCAAAAATCTGAAGTTAATAGTTTTCAGCTGTCATCTGGTAAGGAGTCAGAGACCTTTGTGTTATAAAGAAAAATGTGTGGCTTAATCAAAGTTATTGTAAAAAATGAACTTTAAAAAAATCCACTGCTGTAGTTTGTCCTCTGTTTTCAAGGAGGAAAGCTGATAGCAAGGTCATTTCATAGTTTTCTACACATTGTTCCACCTTGTTACTGAGAATAGTAACAACCTCTAGGGATATCACCATTAACATTGAATGTGGACATACAGCTATTTTCCACTTGGGAAAAAAAATCAGTTAACTGTCTTTTTCCTTTTCTAAACTGTAAGCTCTGCTCCCTGGAAAGAAAACAACTGCATGAAGCTGTTAAAATTATCAAGTGAGCTGATTTCAATAAGCTAAAAAAGAGAAATCCTGAAGTTTTATGAAAAAACAAAGAGCAAACATTTTCTGGAATAAAAAGGACCTATTTACGTCATAGAATAGCGAATAAATAATGAGTGTCCATGGAGATCACTTTTCCCAATTCCAAGAGAATATGTTTTGAATAAACTGATTAACTCATCTGAATGCCATACTTCAATTGTCAAGTACTCCATCAGTAGTCTGAACATAGATTTCCTCTCTTGTTGCCCCCCCTCTTTTTTTTTTTTTTTTTTTTTTTTTTTTTCAGAAACCAGAACTTAGTTAAATATTTTGCTAACAGAAAATTATTTCTGGTCATTTGGATGGTGATATCTCATGCAGTGTACGTTTATTCAAAGATGCACATAAACTCTAAATTTAATGTTAAATGTATTTATTCATAGCACTACAGCAGTACCTATTTGTAGTTGCAGTTTTGACACATATTTCCACATATCTGCAGGACAAAAATCAGAACTGGATGATTTTCAATAAATAAACAAGTTGGAGTATATTCCTGTTTATTTTAAATGTATTGTGAAAATATCTCTAAGGGATGCAGGGATGTTTGTTAACCTACCTCAAAGGCAGCACTTGGAGATCTAATAAGTGTTTGGTTTGAATATGCTAGTTTTGAAATTGAAGTTGAAGCAAACTCAGTTTGGAACAGAGGCTTGTGCTACCATGCAAACCTGAGGCTTGAGTTATTTCAGTAACTGATAAATGGGTGGTGACTCTCAGGAGGCATTCATTGTAAATAAAATTTTTGTCTCCTTTGTGCTGAGCGACTGTGGCTTAAAAACCAGCCTTTGAATTCCATTTGTACAAGAATGGAGTCTTACTGCTCTTTTTGTATAAGAAATCTAATGATTATGATAAAATATGTGGGAATATTTAAAAATATACTTTTTTAAAGTTATAGCAGATATTTTCCAAGCTTAGGGTTTTTAATACCTAAGTGACTTCTTGTGCTTGATGAGACAGTTTTCACCCCAAAATCCTAGGAAACAAACCAGATCCTAGTAAAAAAAAAAAAAACAAACCACAAACAAAAAAACCACCCACACCAAAAAAACCCTACTGCAAGAGAAAAAAGCTCATTAGCATCATGGTAAAGAATGTGCAAGCTTGTCATTTTCTGTTTTATTTATTTTCTAAAGGAAAGCTGCCAAATGAACTTCAGATGCTTGAAGAAGACCCTTCAGAGTATGAAGCACCTCAGGATGGCAACCTTGTGTATAAGCTGTTCAGTTTGAATGATCTGTTGTTACTTGTGCGTTGCAGTGTGCAAAAAGTGAAGTCATTGCCACGATACCATAAAAAGAAAAAAGCCCAAAAGGTATAGATTTTGCTGCTGGCTTTCTTGTTTTGTTTTTTTTAAACAGTTGTGCTCAACTGGCATCTCTGGGATTCCCAGTCCTTCATAGCATTTGTGTTTTCACTCAGACAATTAGTATATTTCATTGTAACTCTATAGCTTGTGTCTTCTTTAAGTAAATGTTTGCTTTAGTAAGAGAGGGAAGAATAACTTGGGATTTCTTTAAACCTAGTTGATTGGATGTGTGATTCTGCATTTCTTACTACAACTGCATTACAGTAATATGCATGGGTAATTATACTCATGTAAACTAATGTCAATTTGAACTATTCTTAAAAGTTAATGCAGTAATTAGGTTTTTGGCCCAAGGCTATGAGAGTGTTCATGATCATAAATACTTTCAAGCAGGATTCAGCCTTGCTATTATGCCTAGTTAAGCAGAGAAATAGGAGACAGAATGAACAGAGGACACATTTAAAGATAAAAAGAGGTCCTGTTCATTCTGCTTGAAAAGACTACAGTATACATCTTAGCAAGTCGTTTGTCTTAAGGAATAAAATGCTTTAAATGAAACTGTAATCCAAATGTTCCTTGTAACATCAGAAGAAGGAAAGCTTATTCTGGAATCCTGAGTAATTTATTATTTTGTCAAGCGTTCTGTGAATCATTCAACAAATTTGATGTGGTATCTCCCTCCCCAGAATACCAGAATTATGGTAGGCAGGCATTTTGTGAGTTGTTTGTGCTTTGTTGAAATGGAAATAGATCTTTGTAGCTCTGATTGCTTGCTAAGATTCTGTGCTCAAAATCTTATTTTGAAGAAGTACCATCTCTTTGCTATTGACCCACTGCATATAAATGCCTGTGAATAGCTGCTTAGTTTGTTAATCAAAAACTGAGCACTGTTATTTTTTTAAATTCCTGCTGAAATTTTAAACCGTGATTTGTCAGTGAGAAGAGGCTCTATCAGTGTTAATATGCAAAGGTTCGCCTCTGATTTCAAATGAGAGTCCAAGCATTAGGTCCTAATTTCAAGAGAGATTCTGACAAGGGGAATAAAAAATGGCAGGATTCCGCTAATAATACACAAATCAGAAATATAATAAAGTTTTTTTCTTAAATTCCTGCAGAGGGCAGTAGAGCACAGAATTGTGTAACTTCAAATTAATTTAGTCCCACAGAAAAATTACGTAGCGGCAAAATTTTATTATTTGTAAATGCTTCTCTAGAATTTTTTTTTTTTTTCCATTTCACGTTCCTCTGTGTAGAGTCTTTGTAGTCCAAAGGTTGTACTGTGGGTTTCATAGAATGTGAGCCATCACACAAAATCTGTGAAATGTCTTTGTTGCTTAAGCTGTAGTGAAAGACTATGATGATTATCAATTACAAAATGTAGTTCAATTGTGGACATTTTTTGCACAGCGAGTGCTGATTTTTCTTGTATCTTCACTTTTATAGGTTACTCCAATATTCCTGTTGCCAAAACTAGAATACCAAGCCTACTACGGTGTCGAAGCTCTTACAGAAAGTGAAGTATGTCAGTTGTGGACAGAGAGTATGTTGCATTCTGAATGCTTATTTTATATTGGTAAGTTGATGTGTTGATTTTTGCTTAAGAAACATGTATGCATATTTGTAGAATAACAAGAGAAAAATATTTATTGAAGGTATATTCCATATGTTCTTATTTATTTTAACTTTCTAATTTTGGTTTTCACTTTTATCTTAAATAAGCACTTTGTCTAAAATTTTTGTTGAGTTGTCACGGGATGGAAGTATCAGACAAAGTTATGATTTAGCAGCAGTTCAGTTTTATTTGTGATTTGAGGCAAATCAAGAGATTGAGTTTTAGCAACACTTAATCATTAGCTGAGTTTAAGATTTGCAAAGTGATTTAACAAAATAAATGAACAGCAACTTGATTACAGATTCGAAGATGACAAGATTCACGCTAACTTACTATAAGATATCCCAAACCAATACGTATACATATGAGAGCAAAGCACAGATCTCAGATTAATGTATATACATATAAACAAAGCATATGAGCACACACCCACACACACTTACACAAACGCGCACACTGCAGTTGATAACTGCTGAGATCGAAGGTCTCTTAATATCGCACGACTTCACTGAATCGGCGGGTACCCCTTTTAACTCCTACACATGCATGGAAAATGGAAGAACATCCACATCCATAAAGCTGATGCATACAAAACATATAAATGGAGAGGTGGATGGAAAGAGAGGCTAGCCTATAGTTAAAATTTCCCTTCTGAGCTAGAGTAAATACTCACAATGCATCGGCATTCCTCAATGGGCGGTAATTGAGGCTGGAGAAGGATTGTCTCACCCTGGTCCTTAGTCCTCTCGAAGTTTGCCTGAGACAGCGTCCCGACTCAGGGGAGGTCCTGGCCACAGCCCGCTGCGATCCAGAAGAGCTCAAAGGGTCTTCACTAGAATCACTACTTATAGGATCTGAGATAATTGACTTTCGTCAGGTACTTTTCCACTCCAGCCCAGCTTGGACAATGGAATAGTCCAGTACTTCCCATCGGTTACACAAGCCCAGGACTTGTTAGGACTTGTGGTCCTGGTACCCCCCCCTCTCTGTGGCCACGATCCATATGTTGTCAGGAGTGATCAATTATAGTTATTATCTTCAAAGGGTAGGAGCCATGAGAACCAGGTACACTAAGAGGTTGCTGTAGTGTTCTAGTCCATTGCTCTCCACCCTTTCTTCCTTTAATGTTACACTGTTATGTATTGTTCTGGTCATGGTATTATTATGTGGCCCAGATGGGGAGGGAATCACGCCAAGTATCAAGAGGCCTGAGAGTGGCAGGGGGGGTTGCACCACCACAGTCATAAATGAGGATATTTCAGCTTTGGGTTTAGATGAATAGTATCCAGTATTCTTTGTTTTCAAGAACTGCATTTATTTGCCTTTCAAAGACAAATGTATCTGTAAGTGTGAATTTAGTTCTCTGAAGTTAGTAATCTTCATGACTTAAAGTATGTTTGGTTTTTGGGGGGAGTTTTTTGTGGGTTGTTTTTTTTTTTTTTAATGAGTCATATACAACATGAGTGGTAAAAATATTTCTTGATGAAAAGTGAGCTATAAATATATCTTATTATTTTGTGAAATCATTTTAAATAAATTTGTTGTTATATACCAAAATAGAAAACAAACAGAGGATCAGATATGTGCCACAGAGGATACTGATTCCTTGGCCTTTGAGCTTGCAGTATGGGAAAAGGTCAAATGTTACTTATTTTTCTTTGAAGACATGCAATAATGTTCATATTTCTACACTGATAACATGCAGACAGTTAAGATATGAGAGAATGAGGAAAAACAAGCAAGATGGGGCTAAGCCAAGTTCTGTCGTTCAGAAATGAGAGAAATTACATGCTTTGAAAACAATGTACATGTGTCTCATACCTAAGGTACTGGAAGTAATTTTCTGGCTTTGCAGAAACGAAATTCCTAACAGGAAGAAGAAAAATACATAGCGTAACTTTATTGAAAACTTCTTTCTGTAGCTATTATATTCCTCAGGAGTTCTGAACACTGGATGATCTTACTTAAACAAACACATTTTCCAGATTTTTCCATTGTCTGTATTTAGTTGATCCATGAAATTTAATTTCCTAATATGTGTTATGACTTGAAACATCCCTGTCAAAGGGGTGGTCTTTATACTCCTTGTCCTGTGTCATGCAGTAGATGGAAACAGTAGATAATGTAATAGAATCTATGAATGGGAAGTAACATACATTCAGTGAGGATGAAACAGGAAACCGCAAATCTAGTGTAGAAGAGATGACAGCTTAATTCAGAGCACAGAAAATAAGAAGACAATAAAGCAGGGATAAGAAGCGTGGAAATGTTAGCAGAAAGATATCTTACTTGTAAAGGCAATTTATCCAAAACCACATAAACCAAGCACACTAGCAATGCAGCATTATAAGGAAAGTTTCACTAACAAATATCCTGTAGAAAATGCTGTATTCATGTTTGTACAATGACATTTTAAACATCAGAAAAGTTTTTATGTTTGTGAGAATACATACGTTCTGCAGAGAAATGAAAATGATGCATATAAAGAATGTGGCCAGATTATTTTAACAACCCTTTTAATATATGGAAAGCTCTCTGATACCAATTATCTTGTAATTAGTAAGGTTTTAAAAGGGAAAATATGCAACAAAGTGGTTAGTCAAAATGCATTTTAGAATATGTTTGGCACTTGCTATGTTGTGAGGGCAATCCTGTTTGTACAGTGAATGAATGTTCTGCAGCGGGGACTGCCTTTCTTTGCTGTTGTAGAAAAAATTCTGGTTTTTATGGTTGTTACGGCAGCAGTTGTGCCCTGTGGTTGCCTAACCTTTCCAATTGTGTACTGAATTACACTTTTGCTGTTGGTGGCTCACATCAGAATACTATTTTAGAAATGCTGAGTTCTCTCTTTCCTGATTTTTACATAGAAACTTTGCATCCTATCATAGAATTATAAGGTTTATGTGAAATCTAATGTATTTGGGGTGATAGTTTTGCTGATTGCATCTATCTTTGTCTGCTGTCCGTATTTAATAGAGATTATGTTTCTAATTTTAAATTTTAAAAGCAGTATTTGCTGTGGTTTTTCCCTTCTCTAAAAAAAATCCTCACGAAGAGATAATTATGCACACAGTTCTCCATTTCTAATTATAGCTTAACGTACAATACTGAAGCATTTCTGCTTTTTTTTTTTTTCAACAAGCAGCACAGTATACTGAATGTCACTGAAATTTAGTCTCCTGTAGACAATTTTATCATCATTTTTATTAATGTTTCCAGAGTCACAAGCAGAGTGAGGAAACAGTGAAACTGTAGAGAGAGGGCTAATCTGCCTACAAAGCACACAAACTGAAAGAATGCATGTCTATCTAATCTCCCATCAGTCACAGGATACTTAACATATGGTTTTCCCGAAGTTAGCAGACAACTCATCAAGCCAACACCCCGTTTTATAGAGGCTCTCAGGAGTGTAGGAGAAGGCAGGCTGTGCGCTGCAGGAGTTGTTCTGGCATAAACAGCCATCCTCTTCTGATACGGAGGTTCCTCAGTGCCTCCTTTGTAGATGCCTGCTAGCCGTGAGACGTGTGGAGCCCTAGGCAGGCAGGTTTCGGTGGCCTGGCCTCTGACATGCTCTCTCTGTTCGTGTGCTTGGGAGAAAAAATCATTGCGATTGAGAAACACTGGTTATTCCATGATATTTGTTTGTCAGCTCTTGGATGCGCTTCCTCCAGCAGCAAACTATGGGATCCACAGGGATTCTCCTTTTGTGTGCTCCAAGGAAGCACAGGATTACTGTGGGTTGTCACTGTCCTGCACAGTAAATTAGTGCTCCCAGCATGTGAGGCAGGCCCCCTCCCAGCACTATGTAAAAAAAAAAAAAAAAAAGTCTGTTACAAATACAGAGTTGGGACTCCCAGCATGTCACCAATTTTTGATACTGAGAGGATATGCAATTTATTCAGGTAGGCAAATTGAGGACTGCAGATTTTTGGTACCACCATGTAGTTTCTAATAGAGGTAGGTAAAAAGATATGTGTGGAAGTAAATGATTCATTTTATGAAAGAGCATTTGCCACAGCTTTTAATAGGAAACTGTTATCATAGTCTACGTAGGGGTTGTTTCTGCTCTCATTGAGAAATATTGCAAGGTGGCTGTGAAATTCTGCATTTCAGTCTGTATTTCTGGGAGGCTGTGAAAAATACAATGTTGCAAATGTCCTGGTTTAGTTAGAGGGCTCTGTGCAATAGAAGGCTTCGTCATGAAACTCCAGGGACAATTCTCTAAGGGTGGTAATATCCCTGTGTTATGGACAATTTAAAATGGGGTGAATATCTCATTCTTGTTCGTTAATCTGATACCTGAAAGTAGGACTACTGCTATCATGTTTGATGTAAGCAGAAAGACAGACTTGACTTCTCAAATTGTGCTATAATTTGAATTACTTTAAGTGAAATATCATGTCCTATAATAAAGGAATTTTTAAATCAACCATGGTAGAGCCATAGACTGCTCTTTTTAAATTTGCCCCACAGCATGAGTGTGGAAGTATGGAACAACTGTTCGAAAGCTGTGATCTTACTGTTACTAACATGGTACCTACCACTTGCATTCTTGTTTAGACACTTCGGAGACTATATAGAACTCAAGTGAAGCCTCTAAAATTGGAGATTTGAGCATGTAGCAGACCTCGGTGTTAAATCACTTAGGAGTTCTTGGATCTTGAAAAAACTTAATTCAATGTCTCAGTAGTCTTTTGTATTGCCAGATAAGTATGGATGGAGAGTTCTTTGGACTTTGGTCTTAATTCACTGTCTTAACTGTTATCAACTGATAACAATTTCCTATCAAAAGCTGTGGTAGATGCTCTTTCATAAAATGGATCATTTACTTCCACATATGTCTTTTTACCTACCTCTGTTAGAAACTACATGGTGGTACCAAAAATCTGCAGTCAAATAAGCATGGATGGAGAGTTCTTTGGACCTTGATCTGTGCCCCATAATTGTCCGGTGGTGTTCTTCAGTGTTGTATCACTCTGTGTGGCTGAGGGAGGAATCTCATCGCTCAGCGCAGTGACTCAGCAGTGCTGCCAGCTCAGGAGATGAGAAAGAAAGCAGAAGTGTAACTATGGCCTCCTGCAGAAATTGCAAGGTGGCCATTTGAATCATCAAGTTGAATTTTTAATTTTGTATGTTCTTGCAGAAGGTTGTGATTGTTTGCATGAAAGCAGATACTATCATCAAACTTAAGAATGCTGTTCCTCTTGCTAGTAGAGCACCGTGCTTGGTTGTTGATTTAAGTCCCCTTGCTACTCAGATAAGAAATCCTGCATCTGCAAAGAGAGTAATCTCTGTGAGATGTTTCCCAAATAAGGTACTGTACTTGATCGAAGCAGTAAAGTTGTGATAAGCTTTGTTGATTAATGGGAACATTTTACCCTGACTGTTATTCACTTATTTGCATTAAGTGCTTAAGCAAAACTTACAGCAAAAAGAATAATTTATCTTCACTTGAATAGCATAATATTGGCCTTTAAATAAAGATTATTTGAAAAATGAGTTCAAAAGAAGTGTTTACTGTATGGGTAACTTACTGAGTGTCAAGTGTTTTCAATCAGTCAAATATAAGATACAGTAATATAAATCAGGTGTGAGTAGTTCACAGATATTTTTTTCCCAGGTATGCTGTCAATGAGTTTAGAAGTGGAGAAGTTTCTGCTTTCAGGAGAGGCTGATAAGGAATGGAGAACACACACAGATATTTTTTTTTTTTATAATAACTTCAAGTTTCTTTTCCTCTAGTCAGCAATGCAGAATATTAAACCTAGCTGCTTAGTCTTGCACAAAATACTGATGTCAAGAAAAGTAACAAATGTACAGTGTTTAAAAGATGAGTTGTCCTAGTGCATTTTTTTAAAATTTGTTAAAATGAGTGTCGTGGTTTGGGCCGGATTGGCCACCGAGGTGAACGACAGATGCTCTCCCCCACCTTGGTCTTCTTACACATCACATAACAAATTGCTAGTAATGTTTAGCTTGGAATGCGAAATGCTTTGGTTTAGCAGTTTTCACTGTAGAATTGAAGCATTTATATTTCCTACAAGAGCAGATTTGTAGTAAGGCGGTAAATTCCACTGAGTAGGTTGTATTTTATTATGCTACCTTCTCCTCATTCTCCTTGTGGGAGCTGGAATAGAACAGATTTCTGGGAAAACCTCAACATGAGAGAGAACCTGAAGGTAAGGCACGGTCACCACATCAGTGCAAAAGCTATGCTAATGGTCTTTATTGCTTATCAAGTCAAAACATAGGCTAAACTCTTCTTGTCAGCCTTTGTTTTAAAAATGTGGTGTGGAGAGCTTTGAATTGTTGCTCCTAGCTATGTCAAAGACAAATAGTCTTTAACGATTTGCCATGAATAATGCCTGAATTGTAAATAGTAATTTTTCAGGCACGGAAAAAACATAGAGAGCTGAAGGTACAGAATCCCCAGAAAATCAAATAACACAATAGTTCATATAGCATATCAGAATAGAAAAACAAGTATGTTAACTTAAAAAGATAAACTTTCATGATCTGTCCAGTGAGGAAGCATAGTGATAAGGATCAAAAGAACTTGAGAATATACAAACTAACTAATCATATTAAGGCCGTGGCAAAATTAGGTTGTATATCCCAGATATCACCCTAGATGTAAGATTTGCTGGAATCACGGGCATCTCCCTGATTTAGAAAGACAACCCAAATGCAGATGTCTGTACTTAAAGCAGCTATACATTTTACTTTCCGTTGTTGTGCAACATTCGTAAATACTTTTCACTGTTCTACACAGTAAAAGAGCAAAATTTTTTATTTCTTTTAAAACACTTCAGGTCTGGAAATCATGCTTTTGCATTTGTTCTCTTTTATTTTTAGTTTATTAATTGAATTTATATTTTTCAGGACGTATTGATGCTTTTACATCAAAGCTTATTATGCTAGAAAAGATTTCTGCAGAAATTTTAAGAGAAAAACTTGGATTGATTAAGTGAGTATTTTTAGGAGGGTTTTTTAGCAATGAATTTGAAACCCTAACAAGCCTTGCATGTTACTACTTTCATATTTTTTTTTTCCTATTTTGCAGGCCTGCAAATTCATTAAATATACTTCATCACATTTTGAAGAAAGTGTCTGAGTAAGTGCTCCATTCTTGTTCATTTGATTTATTTGCAACATTATCCAGCTCATCCTATTTCTTCTGTAGAATGCTTGTCTACTCTTTGATTTTTATTTCTTCAGATACCTGAAATATTTTACAGATTCTTTTACGTCTAGCATAGCATAATTCAGTACTGTGTAAAAATGTGCTTAGGATTACAGGTTTTGTCTAAATGATGCAAAAGAATAAGAATTTGATTTCTCTGAACTACTTACTCAAAAGAGGAGACTGGACGCTTCTGAGCTGATTGAACATTTCACAGGAGTGAGTTGTAGTATCATCTATGTAGGCTGACATTTCACATTTGGACTTCCGGTTTTTGTTAGTCTTTTTGCTTAGTCTGTAGAAATAATACTGTTTGTATTCCCTTCTGCTTAGCTTGACTTACAACAGCATATGTCTTTCTCTGTACAACATTTAAACCTTTCTCTTGCTCCTTCCTTTTCGTTATTTAGCTTTCCATCTGCAAGTGCCTTTTAATTTTTTTATGAAGCAAGTTTCTTGCACTGTGCGTGAAGCCTCTTAATTTGAGTTACAGAAGTTTTCCCGCACTTCATAATTTCTGTAGCTTCGTGATTTGTGGCCAAGATTTTTAATACGGGCAGTTGGTTGACATTTATCTTCCTGAAAACCTGTTTAATTCTGCATGTATTTGAAGCATGTGTGTTCTTTGTGTCTGTGTCCATATATCCATTATGCTTTGTAAGGCATTGGTTAAAGAGCTATAGTTTGCCAAATATGGATGGTTTTCAGTGTATGCTTAAATGTTTTGTTGAATATGATGACAATCTGTACATTGATGATAAATTAGTACATTATGAAAACATTATAAACACATGAATTAGTATGTATTTATCGATACAATTTAATTCATGCTTCTTTGTCCACAGTCTTCTTACAAAACAGGTACTGATAAGTAAATATCGAAAGATGTTTTGCTTTTGCATTAAGAACTTAGTAATGATCCTGATCAAATGAAACAAAACAAAAGCATTTAAATAATATTTTTCATTTTGAACTTTTTTTAGTTTGCAGGAGGGCTCTTACTTATTAACTCATGCTGCAGGAGATTCATCAGTTGCAATCTACAAGAGTGCTCTTGACAAGACAACGAGAGCATCATATAACTTACATAAAGCACATTGTGATCTGCCTGCTGTACCTGCTACTCTTTCAGTCCCATGGGTCCCACTAGATCCCAGCCTCCCTTTGCCCTATCACATGAGTCATGGAAGAGTTCCATGCACCTTTCCACCTGCACCCCGGGAAGCCACATGGAAACAGAAGGTCAGTATCACACTTGATGGAAAAGCAGATTAGCAGTTTTGAAATAATCGATTTCAGTCCCTTAGATATATGCTAGTATATTTATCTGTCATCTTTGGGGGCCAGAGAGACCCTTTAGAGTTCTGGATCCACTACCAAGAATAGGAATGCCTTTTTCCTGAAAAAAATATTTCAGATGAGATTCATCTCACCTAGCTTTAAACATTACAGTATGGAAAAACAATGTTTAAGCTCGTTGTGCTGTTAACAGAGGGAAATGGAATATTTTGTAATAGGCATCTCCACATCAGGGTGGGCCTCTTAACTAGATTACAGGACTCGTGCTGTAGAGTTGTCTTTTTCTCTCTAATGACTACAGGAGTAAAGGTGATTAGCACTACTGTAGACAGGTAAAATCAGGTAAGGTGAATTCTTCTGTCAGGGTCTGTTCCATTGAGCTCTTACTGAAGTTCTCTGTGATACATTAAGTCTTGGGGTTTTTTTAAAAATACACTTTTTTTCCCCCGTTTGATGGCAAAATTCTTTCAAAATGAAGTTTTGCATCTTTAGTGAGAGCTAATAATACTTTTGGAGAGCAAAAAGAATGTAGCATTGGCTTAATTAAAAGCTTTGTTATTTACAGGCTTGCAGTACAGCTGAAACATAGAATATTTGCATTTATAAGGATTTTCTAATTTTGCCTCTGTGATAGTGCTTTTTGTTGATGTACTTTTTCTTCACATAATTTCAGGAAGGACCTTTTAACCTGTTTTCCTGTTTTTTTTCAATCCCACCTTCATCTCCATTTGTCCCTCTGTTTCCCCCCCGATCTCAATCTTGAACTTGTTGGGCTATATTAGCAGAAACTGACTTATCTTGGAGGCCTAAGATACTAAATTTTAACCATCTTAGTGAAAATAAGTAGCCAGGGAGAGGAGAGGGATCCAGATTAGTGGTTCCTCTGTGGAGATGGCAGTGAGCACTGAGCTGTAGTATTTGATATCCAAAATCTCACGCAGACAAGAAGTTGCAAGCAGATCAGCCATACACAAAAAAAAATATGTCAGAGCTTGTACATTACTAGGTGTGGATAATTGGAAAACCAAACGACATTACTCTTTTCTGAAAGTTTACTTACTTTCCTCAGTCCCCTCATGCCACTCTTTGAAATCTTTCATGTCTTGATACATTGATTCTTGATTTCAGTGGCTAGAGTGGAGCATCTTGGATCTGTTCTTGGTTGTTTGTAATTTTAAACAAAGCTCATGTAGGGATAACAGTGATTCTTTCCAACAAAAATAAGGTTTCCTTTTGGCCCTCTAAAGTATCTTAGCACTGTCAGACAAATTGCCATCAATCACCTGTCTCTGGTTGCTCTGAACTCCTTCACCTTTGAGGAAACTTTCATTGCAATTCAGGTGGCTTCCCTGACATACAGAAACTTAAATTCTCATTGATATGCTGTTCCCTATGCAACAAAAAATTTGTAATAATATATATATGCAATACTGTTTCTAAAATAAGAGTAATATGTTATTTTGTATAGAGGCACATACGCTTCGTCTAGAGGGATGGGAGTACCTTAGTTTAGGAAAACACAATTTCTGTGTCTCAGACATAAATATAAAATCGTGTGTGGATGGCTTACTCCTTTTTACTGAAATGATCAACCTTATTTATCATTTATACTCTGCATTTCTTCAGAGTGCAGTTAAAGCTAAAGAAATAAAATGTTTTAGATGTTTGACTGTGATCTTCCTTCCAGACATCATTAGGATAAGTAAAAATTAATATAGTCTAAAAGTTACTAACATCTGGTTTTTGTTGCTGTTGTTTTTAAAACAGAATATAATTTATTATGAGAAGAAGAATTAATTGTCTGCATCTAAAGAAACTTTCGATAGAAATGTTGTGGAAATTTTTTAGGAATCCAACCTTCTTTATAATTTATGCTGATGAATAAGTGATGCGTATCATGCTTTGGAAATTTCCCAAAAATCCCACCATCAGATCCAATATTTTGAAGAGATAGTATGACACTTTAAGAAAATTTTCAAGCGTTATTTTTCTTCAACATAGATTTACTCATTTGTGTAAAAGCCACATGCTAACTATGCCTAGCTTAGTGGACTGTGGGATGCTTTTTCAGGCCCAGTTACATGTTTTGGCCACAACCTGACGTCAGATGAGGGCAAAATAGAGTTGTGCATCAGTTCCAAATAACCTCATGCACTTTGGTTTCTGGCAGAAGGAAACCCAGGTACGTAGGCAAGAAAGAGGCAGGATTGGTCAGATCCCACTGCTGACAGGAAGACCAGCTGTGCCTGTCACCCGGTCCAGATGTGGCCTCTGAGTCTGGCTGGAATGACAAGAAGTGGAAGGAAGTTCTCTGAAGGTAGTTGTATATGGTTGTGCTTACTACAGATTTAAGATTATTAATTCTAGTTTTTTGGGTTTTTTTATTCTCTCCCTATATGTGTCTAGATGACTGGGGCGAAAGGACAATTGGACACACCCTATGAGGGAAAGTCAGTAGCTATGGAAACAAAAGGCAGTCCAGCTAAGCATGTTAGAAATGAAGGTGTGGCTGCAAAGAAGCTGAAGAAGAATTACTGCAAACAAAGAACGATGAAGAAAAAGTGGAAAATTAAGTACAACAAAACGCAGCTGAAGTAGAAATAGCTGAACCATGCTGTGATAAGTATGGCCTGGAGAAGGACAAGACGAAACAAAAAATCTGAGGCTTTCTTGCGGCTTCAAAGGAGCTAGAAAAAGCTGGCAGGGGATATGGCATAGCTGAAACATTGTATAAACTTCTAACCCTTTTCTATCTCAGTGGACGCATTTCAAGTGAAAATCTCAAATTCAGTCAGAGGAAAAAAGAGCAAGTGTCTGCAGCTGAGCTTAGGGGACAAAAGTATCTCCTGTTGGTCTCATGATTTTTGTAGAAGAAGAAGGCTTGAAGAATGAAGCAGTGGTTGACAGCAATATCTGATGTTACAAAACAACAAGAAAAATAACTTTTCAGCTTTCTTGATTCTTCCAGAATCACTACAGATTTTTATTCTGACATAATTTAAAATTATATTTTACTTTGTGTAATGTGCATAAGGGGAACAACTTGGATTTAGTTACTCAATCCTTTTAACACACCGTGTCTACCAGGTTTTAAATTAGTTATAAAAATACATTTTCTTTTTAGGATGGTGTAACAAATGAGGTTTGGGTGGCAAAAGCTGTGGTTTTTTGAATAGTATGTGCCATAAATTTGTACTAGGAAACTTACGAGTACAGCTAAACAGTTAAAATAGATACTTTTTGCTTGAAATTTAGAGCCAAACTGACACAGTGAAGTTAGGAAAAGAGAATACTTACTGTCTATCAAAAGGCCAAGCAATATGATGACATGCAGTTTCCTAGTGAATACGAGTTGTGTGGAAAAATTAAAGTTGTTTTAAATGTTAGTATATAAACACGTTGTGAGTATATAAACGCATTTCTCTGCATTACAGATGTTGTATGGAACATACTTTGTGTTTCATTAAACATTTTCAACAGAAACAATTCTTGAAATTGAGGCTCGAAAATTATATTTTCTGTCATTGCTTTTGTTTTGTGTTTTCTGGATTTCTGGCTATATTTTCCTTTATTAAGTGTATTGTTTTTAGAAGAACACATGAATTCTTCAAAACTACAAGAAGGAGTCCAATAAATTCTTTCCCATTTTTGCCTTTTAAACAACACAACTTTTAAAGTGTTTGAGCCAATTTTTGTTTGGATGATGTTCTGGAGAGCTGTTTGTATGCACACTTAAACTGCTAACACAAAAAACACAGGCCTTAAAGGTGTTCTTCCAAGTATTTTGTTTGGACTAAGGAAGTTACCAAGTACACACATCTGATCAACCATACTTCTGGTCACTGGGGCTGGATACATTTTAATGTCACGAAAGTAAAAATAAAATATTTAAATTGTTTACTGGGGTATACCTGTTATAAAATCCTGAAGACAGTCTTTTTTAAAGCAAGCTTAAACAATGAACGTATATTAAAAACCGTTCTGTGTGAAATACAAAGCATTTTCTGATTTTTTTTCCCCCACTGTTAGATATATTTATAGTATTATTCAGTTTACTCTTTTTTTTGGCCACTGCTGCTTTTAGCTGCTGTGATATGCTAATGACAAGCTGAACTGGTGTAGAGCTGTGTGCAAATTACAAGTAGTTCTGATTCGAAACACTGAATGCACTTAGTGACCTCTCATAATAGGAATATTTTAGCTGTGAGTCATTTTTGCCAGATAACTAACTCTGTGTGGGGATTCAAAGCAGTTTTCAGTTTGTATATATAAAAAGTTTTGCCAGACTTGTACAGAATTTAGTTGCTCAATGCAGTTTCATATGTTAGAAATGTATGGTCTGTTTGCCTATATATATATATATGCCTAAAAGATTTGTATCTTTCTCTTAATAGTATACTATTATACTACCCTAGTATACTACTAATGATAGTATGCTAATTGTAGTTTCTTACCTGTTTAGAATAGGTGGGGAATCTGGAGTTTATGTACAACACATGATATGGCTTTTTAATTCACAGTTATGTTATATTTGATTGTTCTCTTTTAGATTAAGTGGGAGTGAGGTTATTTGCTCTAAGATGAGTTAGTTGTTTGAAAGACTCTGGTTTTGTTCATATATCACGGGCGGGAGTACCAAATTATACTCTATTTATATTTGCATCTAAAATAAAATTATGTTTAAAGGGGTTTGATAAGAGGAGAAGGGAAAAGTGATAGCATGTTTATTTCAGGCAGTAACATCAGAAGTTCAAAACAAAGAAAATGTCTAAACAAAATAATTGGTAAAAAAGATTTCAATAAAGCCAGAAAATGTGCTGGATATTAGTTGCTGGATTGCTGGTTCTGTATAGACTGCTTCTGAAGGGACAGCTACCTGCGGAGGAGAAAGAAGGAGTACAGGGGGGCCTGCCTGCTGTGATGCCCCCAAAGTATAAATTCCTAAATGTAACATGGATTGTAAAACTGCGTGAAGCAGGAAACTACAGCTGAAGGAGAGTGAGTGGGCCTGGATCTTGCCCTCCAGGTAGCTGTTGCTCTACACTTAACTAATACTGATCTTTTCTATGTCCTCAACCCACTGAGTTTAGGAAAAAAATTCCACAGATCTCACAATCCTGTCCTGTAATTTCAGTCTTCAGCTCTGTGTTTGGAATGGATTGTGTGTGTTTATGTTGCAATTTATATGGCTTGTTTTTAAATGTAATTACTACTTTTTGTCACTGTATATTTTAAGAGTATCTTTTACATATGCATTTGGAGTGCATCGTTAGATATAACTTATCCAGTCTAAGAATCTTCCAGTTATATTTTTCCCTCATTAGATTTTTTTTTTCTTCATGTAGATTTACCTGGTGGTAAAGGGGGAAGTAGGTGCTGTCCTGTCTTTCAGAACAGGAAGCTCTAAGTGCTGGAGAATTGGTCAAACTGATTTTCACAGGCATCTCTGTATTTGGTTCTCTTGTAGCTTTTCAGTGCAGATGTTTGTAGTCCAGTGCTAATGGAGCAGCCTGTGCTGCTGCTTGGGATTATTTCATTCTGGGTGCAGGACTTTATTTCATGCAATTCTTGTTGGCCCAATCATGCAGCCTGTCCAAGTCTCTCTTGATAGCAGCTCATCTGTCCACTCTAACTACCCCTTCTCCCCATTTAGTGTCATCTGCAAACTCGGTGACAATTGTTATTCAGATGACTTGTAAGAGTAGTGAGTAGTACTGGATCCAGTATCAACCGCTGAGAAGCTCTGTTCATGACCAACTCAACAGCTAGTTCAGATTTGAGCCACTAACCACTTCACTAAAAATGGAAGAAACCCTCTGAGAACATAAGGTTTTCCATGCTGTATAAGATCACTGATACTAAGTCTGGTTCTCTCCATTCACTGGTGTTTGTTATGAGATTAAGTTGACAGCTTTGTATCATGTTCAGGCAGTTTGAAGTTGGTTTTGGAGGACTAGAGGGGGAGTTCTTACCTAGCATTTGAGATTACTGGTTGACATAGGGGCAAAACCATGGAACTTTAGCAGTTCTTTATATTAGCATGAATAACTGCAATGGGTTATTGGTTGTGAAATCTAACTTTTATTTATTTATGCAGTAATAAGTGTTTCCAAATTTTATTTGCACTATGCACTAATTAATCACTTACAAACTGCTTTCATTCCCATATGTGACTGGCTAAACCTCTCCACCTTCTCTGTTTAACTGCAAAACCTGTTAGGGATACAATAGACACTGTCTATGTAAAATACGTTAGGAATAGATTTACTATGTTTTTCTCTTGTCTTCTAATGTAGCCTAGCAGCTGGAAGCACAGAGAACTGGGACCAAGTGACCAGACATCCATTCCTGTGCTGGCAGGTGGGAGCTGCCGACAGCAAGTGATTCTGTCCAGCCCCATGCAGTGAAGTTCAGTAGCAGGCACTGAATCATTTGAAGAGGTACTTCTTTTGGTTCTGATTTGCTTGCCCTGTGTTTTAAATAGCCGCTTGTCTCCAAAAGAATATAAAAACCAGTTCAGACGTGGTCTTTCAGAGTGTTTAGTGCTGACCTCCATTTAAGCTGCTTTTAGTTCTACTAGTAGAAGGAATTGGAGCATTTTCAGTCTCCCCTGTCTAAATCGGACTGGATGTATAACTTCCTCTGAGAAGTTACCTAACTAAACTCCTTCTTTCTTAACAAAATACAGTCTTTCTTACAAGTGCGGGTACACTCCTTCACAGAAGCACTGTCATTGCTTGATACGTTACGTTTCTCTGTGCTAAAAGTATGTTTGCTTTTTTTTAGTTGCTATTCAATTGTATTTTTCTGCAGATTCTTAAATTTTGTTTGCAAGTTCAAATTCCATTACTCTATGCCAAAATTATTACATTCAAATGTTTTCAAAGATGCATTGCTGTCTTAAATTTCCTTCTCAATGGCAGAAAACAACTTTGGTGGGCAGGTGACAGTCTATTTAAGCACAGAGCATTTGAATTACACCCTATCTAGCTTGTAGGTGGAGGATTATCATTAACAAAAAGCCGATCCCAGCCATTCTGAGCCTTACGAAGGTCTTCTGTAGATAATCTCAAGGCTGCTTTTACATATGGCTATGTCTTGAAGGCAAGACAGTCCCCATCTAGCTGTAAGACTGAGAAGACACCATTGTCCTATACCTTGCAGAGGGACTTCTTTGTTGTTTTTATGGAACTGCAACAATACACTGCCAATTTCTAAATTGTAGAATAATTTAGTGTAATGATTATTAAACAGTATCAGCCCTAACGCAGACTTCAGGGCGTTCCACATTATCTCTTCTGTGGGGTAGAATGCTTACCCAGTGAGGAGAAAAGCAAAAAAAAAAAAAAAAAAAAAAAAAAAAAAAAGGGAAAAAAGACAGACATGAAAGCACCGTTCTTCCACAAGACATCATCGTGGTAGGTTTGTATGAAGTGTAACAGTAGAGGTAATACAGAGGAAACAATATTTCTTGTTATTGTTTGTGATTAAAAGATGTAAATAAATATGAAAAGAATATTGTCACTTTTAACTCAATATTGGAAAGAAAAATAGTGAATAATAG
>VFFE01008751.1:2734247-2773576 GCA_008921705.1 Burhinus oedicnemus
GTAGGGGGGGGGGGACGGACACTATTAGAGAGCCCAGCAATGTATTCCCTGATTCTTTGAATGAAATGTAGCAGCCACATCATTCTGTTTATTCACAGCATGTTTTTTACAAGTGTACATTTCCTATTTTTGATTGCCCTATTAGAGGAAAACCTTTGTTTATTTTTCGAATGGGCAATGTCCTTATTCAGAAGAGCTAAAAGGAAAAGTATACTAATATTGTTGACCAAAGCTATATAATCCAATCAGCCAAGCCAGCTTCCTTCAGCTTTATGGTGGTAGTTCATATTACAGTTACACAGATACATTTAGAGCCAACTTTTCTGAAAGATGCATGAATACATCTCAGTTTCACTAAAACTCACTCAGAGGTACTTAGCTAAACAATTTTCCACATGTACATGAGATTCCTATGTTGTAAGGCAATATGAATGGTTTAGGTTAATCCTTGAATGTGACGTTACCTGCCTGTGCCTCAACAATAAGCACATATCTCATCAGTGCTTCTCATGTCTTACTTGCTGTCAAATAAATACAATTTATGAAGAAAGAAAAAGAGCAAGCTCTACCATGCCAGATACACTTTTGAGAGCCCTTTGAGTGTTTCAAGGGTGTTTCAAGCCTTTTGATACTTAGGAACATGTGACTCGGATTGTATTTTTGAAATTTTACCTTGAAGTGAGAGCTGTAGGCTCCCCTTTCATTCCCCACTACTGCCTTTTTCAGGGAATCCTGAATTCTGGCATCATTGCAGATTTTAGGAACTAATGCCTTCAGAAGAACAGCAAACATGAGACTTTCATACTGGTAATGTGTAAAAGCAGTCAGTCATTTGCTAGCAGTGACCTGTGTGATCACCATGGGAATAGTTAAATTTGTATGTTTACATAGAAAAAGAGCTAATGAATTCCTCAACAAAGCAACATCAAAGATGATAAAGTGATGCCAAATGAAGACTGATTGTTCCCTATCCCATGTGCACTAAAGGTGTTCCTGGGGAGGTCACTACCCATCCTCAGCACAAATATAGTCAGAAAGTTTGGGCATTTCCTTATAAAGATTTTTTGTGATCTCATAGTAAACTTCCAGAGCTTATACACAGGTTCATACACAGGTACCTTCAGATGATCAACTGTGAAACTAGAAAAATAGACAAAATTTTGACCAGTCTAGTGCTTTTTCAGACCTGAATCTGAAGTAAAAAGTGGCAAACTCTGTACATCTGGGCCTAGAATCAGTTATTAGGAGCATTTATTCTCAATTAGAGTTTACATTTCTGTTACTAGGTTCATTTTCTGACTTGAGGACATGTCTGTATACCTGAGAGCTTGACTGTTTTCCCAAATACATCTAACGGAAAGTCTTGCCTGTGACTCTTAATGTTGCCTCTGCTAAGGCTGGTGCTACCACAGCCACTGCTGTAGTGCATTCATGCTGTGGTTTTAAAGGAATGATGCAACATATCTCACTGAGATCACGGAATCACAGAATTTTCAGAGTTGGAAGGGACCTCTAGAGATCATCTAGTCCAACTCCCCTGCTGACGCAGGAATGCCTAGAGCACATTATTCAGGACTGCGTCCAGGCGGGTCTTGAAAATCTCCGGAGAAGGGGACTCCACAACCTCCCTGGGCAGCCTGTTCCAGTGCTCTGTCACCCTCACCGTAAAGAAGTTTTTTCTTAGGTTTCAATGGAAATTCCTATGTTCCAACTTGTGCCCATTGCCCCTCGTCCTGTCACTGGGAACCACTGGAAAGAGTCTGCCTCCATCCTCCTTCGACCCACCCTTTCGATACTTATAAGCAAGAATAAGGTCTCCCCTCAGCTTCCTCTTCTCCAGGCTAAAGAGTCCCAGCTCTCTCAGCCTTTCCTCATAAGGGAGGTGCTCCAATCCCCCAGTCATCTTTGTTGCCCTACGCTGGACTCTCTCCAGTAGTTCCCTGTCCCGTTTGAGCTGGGGAGCCCAGAACTGGACACAGTATTCCAGTTGTGCCTCACCAGTGCCGAGTAGAGGGGGAGAATGACCTCCCTTGACCTACTGGCCACACTCTTCCCTATGCAGCCCAGGATTCCATTGGCCTCCCTGGCGACAAGGGCACATTGCTGACTCATGGAGATCCCCTAGCTCTTCTCATATCACTTCTCCCTTCTGGTATACTTTTAGTGTAGAAAGAAGAACATAAGGATTTTCTGTAAATAAATTTGTAAATATCCATGTTAATAATCAGTGTAGCCAAATTCGCTCTGAGATCAGTGCTTCTAGTGTATATTTCTGAAACTATTTAAAAAACATCTATGAATAAAATGAGACTATTTGTTTAGAACTTAATTTCATCACTGAAAATCAGATTTTGAGTAATGATGCATCCTTGAAAATAATTCAAGACTGTTCATGGCTCTTACCTTAATGCAGACTTTAAAATTTGTTTATCTCATAGTTGAGAGAACAGCATGAGTGCCATCCTGTGCCAGGCCCGCTGCAATTGATGTTACACTACATTCAAAAGGTCCTCCTACCAAATCTTTGTGCAAGGAATTCAAAATAAAAAAACAGGAAGAATGCAAAAAAATTCTTACTGAAACAAGTCATTCATCAGTCTGTCTAGTGTGGGCTATACTGCCTGGCAGACAGAGCACTTCAACAAATATTTTAATAATCTGGTTAAATTTGAGCTTAAAAAAGAGGGAAGGAAGTAGCTGTCAGAACCCCATTGTTTCTTGTCCCCTGTGCTGAGCAGGTCATGTAGCCATGTTGAAAGCTACCTCAGCAGTCAAAACCCATTTATTTCAGAACCCTGTAGTTAACACATCCAGTACTGCAGTTGTGCAGTTCTGTTCCCTTGACTGGCAGGAGGACGATAGTCTCGTGTAACTCTGGATATTCCTTGTTAATAGCAAGAGTAATAAAATTAAAAGGGGGTATAATTACTGCATAGCTGCATATGCTACTTTGAACAGATTTTGTAGTCATTTCCAAATTAACAAGTGTTCACGTCACAGGTGAAATTCTTTGGCTTGTTTGTGGATAACCTAAGCAGAATGCACAATAAGATTGATTAAGTGGGCTTGTTTAATCCAAAAGCAGCACATTTAGTTTAAGAAACCTGGAGAGAATATTGTACTGACACTGTCATTATCTCTGGAGAAAAAGAAACTTGTGGGTCAATAGACCTGTCACTACAGCCTTTTTTTTTCTTTTTTTTTTTTTTTTAAATAACAAGCAGTGAATTTGTATGCAGGTGCATGAATAAATAAGTTTGTTTCCTGTCTTCTCCAGGGAAGATATTTCACACGACATCATATTTATCAAAAGAATGCATTATCTTCCATTTATTGGTTTTCTACCAGCCCAAACAGCCAAACTGAGAACATAAAATATTGTACACATTTCTTTGGCTTTTAAACGTCTGTGGCTTCATGCTACTCTGTGTGTGCGTATGCATGTGTGTCGTGGTTTAATCCCAGCTGGCAACTAGGGCCATGCAACTGTTCACTCACTCCCCCCATTGTCCCCCCCCAGTAGGGTAGGAGAAGAGGGAGAAAAAGGAAAAAAAACTCCTGGGTTGAGATAAAGACAGTTTAATAGAACAGTAACGGAAGAGAAAATAAAAATAATGGTTAAAGAATATACAAAATAAGTGATGCAATACAATTGCTCACCACCCAATGATCAGTTGCCCAACCCATCCCGAGCAACGATCACGGATTCCTGCCGCAGAGCCAACTCCCATGTATGTACTATTACGTTTATGGTATGGAATATTCCTTTGGCCAGCTTGTCCTGCCTGTGGGAAGCTGAAAAAGTCCTTGACTTAATATAAGCATTACTTAGCAACAACTAAAACAATATGTGTTATCAACATTATTCTCATACTAACTCCAAAACACGGCAGCTACTAGGAAGAAAATTAACTCTATCCCAGCTGAAACCAGGACAATGTGTCAGGATGTGGCTTAAAGTTCGGGTTCTAGCCTTTTTTACTGGCAAAACCCTCCTGTAGGCTTTCTTTGGTACAGCCTCTATCTCCACAGGAAGGACACCAGCTGTCTGTCTCTGCACGTCTGTTCTTGTTGATCAGTCAGCTATGCTTCCACTCCTTTCCTCTGCTGTTTTGAACTCAGTTATTCTATGCGCACTGTGATGGCTGCTCGTTATTGTATTAATTACTTCCTGGATGATAATAGCATTAGAAAAATTAACCTTAGTGTTGAGGACCTGTTTGAAAATTATCGGTGTGGTGCTATCACTACAGCCTTTTGTTTCATCTCCTTAAAGGATAAAGATCTGTTCCCTGTGTGAGCACTAGCTACTAGCACACAGGACACAGCAGTGAAAGTTATCCAGCTAAGTTGAAGTGGTTACTGAAGGCTTATTTGAAAGCAAACGTTAATGAAAACATTAAGTATTACATGTACTCCTTTATGCTAAAACAATAGGCTTTTAATATATTTTTCTGATTCATGAAAGGAAGAGATCTCCAGTTTTAGAATTCAGACCTGTGCTTCTGACCTGGAAATGCAAGTCTTAGCCTGCCTGGCAGAAAAGAATCTCTTCATAACGGCCATTCCCTTTCACTCAATCAACAAGTTTTTTGAAGTCAAGTTACTTTGCCTTAAAAAAGCTATAAGATGCCACTTCAAAGAGCAAAATAAGACATCAGTGTAGACAGTCATATTTAATCAAGAATTTGTGACATTCCTTTGTGTTGCAAAGCATCATTTGTTCCCCAGCTAGTACCTCAGCTGAGCCTAATTAGATAATGAAGTTCAGATCCTGTAAGAACTTATGCAAAATCCTAAGTGGTTTATGTTATTTTGTACTAAAACAGGGTTGATATGTTTTAAAACAAACAAACAGAAAAACTTTTCTGCTATTTCATAGGATCATTGATTTTTAATTGAAATTTTACAGCTATGTTCCAGATTGCTGTAGTAACAGTATGCTGATTCTGTCAGTGAACTTCAATCTGTAAGTGATTTTTAAATTCATTTTTATGGGACATTTCAGAGGTGGCATGATGTTAAATAAAAAGGGGAGACTCTTTGCAGTATGCAGGTTTTTTTGCCTGCAGATTTGCCATAGGAACCTGTTGTTTAAGGTTTTTTAGAGTTAAGTTTAGATGGTGCTTAATTAGATTCATTGAAACTTTCAGAATTATTCCCCAAGATTCTCAGGGACATATTTAAGGTGGGACAGCCTCCTCTGTACTTTGGCAGAGGCCAGGAGATTAATCCAAACCATGGGACTGTTTGTATTCTGAGTCACTAAAGTGGAAAAAGCACATAATGATGGGAAACAATGAAGCAGAACAGACTTGGTCTTACATGAAACCTTTCAACACTATTCCTAGGAAAAATTTCCTGAGGACTTCTGGCAGCTTCCATCTTTTATAGCTGTTTCTGTCCTTTGGCAAGACACACCAAACTCTCTAGTGATTATTCATGCTGGTCTGTCCTGGATGATGTCAGGGGCTCCTGTGTGCACTGGTAATATTTCCTACAGTGTTTTCCAGTGTGGTGGCAGTCTGGGGAACATGATTGTGGAGCTGGCAGCTGTGATCGTTTTAAGCACTGCGTCATCTAAACAGGTTCAATTTCTCTTAATGCTGTAATATATACTAGTAGTCTATTTATGCTAGCAGCATTGTGCTGATACTGCTGGGAAAGCTGAACTCATCATAGTGGTTTTGAGATGTGTCTTTTTAACTTGTTAATGTATATAGGACTAAAGACAGCATGATATCTGGATTCAGATGGAATTGCAACTCTCCAGCCCTAAGTAGATTAAACTGTGCTTGAGGGTATTCATGATAACCTGAGAGCAGAAAGTAAAGTTACCTTCTTTAATGTCTGAATATGCTTTACAGCCCTTATCTCAGATTGCAAGATCTTAGGATAAAAAGGAAGCTGGCTATCGAGCAGGGCATCAGGAAGTCCCCGATGGACTGAGGAAATTCACTGAAACACGGTTACACACATAGTGACTGTTTGTGTATCCTGCGACTATTTCATTCAGTGTAAAGACGCTGACTTTATTCATGCAACCAATACCAGTACAAAGAATTTGGCAAGTGTGTTTCATTTCTGTTTATGTATGTATCTAGGCGACGTCTCCTAGTCACACACTAGATGATTACTTCTGTGAGGCACACTGAAAAACCACAAAGCTAGTGATTCATGTTTTAGTTTAGAAATCGAACTGAACTCTAGATACTTAATACTCATGATGAATGTATGCCAGAGGAGCTACATGAGTACCAAAGAAAAGAAAAGTATCCGAATTGCTGAGTTACCATTTGCTCATGATGCATATTCTTCACTGAATCTCTGCGTCACTTGAATATATCTACCTCTGTCTTACTGTAGTTAGCATGCCAAACAGAAGGGAAGAAGATGGAATAGCCTGGACTGATTCATGAGGGAAACAAGCCTACTGCACCTTTGAAGTTGCTGGCCCATGTTGTTACCTGTGTCAGGTAGATGAGAGTAACAAAGGATCTTGCTTCTTTCTGAGCACCTCAGCAGAGCATAGATGATTCCATGTTGTTTTCTGTTAATAGTGGACTACCAGTGGAATGGGATTCCACTGCGGTGACTCAAACTTTATGGGTTTTGGCAATTGGCAGTGACTTTAATTAGGCTGTATATGTGCCCTGAGAGAACTTTCTTGATTATTAGCTTTTGTGCATAGTTAAAAGAGTTTCTTTCTGATCAAGTCCTGTAACTATAGTGTTAGCTAATATTTTGCTTTGTTACTCCCTTGTCTTGATTCAAATCCCAAGTCACCCAGGCATCTGGTTCTTTGTGGAGGCAAGCTCCTTGTGCCCATAGGCTTAGAGTGAAAGGATCCCCTGAGATTGTGAGATAAAAGGATGAGGATGATGGTGTTATTTGCACTGGTGATGAGGAAAATCTTTGAAAAGAAACTAGAGTTCAAACTAAAGCTATGGTCAGACATGCATGAAAGTGTCAGAGGAGGAATACTGAACAGCAGACAAATTAATTTGCAAATATAGAGTTGAGAAGTAGCTGAAGACAAATCCAGTGATAAAACAGTGTCAGGATGTAAGAGGAGACTTTTGGAAGTCACATGCAAGATGCAGCCAATTGGTGGGGGAGAGAGGTAGATGTTTTACTAGCCATGAAAAGTATTTGTGTCAGGTTCTAATGTAACGTGTGAAATGCTTCGAGATTCTGCATGGGAAGTAACTGTAGAAGATAACACCTGTCACGTCTTCGTCAGTTAAAATGATTGCTAACATATATCCTTTAAATAAGGTTACATCAGTTTTCATGTAATGTAGACTTTGTATGAAACAGATGAAGATAAACTGGAAACAGTCTGATGAATCTAATTTATTCCTCTATGTTGATGAAGTAATTTATGTTGTTTAGCATTTTCTTTAGCAGATGCAATACTTAGTCTTTGCCCTGAAGAGTTAACAGTTGAAAGACAGGACCTGATCAGCGAGAAGGCAACAATCTAAGATCACAGAGCAAACCATAGCACTGCAAGGCAGACAGTCCAGGTGTCCAGTTTCTAACCAGGATGTCCTGTTCATAAGGTACTACCTCTCTCTACCCAGACTGAACTAACAAATGCCACCTACCTTACTTATGATAATGCTTCATTTGGAAAAGACACATGTAACAAAAAACTAGCAATCTGGCTAACGCACAAGATCATTCCAGAGATAAGTCCAGTGCTTTGAAAGGGATTATTTCAAGTAAATGAAATTCTGCGTGGAGAATAACATTTGTGCGGGAATGTGCATGTAGAGTAGGAATGAGATTGCACAGAATAGAATTGATCCGAGGGCTTAGGTTGTTAGGTGGAGCACCTAATAAGATGTCTGGTTCTCTGGTATTGCATTAGATAAAAGATGGCACTGGTATTCTGGTATTCAATCTATTTTTCAAAAACATACATTGGAATTACAGTTCTGTAAGATTTAGAGTAAATCATTATGGATGTTAATGAAAAATGTTGCATTTCGACCCCCTCAAAAGAACACCAAACCCAAAACAAGTTAAACACTTCCCACGTTTAGATTTTTACTAATGCAGTCTAGGTGTGCTTTCAGGAGTCCTTCCTCCTTTCTTATATAGCCATAGACATAATAACTTGCCAAGTTGTTATCCTGGGAACCCAGCTAGCATAACTTCTAAGTTATACTTAACTTTCTCTGTAACCCATGATTACTCTAAGTGCTAATAACAAATCTATGTGTATTTGTATCATGGCAGTTCCCAAATTAGACCAAATAATCAAGGTGCAAAAATAACACCCAGAGGTCTGCCTGATCCCTATGTTAATCAGAATGGAATTTATATTATCCTCTTGCAACATAACACATTCAGAGAAGCAACACTGTACATGGAAGCTCAGCCACACCTAAACCAGAAAGTCCTATGTGCTGATCCCTTTTTTTTTTTTTTTTGTAATAAAGAAAAAAGTTTAAGTAGGCAATACATATTGACAGAATTGTGGCCTTCCTAACTCCAGTGTTAATGCATCTTTGTTTCTTTGTAAACAGCATGCTGAAAGACCCTGAGCATCTGTGTAGATGAAGGAGCCAAACAATGAGGGACAGAAGTGAGAGAAAAATCTATTGAGAACCGGAGTGACCCTTTATGCACTAATGTTATTGCAAAGACAAAGTTTGGGTTAGAGGGGAACTTAAATTGAATATTCAAGTTAAGGACATAAAGCCTCCAGTAGTATAACATAAGAAGAAGATAATGACAAGAAAAATCAGAGGTGGTGAGGTGGAAGACCATGGTATATTGAATTGAAAGAGGGAGGAAAAAAAAGATAAAATTAGTATCAAATATTAAGCAGTAATGAAACAATGGGAGAGTTAGCAATGGTAATGTCACTGAGTCTGAGAGGATGCAATAAATGGACCTACAGCGTGTCCACAGAGTATAGGATGAACCACAGTCACAGTGAGCTGTCAGAACGGAAGAATGAGAAGTTAGCACAATTGTATTTGTTTTTCCATCCACAGGGCTCTGGGGAGCTCCAGTCAACAAAAGTGCTCTGTCTTTGATTTCTGTGGTCAGAGTGCAGGAAGCTGGAGATCACAAATAGGTAATTGCAGCTGAAGTAGTTGCTGGTTATATGAAACCCTCTATGCAGATATTTTAAGGGGGTGTAAGGGCTAAGCAATGTGAAAACAAATTGAAAACCTTTCTTGGCACTGCCTTACTTGCAGGCTAGTTGCAATGTATTTCTTCCAGTAAATTATCTGTGAGGCTGGCACAGAGAGACACCGGGCTTGTGGTAAGTGTGGTTGTTGTCCCAGCCTTTTATCCAGCCTAATGCTGACAGTAGTTACTTCAATGGAGTGCTCAGGAGCAGTGGCCATGGACCAGAACCCCTCATGACAGGTGTTGTATAAACCCTCTAGGCTTTGAGTAAATCTTCAGAAATAACCCATGTGACTTACAAGCTTCTGTCTCATTTTTAAAAGTGATTCAGGCACTTGGCTGCTGTTCTCCCATTGAATTAATTTCTTTTCCCTGTTTGGCAGATACCAGAAGTCTTTCCTATTTGCACAGTCTGACTGCTGCCTTCTTCAACTCACTGGTTTTGCAGAGTTTTTTCTCAAAGGTATGAAGAATATATCGTATTTCCATGGACAGGATCACTAGCCTTGGTATTAGGGGGTGGTTGGTTGTTCTGCCAAAAGTGATAATGTGTTTCCTGCTGTTCATACTACTTAGATTCCCCAGTTGGTACAAAGTGCCTTTGATGTCAGTTGACCTACATAAGCAGAGAGCAATTGAGGGAATTCATAATAATGTTTGAATATAATGTTCATGACTCTGCATATGGTTGCTCTTTTTTTTCCTATTGTCTGTCTTTTTTCTTTTGAAATCACTTCAGCAGTCCCTGAAGCTTGTGTAAGTTCAGAGAGGCTGCTGTCTGTTTTAAGCTGAGGTGAATGTGTGATTCTGAGACTGAATAATTGATGATTAATTTGGATATTAGAGACAACATTTCTGTTCCCTTTCTGAAGCTGTTGGAATTGCTGGAAAATCTTTTTATGCTGCAGTTAATGTGGCTATAATGGTAATAGTTCACTTGATATCAAAGCTTTTGCAAACTGTTAGTATGAAGATCTAGTTAACCAAAATAAATGGTGGCATATGAGCTACTTCAAATTTTAAGAAGTATAGAGTTATTAAAAAGAGAATAATTTTCTAAGGAAATGGGAATAGTAGTGTCATTGGAACAGGCTGCAGTAGAGGACTGAAAGGTAAATGGACTTTCAGTTAAGAGAATGAATGTGTTCATCTCTGAATTAATTCATTAATATGTGACACATTTATAAAAGAATGCAACATATATGTTGCATGTTGGCAATACATTACATATGCAAAAACACTTTTTTCAGCTGAAGGTGTTGTGGTTATGTTTTTCTGCTTTTGCTTTAAGAATGTTTGACAAGAGATGGGGGCAGAAAACTATCCTGAGGGACTGTGCATCCATTAGTAGGCATATTGGCTATGTGGCTTCTGCTCAGCTGCTTATCCCCATTTAAAGCCCCTAATGAATACTGCAGTACAGAATGGCTGTTACTTCGAGGACTGTAAGTATTTTTGATCTGTGAATCACCTTTCCAAGTCACCAATGATTGTTTTTCTAAGAAATGTGAAAAGCAGGGGGAAATTACCTGTTTAACTGTTAATGACAGACACTGGTGGAAGCGGGATACCCAGGAATTTTCAAAGACAGGTTCATTAATACACAGAGAAATAACCCCAGTGGCCTTGCCAAAAAGACATGTCAAACTAATGCAATACTGGCACTGATGTTCTCTGACAAAACACTGTTCCATTATATGTCTTTTCCTACGGCTGTCCCCTTCATGTCACTTTTGTTTATTCAGAAAAGGGCTATTAACATTATTTTCACCTTCTGCAATGACCAGTTCACCCATCTGCTCTGTTGCTGCCGTGTTCAAAGTCTACTGTAGTATTTCTCCCTTTTTGTATCTCTGATCTTGTTTCATCCCAGCAATTACTTTCTCTCTCAGCCCGTGTTCTTGTGTCTCTCTTGTGCTTGCCTGCTTTTGCCACCACTGTTCTTACACACCTGGCCAAGCCTAAAACTTTTTTACCCTCTTTGCCAGAAGACATCTCTGTCTATGCCTACAACAACCCCTTATAGCAGAGGCAAATACCGCTTTGCAGAATCAAAACCACTCTGTGAGAACATACTCTTGAAAGGACTACCTAAAAGTATTCACGTGTAAATGACAGGAATAACTGCATGCACTGGGAATTTGGGAGTGCTTGCTTTTTTCTGAATTATGTGAGATTGGTCACCAGTAAATTGGCCACGCTGTTGTGGTGAAACAGTAAGCTAAAGTGATCCCACTGAAGACCTTCTCTTGCAAATACTATTTAGCTATATCTTGCTTTTGTTACCAGTGTCACATCTAGGCTTCAATAATTTATTTTTCACTAGCCAGACTGGCAGAAGTTTTGATCCCCCCGCCCTCCTCCCCCGCCCTCTGGGTGTGGTATACCTTTTTGGGTTATCTGAGCATGATTCAGCGGGCCTCAGAGCAGAGATCGTCGTGTCTTGGTCTTCTAGCATTTATTGCTTTTGGCAGACATCATTTAGACGTGTCACGGCTGAGACGCTCCGGCATTCACACACTGAACTCTGAGCACTGATTACCGAATGCCGTTGGTGCGAAGCAGGCTTGGTTGTGGCTGCGAGCTGTAGGGAACTCGGTTCACCGTGTGCGAGCCCAGAGCAGGAGGGTGCAGTTCTGACTCGGTGGCAGCGAGTGCCCAGCTCGGCGCGGTGCGGGCGTGCCCTGCCCGTCCCCTGCGTGCCTGGGAATGCGGCGCTGTGCCCTGCCCGAGCGCCATCACAGCCACGCTGCTTTGGGGAACCTGAAGCGCAGGCTGCAACGACAACCTGCTGTCCCCGTAACGCAGGGGAGAGGGCCGGGGCTTGGGGGTACGGGTACGGGGGCCGCCTTCCCCGAGGGCACCGGGCAGCGCCGCGGGGGCCGCTTTCCTCACGTCCGAAAGGCGGGCAGCCACCGAGCAGCTTGGTGGAGAGCGGGGCTGGGGGGCGAGGCCTGAGCCCCGACCCCTGCACCCCAGGGCGCTGCTCCCGGCACCTCCTCCGCAACCTCAGGGGCCCCCGGGGACGGGGACGGGGCCCTGCGGGACACGGATGCGGAGGGAGAGGCCGCTTCTGCCCTACCCTTGCCCACCCCGTCCCTCTCCCCTTCTTGCTGCGGGAGGCGGGCGCGGCCGGGTGAATCAGCGCCGGGCCGGGGGGGCGCCGGGGCGGGGAGGGCCCGCCTGGCCCTACAAAACCCCGCCCGGGCCGCCGCCGCTCCCAGCCGCTGCCAGAGCCGCCGCCAGAGCCGCCCTGTCCGCCCCGGCCAGGTGAGCCCTCGCCCCGCGCCCCGGCCCTGCCAGCGCGGCACGGAGCAGGGAAAGGCGGCGGCCCCGCGGGGCCGGGCTGGGGAGGCGGGCGGGCGGGTGGGTGTCGCGTCCGCGGTAGCCGCTTCCCCGGCGGGAGCGGGGCGACGGCTGGGTGCGGCCGCCGCCCTCCTGCGCCCCGCGCTTTTCTCCTCTCGCCTCGGCATTACCCGCCCGTTACTTTTCTGTGCCCGGCTTCACGTTGGAGCGGCGGCCTCCAAGGGCGAGGCTGCCCGGGAGTGCTTCCTGCGCCTCGCACCAACGCTGGGTGTGGCGGCAGCGCTCAGGAAAGAGGAACCCGTCGCAAACTTCGTCAGACTTCCCCAAATACTCTTTTCTTCTTCTCGTTGAGGTACACAAAGGATCGGCTGGATTAACGATGATACCGTAAATTCACTTTTCAGCCCGGCGCCTCGCAGAGCGGCGGGCTGTGCCGGCCGGGCAGCCTCCCCGCTGCTCGCTCGGCTGTAGCGAGGCTGGCCTGGCGGGCGGCGGAGCGCTGAGCCCGCCCGAGCCGCCGCGCCCGGCGCGGCCTGTGGCAGCGGCCCCTTCCCGTCTCCCCAGGGTGTGGCTGCGGCTGCTGGCGCCGCTGCAGATGCAGCCGCTGGCACGGGCAGAGGAGAAGCCCTTGTACAGGGAGTGCTCCGGGTGGCCAGTGCTTACCCGAGGTTTGCCTTCGCTCTCCTCGCCCGCGGTATGCCAGGGAGCCCTGTGCGGTTCCTTGCTCGCAGAGCCGGGCTTGGGCACGGCTCTCCCACCCTGTCCCGGCCGTGAGCGGAATTGGTGAGACCTTGCTGCTGCCTTTTGGATTATGAGTCAGCTTGGACGCCACTTCTTCCTCCTCGGGTCGGGAGGGGAGGTAGGGCAAAGGCATGTTGCCGTGTATTGTAACTGGAAGCAAAGTGAAATGATTTCAGGTTAGGCATGCAGAAGTGAGTTGTCTTCTTATACATTGCAGCTTTAATTCTGTTTAAGATTAGTTGTTCTTACGCTCCTATTCAAATGCTGTGTCTGCACAGAGTTGTGCAGACCCTAACATATAGGTCAGGAGTGAAAGAATCATTTGGAACCTTGGTGCCCTTGAGTGATCCATCCATACGTGTGCCTTCTGTTGGTGGAGTTAGTTGTGATAAGCTGTCCTAGTGAGCGTAGTTTTCACTAGCTAATGTATGGAATGGTTTGCCTTGACTAGGGAAAAAAAAAAAGAGGTTTTCCTGTGAAGTCTCAGCAGTGAAAATAACTTGAATTCCAAGAAATAAAAGTCCTTAATTTTGTATGTGTGTAGTATCTTCCTGGAATGGAACATCTCCTGGATTATTAGCAGTGTCTGTGGAAGAGAACGGTTAAAGTATGTTTGTGGTAGCATGGTTTAACAGGTTTTGAATCCATTTCTTTAAAGCTAATTTTTTCTCCAAGTAGTGGCTTTAAATAATCTGCTAAACCTTATTGGGTGATGTGGGGAGATACGGCCTGGCTCATTTGTACTTGTGGTTAGTACTGTATATAAAGGAATGATTTTGAGTCCTTATTTCATTTACAGCAGATATTGCGGATCTTCGTTCTCTCCCTCATCTCCTCTGTTGCCAGGCCTTGCCCTAGTTTTTGAAGACCTGACACAAATGTGCTCCGAGTGAAAGTTTCCATTCTCTCATTCCGGGGATGCCGTTTCCTTGGCTCAGATGTCTGGGAACACCCTTTGCTCAATCTCTGTCTACAAGAGTATAATAAGTGCTTCTTAAAATGCGAACTCTGCCTATTGAGCAATGTAGTTGTTTGTGCATACCTGACACTTTTTTCTGCGGATCACGTGGGTTTTTTCTGTTGTAATGTACGTGAGCTGCCCCCGGGAGTCAAGATGCTGCTTTTAAACACACACTCTTCTGTCACCGAACAGTTATGGGGATAAGGTACTGAATATAGACTAGGCCCGATATAATAACAGATTTGCAAACCAGTGATTACTGTGGGGGTCGAGGTCAAAACAGATGCTATGTCTTTTAGTGGAATAACATTATGATTCAGGGTTACGTAATGTGGATTTAGGAGGAAAACTGGTTGTAGAAACTTGCCTTAAGGTGTTGAAGTATTAGTTTACAGCTGGAAGGTAGAAGTTGATCCTTTTCCAGTGTAAGGAAGAACAAGTTAGTGCAAGTATTTTCTATTTACATGTTCAAACTCACCCATTACTTGTCAAAACTACATCAGAGAAAATCAGTCTGTCAGAGAACAGTGAGAGTCTGTTCTCAAATGAGTGCCTTACAAAGCAGGGTGTGACAAAAGATGTGTTTGTTCTCGGAGTAAAGTTCTTTCTCTGCAAAGATTCTTGCAAAAACTCCTATTTTTTTTTTCTTTTGTCAGCTTGCTGCTGATGGGCGGTCTGTTGCTATAGCATTGTTGTGTGCTGATGATAGGAACCTCCCAGTTCCAGCTCTACGTGAGGGTGTGTTAGTTCTGTTCCTGGACTCTGTTCAAGTTTTTTGTTCCAACAAGCCTGATTCAATGTGGTTTTTAATTGATTTAGAAACAGGAGTCTTGCAAAAGGCTGTTCAGTGATTATTTTGTGAAAGATTATACTGCAGTTGCTTTGCTTCAGCTTTCACTGGTGTTTCTTAGTTCTTTGTGACAAGCAAGACTAAAGAACGTGATATTGGTGTAATACTGTCTGAGTACAAAGATCTCATTGTTAGGCACTTCATTTTATTAAGAGTAAACATTAAGAATTTCATAACTCAGTAATATATCATCCCCCTCTAACCAGCATGGTTAATAGTGCCAACAGCAGGTAGTAGCTTATTACAACTTCAGCAGCATGTCTTTAAAGGGCTGGGTTGGATCTTTGCTCTGAAAAAGATTTATTCTAAATAAGTTGATGCATTACTGTGACTTTCCTTCTCTGTCTTATTTTTGCTCCCCTGGGATCTTAATTTTTCCTTGAAGTAAAGTTGCTTTTGTTACTTATACCAAGGTTGCCTTAGAAGATGAAAGGTTTTCTTTCTGTATTTTAAGGAAAGGTGTGATTACAGCAGTTACGGTACAAAAGCCATGTAATTGCATTTCTGTGTTTTATTCTCGTAACTCTTGCTGTATCTGCTAAAAGTAAGGATTTCTATGCTTTTCTCTTGAAAACACTTGGTTTAGGGTTTTAACCAGATCTTCATTATTAAGAAACTATTTTAAAGTTCTTCCTGGTTCTCTGAGCTCTCGGTTCCAGACTGATCATTGAGTAGAGAGGAGTTTGGTTTGTCTGGGAAATTTGCCTGGGCGGCTGATACTGCTTGCCTGAGAAAGCCCCGATACCATCAGAAGAGTCACTGATGGAGGATAAAACAAGAATCTGAAAACCTGTAGAAAGGACATACCCAGGACTGGCTTGCACAATAGCTGGGAGTTGGCTCGGAGGGCATGGTGTCCAGGAGCCAGATTGGGGGAACTGGTGACAGCGTAGAAGTGAAGGGAGTGGCACCCAGTGAGGCTGAAAATACTGCAATTTTGGTTCCAGGTTCAGTTATCAGTTAGTGGAATGTCACTGGTCTTCAGGTGTTGCTGTCCTTTCTCTCCAACCTCCCATCAAGCCAACTCTTTTCCCTGTTTGATAATGCTGTCTCTACAGCTTGATTGTAGAATTCATGAGAAACAAGCTTTAATTGCAACAGGCAGAATAATGTTTGCTGCAGGTGCCAACCTGGATGGATGACTAGAAGGTAACGTGAGTGGCAATATCTGTCCTTTCAGTAGAGGAATTTGAGAGCAGAGTTTTGGGAATGCATCAAGCCTCTTCAATATTGCCTCTGGCTTGTAACCTTTGGAAAAAATTTCCTTCTTAGTTGAGAGACCTTTCCAGTAAAACAGTAATACAGCTCTGGCAAGCTTCCCTGAACAGAAACCAGAGTTGAGAAAAAGGCAGGGCATTGTAATGTAAGCATATCACATCAGTGTTTGTTTCTGCAATGTCTAGAATCTATCTGAGGGATGGTTTTTTCCCTATTTTTCTTTATATATGTTAGCAAGATGTTTTGCAGGTTCTGGCAATGGAGCAACGATTATCTTGCCTTAATGGCTATTACTTCTGGAGTTATCATCTTAAGATAGTCCTTGTTACCTAGTGTCTGACAAATGTTACTAACTGGTGTTTGTAGCTTGGTTTGTGATTCTTATTACTGGGGAGCCACTACAAAACCATATGGTATTAGAAGCATTTGTGGCCTGTGTCCAGGGTTAAAGACTGAAGAGCATCATGATTTTATAAAGTGTCTGCATGAATATAAATAGTTCAATGTATTCCATGAGTACTCGAGGAACTGAGCGTCTGATTTAAATGCCACTACTTGTTGCTGCTTTTTGGCTTTGAGCTGGACCAGGCTCTAATGTTTCTGCACAATTTTCCCAGTACTCAGTTGTAGGCTTAGCTGACTCTGTTTCTAAGGTAGATTCTCCAGTTCCTCAGTTTAAGTATTTTAAAATGCAGAAGAAATGTTGGGGTTCTTTTAAGGAGTAAAGATAAATTTTTATTGTACTAAATGAAAACCTCTCACTGTTGCAGTATTAATGGTGGTGTGGCTTGGAAACTCTTAAATCTGCTTTCTTGCTTGGGATTAGCAGATTCATTGGACTGTCACTTTCGGTGCTGCAGGTGTTTCAGGACTACATAACACCTCAATGTAACTGTAAATATATTTAAGTCTACTTGTTTTGTGGTTTTTTTCCTCTTCTTGCAGCATTCTTTCAAGATGACTACTGTCCATGAAATTTTAAGCAAGCTCAGCCTTGAAGGAGATGTAAGTATTATTATCTAAACAAGAAAAGTTTGTTTTACTTAAATGCCACATCTTATTTCTTTTACAGGACTCTCTGCCAACAATGGTATTGAGCTGTACAGTTTACAAGATTCCACACATCTCTTCTACTTAAACTTACATTGACTAAAAGCCTAGTCAGCAGTGATCAGTTCTCAGCAACAAAGCAGCTGTAAACCATAGGATGATTACATGAAGTGACTAGATTTAATGACAGTTCTAACTGGCCAGCAGTGTGAGCAGTCTTCATGTGCTCGGCCATATGAAAGAGATTACAGGACAAACTGAATGCCTAATTTGCATCTGTGGTCCCTCTTTCTGCCAAAGGAACAAGTGAGTTAAGGATGATAAGAGAAGATAGAAATGTGTTTGGTTTGCTGATACCTTCCAAGTTTTCTTTGCTTTTTCTTTTCAATTAAAAATGGAGAACATTACTTACAGGGAATTAAAATAGTGGGGACTGTATTCCTGTAATAGTTGTCACCAAAACCAAACTACCTCTTAAAAAACTGAATTTCTCAAACTTCTTTTGTCATTTTTTGTTTTGAAAAGCATGAAGAATCTTGGTTTTGACTGTGTATTTTCCACCACAACTGCACTTGCTTGATAATTTTATTGAAATGCCAGAAAGCCATGCTCTCTTTGTTTGATTTCTTACATTGCAACATTAGATGGTAGGGTTACCAGTGTAGTGTCAGGATATCATGCCACAAATTTGTGGTTCTGTGATTGTCACTGAAGAGGAAGTGGATCCTATCCATGCATTATTTCACCATGTTGCTTACAAACTTGCTATACTTTTAAATTTTATAGTTGGTAACTCCAGATCTGAGCTTGGTACAAGCAAACTTTTTGCCTATTTTTGTTACTTGTTGTGAAATAAATTGTACCATATGATCTTTGCAAAAGAGCTGTTGCAAAGAACTGGCTAGTGCGCTGTAGGTAAGTAGCAAAGCTGATTTTGTACTGCAAAAGCAGTCCACTCTTCGGATTTCTTGGCCATGTTTGTTTCAACAGAGAATTACTTTTGGAATAATATTTGAGCAATCTAGTCTCAAGGGCAGAAATATTTCTTCCATGTGAGTAGTTGCAAAAGTCAAATTTGAATACTGTTCCATGCCAGCATTTTCATCAGAAATCCTGCCATAGAGTGTAAGAAATACGAGGCACCTGGTTTGTTCTGTAGATCCTAAGTTGGAATCCAGAATTACTGAGTAGCTAGTTTACACAAAGGATTTGTCCAGTTCCCCTAAGCAATGATTCAGCCAGTTAACTGATGTTAAACACAATACTTCAACCACCCATTTTTCTCAAAAAAAAAAAAAAAAAAAAAAAGTTTTTAATCTTGATGGTATAGCACAGTTGCAGCTGAACCTAAGTCCTGTCTTGCGCAGTAAGGATATGTGCGTTCTGCATCAGTGGTATGGCGATTGATTTGTTTCAAGACAAAGAAACTAGCTTGCTTGCTTCAGCCTGGTATTATTTTCTCCTTTAAGGAAAGGAGGGAGTTGAGCTGAAGTTAATCTATGCTTGCAGTCTGCATCTATCCACAAGATAGTATAGAAAGATTCTGTAACAAAGATCTTGCTGTTATGTTTCATCATGTGCTCCATGTTTGCACTGGGAATTGGAAGCCTGTATTTTAGTCAAGACTTTATAGGTTACTTGCTGGATGATGTCAAGTTACTCAGTTTTCAAACATGACTGATGATGGTTTTTTTTGAGGACAGGGAGTACTGAGATGTAGATATCTTGAAAGGTGAAAGGGTCTGGTTTTTTTTAGAAGAAATTAAGCCTCTTCAGCTTTCCTGTTAGTGATATATGCTTCTGCCTCATGTTCTGATCTTCCCGATAGGATTGAATTCATCAAGCTCAGAGGAGGTAAACCAGTTGGAGGACCTCTGAAGCATGCTAGATATGTGGGGGGAAAAAGAAATCTTTCTCTGCTTTAGTCTGGCCCGGACTATCTGTGCAGTTACACACTAGCTGGACTTTTACTGCCACATCCTGGAAAACTTTGTATTGAACTAAATGGAAAGCCAGTTGGCAAAACTCTCTTGTCTGAAAACACAGAGTACTCGTACTGTGATACAGTGGTGTACCAAAGTAATTTGAGACCACATAGCCTGGAGTTTAAATGGCTGTTTTTCATAGGCGGAATAATCCCCCTGATAAGATCTGTGTCTACTTCACTGAAGTACTCAAGACAGTCACCTGAGAGAGTAAAGCATAGTCTTCATGGATGCTGAATTTGAAGACAGTCCATTTACTGATAGAGTAGTCAGCAGAAGATTTCAGTCTCTCCAGGGCACAAATACATATGTGGCCCTTCCTGGGTCTTTCAACCAGCGTCAGGTGGTCTGAATCCAGCTTTTGGCATGCATAGGGTGAAAGGACGGAGGAAAAGATGGCTCCCAAATCACAAATACGCTATGTATTTTCTCAGTGTATGATATCATCTTACAGTAAAATACTCCGTCCAAATGACTCAGAAAATACTTAGAGCTGGGTGGAAGGAGTCTAAGCTCACCAGGTGACTTGCTTCACATTATCCAGCGGTGCTGGTTCATTAGATAGAAGTGCCATGTGATTGTGTATACTAATGGGCTTTGGTTTAGGAATCTTTCAGGCACACGGATTTGTCCGAGACTGCATTGCACATCTCCATTTACTGTTTCTGTTAGCAATTTGATCCACTACCAGAAAAGGCTGTGTTTTGTGGTGTGGCTGTGGGCCAAACTGGGGCCACTTTGCTAGATTGAGCTGATGGTATGAGACGAAAGAATGGTTCAGTCTATCGGTGCTTGTTTGACTTCCCATCTCCACAGCGTAACACAGACTGTCTCAAGAAGGCACAGTGGCTGCTGCCAGAGGAATCTGTTCAGGACAATGTGACCTCTACAGGATAGAGTCAAATGTAGTCAAAAACCATGGAATTTTTTAGTTAAAATTTGTCCCTCTTTTAACAATTTGCATGTAAAAAGATCCTCCAGTGACATTAAGATAGCTTAGTCCTGTTTATGAAGCCGGTTTTCTGTTGGAGCTAGGGACTGAAACAAAAGTTTCTGGGGGTCTTTACCAAGAAAGCTTAGTTGTTCATTCACTGAGGAAACAGGTATGGCAATTTCAAGTGTTAGTCACTACACCTTTCTGCCAGAGGTTTACGTCTCTAAATTGAACTCAGCAGAGTGGGATTTGTGAATATTTCTCAGCTATTTATATGAAAATCTGTGGTTTAGTTTAACCTGCGCATGGGAGGTGAATAAGCTAGACTATTAGCTTACACTGAAGCAGCCGAGAAGAGTTGAATTTCTGTTCTGGTTACCTCCTGTTTGAAGCTATAATCTTCAGGAGAGGACAGTAATAAACAGCTGATAAAATCTGGTGACTCCTAAAATGTTGCAACTGTTTACTAAGCGAATTTACCTGCAAGTCCTCTTATTCTTAGCAGAGGTAATTTGAAATGTCATTTGGTTTTGTTAGGCTCGTGCTGCTTAAACCAAGTATCTGCAGGCATAGAGTTTCAAAGGAGATTGTGATAACTTCTGCTTTCTAGAAATACAGGCTTAAAAAGATTTTTTTTTTTGATGTTACCTTTAAAGTCTATGAGATAGGGCACAGAACTTGTTATAACTTACTCATTGTTAACCTTGCCTCTCCCTCTACTTTCTGTTTTAATTAAGTAGCCTGTAATCCAAAGTGAAGTATTGGCTTCAAATCTAAAATACATCAGACTTTCATGGCAGATACCTAAACTTTCTTTGAATTAGCATTCTGTAGTGAATTTAATTCAGATCTAGCCAGAAAACTCCAGATTTTAGAAGACTGAGGTTTAGTGAGTAAACTTGGAATGTGTTAGGTTTTTGCTGCAATAATATATAATATCTATTTGTATATATTCTTTGTTATAATAAGCATGGCTATGAGTGGATTTCTGGATCATACGCATCAGGAGAACAGAGTTCGGTAGCTCTTAGCAGAATTCCATTTTCACAGATACCCGATGGTAGCTCTTGTATTTAAAAATTTTGCTAAATACCAGTTAACCAAGAGGCATGTGTTTTATTAATGGCAGTGAGGACAGGATTACATGATTTAACTTTGAGGTTCTTTTTCTTTTAGCATTCTCTCCCACCAAGTGCATATGCCACAGTTAAGGCCTACTCAAATTTTGATGCTGACCGGGATGCTGCAGCCCTGGAAACAGCCATCAAGACCAAAGGTGAGGAACATGGGCTGTGGCTTTGGTTCTACTTGTAAGATAGAATGCTGGTGTGCAAAAAAAAAAAAAAAAGTACCATGTCTCAAGACCACCATTTTAATATCCTTACTCTAGAATACCTATTTTAGGAGGTGTTGGGTTTCTCAGACCTCACTGGTGAAAACTTGACAGAGTTAGGTTTTGAACTCTCTAAATGCTTGCTTTGAGTATGCTTTTGGAGTTTGTAGCCAAGAGTTGTTGAGGTTATCACTGAAAACATGCACTTTTTTCTCTTAACTCATCAGTACTTCAAATTCCACTACTTTTCTGCCACTGAGAATGAAGTGTCAGCTTCTGTGGCAGTGATTTGGGACCAAGCTCTGAATCATGGATTTCTACTGGATTATTGGATTGGACATCTCTTCTTCCTTTCAGCTTTCCAGACAGCTGAATAGGGATGGTTTGAACACTTTTTTCCTGGGTTTTGAACTAAATGCTCATGTGTCTTGTATTAATTTGGGGTCAAAGAAAGTCCTAGAAACAACAGAATCTAGTTTCTGAAATGATGTTGCAGTATTTCAGGAGCAGGGCAAATGGGAGTCCTCTGCTTCTCTGACCCAGGCTCTCAGGTAGGCTTCAGTCTCCTTATATCGGTGCCAGGATTCACCACTTCCACTGACTGGTAGGAGACTTATGATGGAGCAGGGGAGAGATGCAGCTTCATGGAAAAGCCTGGTATACCGAAACAATCCGGAGTACATGAACTACGACTCTGGAGTAACGCCTTGGTGGTACTCCCAGGGCAGTGATCCTCTGTCCTTGTCCAGTTCTGTACCAAAGAAAGGGTACGCCACACTTTCCAGACTTCTTCCAGGCCCTGGAAGCAACAGCTGGGTGTAGCTAGAACTACCAAGTCTTTGCCTACATGTCAGGAGAGGGAGAAATTTAAAATCAAATCAGTTTCTCATCAGAAAGAAATGCAGTCTTCCGTCACTGCCAACAAAGCACATGTTTGACTTGCTATAAAATGTAAAATATTGCCCCTCCCTAACAAGCATGAGGCTTCCTTTCGCAAGATTTCTTAATTTAACTGGAGAAATCCCTTGTCTGCTCATTAAAGTAGGTTCAGTTCTGATTTTGAATCATTTCATTGTTTGTTTTTATTTTAAAAATCCTCTTGCAAGAGAGGAGTAAATGTCATTGTGTTTAGCAGAGTTTTGTCTTGATTTAATTTTTTACAGCTCTGATTATAGGGCAAATCTAAACATGTCAGATATACTGTCAGACTTTCAGGATGGGTACAAATTTACACATTTTAACACTCGAGCTGTTAATTAATGCAAAAGGAAATTGCAATATCCTAGGCAGTACGAAAGCTCTTCCACTCAGGAAAGTCAACCTCATGTCATTTTTTCACTTTCTTCTAGCAAAGATATGCAGTTTGCTGAGTTTGGTTTTAAGATACATTGAAACTTTTCATTAGAGAGATGATTCCCAACCCTTTGAACAAATAATAGGAAAACTTATTCATGGACTTGCATGTTTGTAGGATTGAACTTATCTCTGCTTATTAGCTTGTTATCCAGGAGCTTTTTTGGGAAGGTGGCTTTAAAGGGAAGAATCTCTTTATGGTTTTAGTACTGAATCTTCCACCATGAAGATTCTCTCAAAGGAATTATTCCTGGCGGAAGTAAAGAGGAGTATTAGGACCCTTCGTGCAGTTACTGTTTCCTTGCACTTCAAATGCTTGATTACAGGATGTTTTCATCTGCTAATTCAGAAAATTGGCTAAAATGTGAACTCTCTAAAATGTATGTGGGGTTTTTTCAAAATGAAAATTCTGAATCACCCAGACAAGAATTAGTTTTCTACAAACAGTGATGTAAACAGCTACACAGGGCAATTCTTCTGCAAGAAAACATTTAAAAATATTTCTGGGAAATATCTTCATAGTTTTTGAGCTAAAAATATAACACTCAAAATGAACAAACAGTACGTACCCACAGCAGCTACCTTTTTCCTAGGAGGTATCACTGGTTCTCTAGCAATGAGTTTGCTTATTTCTACTTTCTGCATACAATGCAATGTAAGTTGTTACAGAATTGTAAAGAGTAAATGACTTGTTCGTCATGTTTTAATACCCTGAGAGAGCTATAACAGGTTATAAATACATTCGCAAGCTCTTCTTGTGGTTGAGGTGGTCAGTTTCAAAAAAAATTGACATAAGACCCAAGCATTTTGGGGGCTTTACTCCATACAGGATAAAGGACTCCTGGTATCTGAAACCTGTGCCTTTTCTTTGTTTTGAAAAATCTAGGTCTTTACATGCGCTAATGGGCCTGTATTCCACAGTCATCAAAGTAGTCTTTGAAATTGTATCCTTTATAGAAGTACTATGGAAATTATATCCTATGGAGTCTTATCTTTGGGAGAAATCATTTGGGTATACCTTCTGCATTTTTGTACAAACAATATGCAAGTACAGTATTTGCGGTCAGGGCAGGACAGTTTTGAAAAGTTGCCATCTAATTATCCAGCTGTTTCCCAGTAATGCAAACTCCCTGAATCAGTCATGACTCTCTGTTTTGGTGATTGTGTGTGTAAAATGGGTAAAACCTATTTTACTGGCTGAACATCAGCCGTACATTTGTTGTAGAGCAAAGATCTGGGGTAGAGTCTCTGACTGTTCTGCTCTAAATAATATCTAAATATTCCAGCATTCATTCACACTCTTCAGATTAATTCCTCAGAGGTTAGCCATCTATTTATCTATTGTGAGCTCTGTGGGAAACACTGTAATGTGTTTACTGGGGCTTAGATCTATCTGCAAAAACCATATTGCACAAATACATTGCCCAGCCCTTTGGGCTTTGAAGGGAGTTGAATTAAATGCAGGTGGCTTATATTTACCCAACAGCCTAGAAAGGGAGATGTGCAAAAATGGCTCTAGATGGTATAAAACCAGTTTGTAGTTAGCAGTAGCTCAACATAGAGGTTGTGTAATGCAAGTAAGTTGTTACAGTTCTGGCTTGTTCCTTTTGTAATTGTCATTGCTGTGCCAGTTTCATTTTTAGGCTATTTAGTTTTTCTGTAGCGAGTTCATCTAGTGCCTTAGCATGTCCTTTGTAAATGTTGGCTCTTTGCTGTATAGGACAAGAGGCTTTTTAATTTCTGTATAATGCTTCATTGTGCCCTCTGTATAGATTAGCTCAAGTATATGAGCCTAAATAGAAGAAACTAACTAGAAGAGTACTAACAGCATACGTTCGTATGCTTTTAGTCCTTTGGAGGAAAGGGGACTGCTGAAGTGTCTCTTTTCTGTTTCAGAGTTATTCCCTAGCATTGTGACTTCTTGTGTCTCAAATACTTTGTTAAATTGTATTGTCAGACTAGGTTGTGAATAGTTCATTACTTGCACCCTGAACCACAACTTTCTTTGAGGTCTCATGGTATAATTTTTTTATTCCATGACTGGCAGAATTCAAACTCAGGTTTGTTGTAGGAAGGTGCTTAGAACATACATCTATAATAAATTAATTATATCCAGAAATTGGTAAAACAACGGTGAGGTGTACAGGGGTCTTCTGTAAGATTGAATTCACTGTTTATATAGCATATCCAACATGCCTGTACCTTTTAACAGAGTTTTTAATGTTAGGAAGCAAAAGTTTGCAGGAAATCTGCTGGCCTGCTGGTAGGGGAGGGTAATGTCTGAAATCCACCAAACTGCATCAGTCACATATTCAGAATATTAATAGTATCAGTAAAGAAATATCTCATTGCAACGTGGTTTGGGTTTGGTGAAATCTTACAAAGCAAAATAGCAGAGCTGAAATTATGGTCTTATTTTATCTAAATTTTTCCCTTTGACTCCAGTGGGATCAGAGTTTTAGCCAAGGAAAATAAGACACTGCAGATCATAAGCTCAGTCAAATCGTCCTCGGGCTGTGTTGGTACCAGATACACAGTGGTGTTGAGATCTCACAAGGGCTAATCACGTACGCCTCCCACTAATACTTTGAGGCGTGCAGTCCCATTTCATTCATTATGTAGATTCATCTCTACAGTACCTGGATGCTGTTAGGATGGAAATAGCTTCTGGTATTCTGTCCATGCTGTCTTTGAAAATGAACTTTAAGAGAACAGACTTCTAGTAAATGACCTGAATGAATGTATGCCAGCTCTTGCAAAATGAAAGTATGTTAGCTCTGTTCTCACCTTGTCCTAGAAAGTTAAGTGACTGTCCATTTTGTGTTGGCCCATGGAAATTCAAATACAGTGTCTTTTAAACCAAAAAATGAAAAACTCTAACTGATCATTTTGGTTATGTTAATTTCCTCTTTTGCTGATTGAGCCATAACACTGTGATCTTACCAATGCAACAGATTGCCTCTTTTAGAAGAAAAGTTGTTATTAATCAGAGGGTTGTGGTTTTACTTTTTTTTTTTTTTAAGATCTACTTCCTCCCCATCAAATACATTTCCATCTGCAAGGAATTTTCTTGTTTTTAAAAAAAAATTGAGCTACAATGTTGACTTTTCAGTTGCCCATTGATAGAAATGCACTGATAAAATCTGCCCAGCCAAAATAAATTTGGAAGTAAACTTTTGTTTCATTACCCTGAAACTTCCAGAGATTTTAGTGAACAGCAAAGAAAAATGTTTGAGCTGCTCTCCTGCTCCACCCCACCTCAGCAGATGTGAGTCAGCATCCTGTCCATGCAGCACGATTCCCAAGTGTGAAGTATAAGCACTTATTTTCCATTAAATGCCAGAGCAATGAGTTAACTTCATATTTCCATCCACAAATCATATGAATAAGAAACTTGGATGCAGTCATTTGTGGGCTTCTATTTTATCACAATTGTGATAAAGCTTCAAAATGTCATTTGCCATTTTTGAATGCCAAGAATGGTTTAAATTTAGAATTTATTAAAAAGCTTAAGACATTGGCTTCTGCTGTGGCCCTGCAACAGCTGAAAGGCCTGATGTCCATGTGGCCGTTTCTGGACTGGGAGAATTTGTTTTCTTTTTTATAAAATGGGAACACTTTAAAATATGCAGGAGTAGATTATGGCTGAAATGTGCAGTCAGCATGTTTTCACACCAAAACTTGTAACTAAGACACATAATGCTTTCCAGGGCCTTTTGACTTTTGCAGGCCAGGCTTGTGTGAATAAGAGCACTGATGTAGGTCTGCCTCAGCATGAGCTAAGGACATGAGGCTATCAAGTGCAGTATTTCATCATGAAAAACGTGGTGAAGAGGGAGAAAGAAATTTTGGATTTGACTCATCATTTTAGATTCTGTAGCTAGGGACTAAAAGGTCATTCATGCTTTATAGGATTAATTTTATAAAATCTGTTGCAGTCCTTTGTTTCAGGTTGCTGTGAAGTTGCTTTAGGCAATAAGGAAAATAAATGTAGACGGATTCTGGCAGGGATCTGAATCCTGCTAGTAGCTCCTGATCCAGTTCTTACTTTCTGGGGGTTTTTTTATCCAAAAATCATCGTTTACAGTGATGTGAGTGGAAATGTGAAAGAAGCTATTCATAATACTTGTAGTAAATGGAGAGACCTGAGTCAAAACTCTGGGCTTGTTCTGACCTCTAGATTAGAGCCACCTGTTTGCTTCAAAACCCAGCATGCAACTCACCAGAAAAAAATAACTATTTAAACACTATCTGTTGCAGAAGAATATGCACTGTATTAGACGTGCAATATTTAGAAGTAGTTTTGCCTTTTCCAAGCTTCATCCAGTCAGTCTGGAAATAGTCCAAAAGAAGAGGATACACAGCATAGCTATAGGTTAGCTTGATATTTGAGCATAACAATGAGAGCTATGCTAGCTGGCTCCTCTGTCCATCTATTTATAAGCTATGCTAACTCTTCAGGTTGAGGGAGGGTGATTCTGCCCCTCTACTCCGCTCTTGTGAGACCCCACCTGGAATACTGTGTCTAGCTCTGGAGCCCCCAGCATAAGAAGGACATGGACCTGTTGGAGTGGGTCCAGTGGAGGGCCACGAAGGTGATCAGAGGATTAGAGCACCTCTGCTATGAGGACAGTTTGAGAGAGTTGGGGCTGTTCAGCCTGGAGAAGAGAAGGCTCCGGGGAGACCTTGTAGCGGCCTTCTAGTATCTGAAGGAGGCCTACAAGAAAGCTGGAGAGGGACTTTTTACGAGGGCCTGTAGTGATAGGACAAGGGGTGATGGCTTCAAACAGCTTTGGTTAACCAATAATGTACATGAAATACAAATGGACGTTTTACCTAGGGGCTGAATTCAGCGATACAGACACAAATGTGCATTGGAGAATTGGGGAAGGGGACTTGTATCCTTTCACTTGTATCTTTTTACAAAGCATTCTAAGAAAAAGATTATAATTGTCCTACAAAAACACAGTTGTGTTTGGTATTTTAAATAGAGTAAGAAAATTAAATTCAGAATGAGTTTTTATTTGAGCAAGCTACTGCATCCTCACCCAGGCCTTTGGTAATTTCCAACACCTACCATGTGATTAAGTACACCTTAGGCTGACCTTTTCAGTTCTGTTCAGATACATTCAGTGTCAAAGTGTGCCACACTGTTTTTCTTATTACTCCAGCTCTTCCCCCTGCCCCGAGCTGTTCTGTATCTGTTGCTAGCAATTCTTTTCTTTTACCTTGTGGCAGAGGGGCTTGCATTTCTACACATTTTCCTTTGAGTAATAGAGACTGGGTTCTTGCAAGGGCAGTTTCTATAAGCTTTCATAATAAGAGAAAGTATTTAATATAACTTTAATGCTTAGTTATGGGAATATAAATACAGCTTGTTTGGGGTTTTTTTCTGCTGATCTGAATAAACGAAAGGTAGCTGTCCTTGCGGAGAGCTCTTTGAGAGACATGGATGTTTGCAGGGCATGGTAATTGTATGTCCATTGGGACAGAACCCTATCACAGGATACAGAGATAAGTCAGATGCTCCAGGTTCATCTCAAGAAGCTCAAGAGCCTCCAGTCCAACTAGGGTCTGCAATATCTTTTGAGTTGCCAAGATCAAGCTGCAGATGAGAGTTGTGATCAGAGGAAGAACTGTGCCAGTCCAAAGAATGTTCCAAAAGTTCAGAAGAATCCAGTTTGAAAGCAAAAAGTCAAGTGGGGAAAACAAGAGGGAATCTGAGGTGCAAATTAGCAGTAGGAAGGAGCAAGTGGAAAAGTCACAAGATGCTGCCTGCATTGGAAAGAACATAGAGTAGCAAGTAGCTGTATCTAGGAAATAAAATCTGGAAATCCTGCTTCCTGTACAACATAAAAGCATTTTCTCTATATGCATTGACGACCCCTACAAGAGCTAAAGATGCGGTGTGCGTTAGGTTCTATTGACAGCCAGAGTATCTAATCCTAGATGCATCCTTCAGCGTTTAACTTAAAATAAATCTTAATGATCTCCTCGCATTCAGCCTGCAGTTGCATTTAAGTGCATGAATTTGGAAAACTTCACTTAGAACTAAACCTTTACTGATATGTAATTCACTTACCTAATAGATAGGTTGGGAGTTTGAACATCTAAGTCCTCTAGGCATGCCAGTTAAAACTCGGCATGGATCTTCGAGTGGTTATTTCAAAAGAAATAGCACAAATGTAGTTCTTCTACTGTCAAAAACCCTTCTGTCTTCTGAGCTTCTGAGAGAATGAAATATACTGTTTTATTTTCCCATTTTTGTTTGGAGTGATAGTTAAGTGACTATGGGTTAAATAGAAAATATAACTACTTTATTAAGAAGCTTTCATTAAAAACACTCTACTGAAATGACAGGGTGGACTTTAGTTAAGTACAAGTTCATGCCAGTTTTAAAGCCTGTGTTCTTGAGCAACTTTTTGCAGAATACTGAGTGACTGAACACAAGTACACAGACACACAAGTGAAGCAGAAAACAGAAGTAGCAAAGCTGGTCACAAAGTAGACTTTGAGTTGTGTACATGCCTGTGTACACAAAGATCTGCATCACATCAAAAATTTGGGCCATAATTGCTTACCTTTTCTCCAAGGCCAGGACATGACATATACTAACTAATGAGAGCTGTTGACCTGTGCTCCAGACAGCACGTGTGCTATGTTTTGAGTGTCAGAGAACGTACAAATATAAAGAGAACAGTAGCAAGAAAGCTTCTTTAACTCTTTGTTTTATGTCTTTGTAGGAGTGGATGAGGTCACCATCATCAACATCCTGACAAACCGCAGCAATGAACAGAGGCAGGATATTGCTTTTGCCTATCAGAGGAGAACCAAAAAGGTAGCAAAATATGAAGAAATACCACATACTGAATCTTTTTCTTGTGGACAGTTAGATTTTTCAGGACTTGTGTGTTTCACAGTTAACTGGGTGTAAACTGGAGATAAGTATTATTTGATTTATCTTTTCACTGAAATTGAAGATGTGTCTACTTTGTCCATGCTGTCACAGTTTAGGACTGGTGGGACTTCCAAATTTGTTGAGCATGCACAACTGGGACTGAAATCTGTTGGAGATGGTGGTTTCCTAGCACCTCCAGATATATCAGCCAGCCAGCCACAGGATTCCCTGGTGAAATATACTAAATAATAGTGAAAATCCATTGAGGTGATATGCCTCAGTTTGAAGGAGAAGATGAAAGGCAGATGGTTTAGAGCATTGATATTTTATTTTTTGGGGTTTTGTTTTTGTTAAGACAGCTCAGCATAAGGAAAGTACTCTGTTTCTGTTCACAGAGCTGGCTTAAATGAGAAAGATTGCAGTCAGTTGCGCTACAAATGCTACAGATGTGGAACAAAGTAATATAATGAGTTGAACTGTCACTAGATATTACCCTGTCAGAAATACCTCAGGTACTGATCTGTTGATGGAGAGAAATCTGTAAAATGTGTGCAGAATTCTGCATAATGAGTCTTGCTATCTGGAAGGCAAGAGCTGTTCTCTTGACTTCTGAAGTTTTGAGAATCTTGCCATAATTGAAGTTTTATGCCCACAAAAAAGAGCAAACTTGTATAGAGTTAGGATTATGATGAATGTATCTCTTTCAGGTTTGCCAGACCCCAAATGGTAGTCCTCCAATAGCAGTCCAGAATGCTCATCTGAAACCAAATGTAAATCTAGAGTTAAATTTTGGAAATTCACCAACTGTTGTGCATGGCTGATACAGGTACATGCAGGAGCACGTGCAAGTTGGCTGCATGCATGTGTGCACACGTCTGCACCCTGGCAGTTGCGCCCTGTGGGCACTAGGAGAATCTTGCATATAAGTGGACCCTAGTAGTGAAACGTGACACTTAAAGCTTTGTGAAAATGTTTTGCATGACCACAAAAATGCACAGTCAAGAAAATCTGCGACTTTTTTCATCTGAATGTTCCTCTCTCACCTTTTTTCCTTGCTGTGACCTAAGAGCAAACTGAATTTATCATGTTTAACAAGTGCCAAAGAATAAAACAGTCTGTAGACACAATGGAAATTTGCAGTAGAAACCACTTGGTGAAATAAACAAGTGAATGGCAAGAGAGGAGGAAGTGGGATATGGAAAGACATGAAGGTATATCTTCTAGGGACAGTATCTCATGATTTTCTTTGGCAATGGGTTGTGCAGATTTCTTTGGCAATGTGTCGTGTTGTACTAGGCTGCTCGTTTTGTGTGTTGCAGGATTTCTCAATAGATCATTATAATTTAAAAAAGTCACAAATCTACCTCTATTTTCACTCCTTTGAGTTGAGCTGTGTCTAATGGAAACTGCTGGTAGTCTTGAGGAATGGTGTTCGATCTGTACAATCTTTTCCCATCATCAGTGTTAATGGAGCTACCAGTGAATACTGGGGGTTCTGCATGTGTGTCTTTCTGTGTGTCTGGTCAGTCCTAACTGCTGCCAATAATCTCTGACTTTGAAATAGGCTGCTAATATCCAGATCCTCATTTGGAACACTTAGTAAAACCTTTTCTCTTTGCTATCTATAAATCAATGATATCTGTCAGTTATCTGCTTCCTACTTCTCCCTTAGAGTGCTCCGAGCCATAGCAGAGAACAGTGGAGTGGAGACCCTGCTTTCCTGGCAGGGTGGGAAGACCTTATTTCTCCAGAAGCTTGCTAATATGAGGGCAGTTTGAGATGTTTTGTTGCGGTTGTTGTAGTAATGCCTACTGTAGTGATTTGTATTTTCTTCAGCCTTCAGAGCAAAGTGCAAAGATTACAAAAACTTACTCAGCTAATTGGAATTCATGGCATTGTCCTAAAATTTATCGTAAAGATACGCAGTACCTTTGCTGTTTCAGCTGATGTCTGAAGAGTCTGTTCTCACACAAATCAGTGGTAGAACATTGTATCCAAAATCGAGTTACTGTACTAAAATGTTTTAGACTAAAACAGCTAGATGCCCAAACCCCCCATTCACTATCCTGGTCAATCCATGCAGTAAGTGCATACAGTATTAGCATATCTGAGTGCCCTGGATTAAATGGGTGACTCTGGAAACAAACTAAGTGCCTTGGCTTTTTATCTCTGGCACAAACTTCTCTGCAATTTTGCTGAGGACATTTTCTCTACCCTCTTTTCCCCTGCCCCTCAAGCTTACAAATTGGTAGTGTAGAAACCAGCAATTGAAATGCAGCAATTCTCTTCTGAATGCTACAGACTTAACTTCAGTTTAGGGAATACAGTCTTGATCCCAGGGATTTCAACTTTGTAACTACACCACAGTTAAGCCGGTATTAGCATTATTCAAGTTGCATCTGAAACCCATGGAAGAGGACATGCCTCTGACTTTATTTGCTACAGATTTGCGTGCATCCTGTGAAGTGAATATGCCTGACTGTTTCTTTCTCTCTGACTGACAATTAACAATAGAGACTTTGGCTACACACTTCTGATAGTTTCCTTGCAGACAGGGATGATTTTTCTGTGCTTGGGGATGATTTTTTTTCTCTCCAGCTAGATGTTTGGGAATTGGGCCTGTACAGTGGAATAAATGTGCAGTCAATTTTCTGATGTCTCAGCTGGTAAAGGGCTGGGATAATAGGAAAAACACAAATAATACAGTGCTCTTGGGAAAACTGTGGGAGTATGATGGAGAAGCACTGACTGCAGGGAGTCAAGCTCAGATCCATCTGTGCTTATTAGCTCCAGCAAAGTGTCAGTGCTTCAAGACTGGAGCGGAGCTGTTCAGATGTGTCTGCACCATGCTTCCCAGCACTTCGTCAGCCACCAGTGGGTTTCTTATTTTCAAAGGATGAGAAAAAATTCCTTTGCCCTAATTTCTTTCTTAGGCTTTCACAAAAGAAAAGCCTTTATGTTCTGTTTCCTTGTCAATTGTGTAAGAAACACTGTTGCAGGCTTAGAGACTTCAAGCACCTACAGGCTAAATTCTCTGCAGATCAGAAGTGAGCTTTAATTTTTTTCTTCCATCATCCCTCCTTTTTTACAGGAACTTTCTGCAGCACTCAAATCTGCTCTGTCAGGTCATTTGGAGGCAGTGATCTTGGGCTTGCTGAAGACACCAGCACAGTATGATGCCTCTGAATTGAAAGCTGCCATGAAGGTAAATGAGCTTTGAAATTTAAGTATGTTAATCTGATGTCACTGTCTCAAGAATGCGTATGGACTTCATATCCAAGGCCACAGTTTTCAAACATGTCCACTGATTATTTATTACTACAGTTTAAGTATCCAGCTGCAAGACATCTAAAATGAGAGAAATTCTGGAATAATGTGGTTTTAAAATGTTAATTAAATCCTCTCTTTAAGGCAAAAAATAATTTTCATCAGGTTGGGAATAACTGATAGGCTGCTCTGGGTGGTTGCTGCTTTGCTGACTGCTCTTAAAACAATTTACAGGTTTATAGTACAAAAAAACCATTAAGATACCAGCTGTTAGCTGGAACCATTAAATCCTCTGCTAGCATTTATAGGCTTAAACAGTAGCTTCCAGTTTACTGGGTCATATCACTGATCTTGAAAGAACATCCTGTACCAGACCTGCCTCTGTGCAGAACACAAGGAGGAGGAGGATGGGGCATCAAAAGCAGATGGAGAAACAGCGCAGCAGTGAGTTGCTGTGTTCAGTCCCCTACAATCACAGGCAAGCATGGAATAGATTGCTAGTTTAGAAATATCTGCTCTGCAGGACACTGGAACAAGACTTTGAGATATACTCATGCCACTGCATTCACCTTTCTAAGCAATTTGTATTTATAATCATCACTTAAATTCTTAATGGTTTTGGTGTGGTTAACTTTTTTTAAATAATTAAAAACAAGTATTAAAATATGTCGGTTGAAATTCAGAACAAGACAAAAAAACAATTAATTAATTTCTCAGACTGTGAAAAAGGAGTTAAACAAGCAAACAAAACTACACCCCCCCAAAAAAACCCGAAGCCAAAAAACCAACGCAGTACAGGGTTGGTAACTGTTTAATGATGGGCCAAACCCCTTTTTTGAGTAATCAGATGCTGCCCTCTACTGGTTTAAGTGGAGTTTATACGTAATTTACTGTGAATCAGATTAGTTTGGGGGGGGGGGGTTTGTTGTTTTTGTTTGTTTTTGTTTTTTTTTTTTAAATGTCTTACATCTGATACATTACATTTAGGATGACCAGATACTTATATAGCATTTATGCTGTATTTACAGCCCAAAGACCAAGCCATTACCTCAGAGTAGCTGTAAATGTAGAATATTCTATTTTCTCCGTAGGTAAGCTAATCCCAGCTCCCAGACACCTAGTCTGATGTTCTGAATTTGCCTTGATACATAGAACATAATGAGCTATGACATGGGAATCAAAGTTGGGTAAAGCAAAGTTATAATTGAGAATTTACTTATTTTTCTGGTATGCATTCTTATGAAATACTTAAAAAATTATTTAGAAAATACATAATTTTGTTAGCCTTAGTTTCTTCCCCAAATACCTATTAGAACCACTCTGTGGAAAGTTTTCCTAATTCTCTTAGCTGTGAGCCGTTTTTATAAAATTGCTTGGGTTTAGTCCTTTTTTTTTTTCTTTTTTTTTTTCCCCCCCCGTTCAATAGAGACACTTTTTCCAAGAGGGTAGTTTTTCCACATAATTACCTCCATTTTCCACATGAGAACTGAGAAGTTTTCCCAAGATGTTACTCAGCAGACTTCTCTTGGAGTCCTGTGCAAACCATGCCCATTTTTGCCACATACCAAATGACATTCTGTTCCCAATGGGCTTAACAAACAGCATCCTAACAGGAGGCATAAGATTGTTTTTTCTGTCTGCTGTTGATGCTGGAAGATGAGGCCAATGAGATTAGCATGAACACGCTACTTCGGTAGGTAAGAAAAAAAACAGAATGAAAAAATCGCCACTGAAGTCTATTTTTTTTAAGAAGTTTGTTTTCAAAATACTGAGGCACCTGGCTGCCAGATGGCTTTACCGACTAGTAACCCAGGCATCCTCAGTGGTTACTGGAGAGAGAAGCACCTTCAGCTCATCCAACCTAGTCTTCTGTTCTGAGCCTGTCCTTCAGAGTTTCCTGTCTTTCTCCAAGAACAAGAATACTGCAGTGGTGTTAGCAATTTTTTTTGTTCTTTTTTCTTTTAAATTGGCTGTTTATCTATATGAAATAGGTTTAGAGCACATTGATCAAGCCACATTGTTTTGGAGTATCTGAGTTACTATAAGGTTTAATTGGTAGCTGATATATTTTGATGTTGTTTGTAATTTTGTTACAGTGCAAATACCTATATTACTTTTTCAACAGTAGTAATGCAGTTTAGTTCAAAGTATTGATTCTTCATTGACCTTGATCAGAAAATTGGCTTTGAAATATTATATAAGACCTCTCAATTCATTCAGCTTGTTCAAAAAATGTAAAATCTGAATATTTAGTTTATCATACTAGATACATTTTTATTTCTTAATATAGTAAATAGTAATGTTTCATCTGTATGTGTGCATTGTGAAGTACATGTAAAATATGGACAATTCAAGGGGGCCTCTTTATTAGCTAGAAATTCAGAACATACTTAAATCTGACTTGGAGACAAGGCCAAGGCTGATAATGGTGTCATCCTTGGCTTTGCATTTATAGTGGAGGACTTGTATAGAGGGAGGTGGGGAAGAAAAGCAGGGAAGAACAAGTTGATTGCTGCCCATTTGCATGCTAAGAATTGGATTTTCTTCCTGTGCTCTCACTGGACAGAAAACAATCACACATGGAGTGTTATAGGTTGACCTCATCCAGTTACGCTGGTGGGGAGGCCACTCAGGGTTACAGACGCTCACAGCAAATGCACATTGCCCAGATGTAATACCCACAGGATCTTAAGGCTATTGGAGTAGTATTTGGCAACTAAAAATGTTCCATCTGGGCTTTCTCAGGTGCAGTTAGCAAAAAATATCCCTGAATCGTTGTGAAACTGTTAGACTGGGAGAAAGGAGATGTCTGTAGAATATTTTTAAACCTTTCAAGCATGCCTGTTCATTTCTAGCACCTAACTGAATCATATATGTGTTGCAGGGTCTGGGAACTGATGAAGACACACTCATTGAAATCATCTGCTCGCGAACAAATCAGGAGCTCAGTGAAATTAACAGAGTCTACAGGGAAAGTAAGTTTACTTGGAAAGTTGCAGTGTTCTTTGTTTTTACACTGTTACTTGGATAAGTTCCCCTCAGTGTGAATTTGATTATTAGAATCTCTTACACAACATCTGCTTTGATTCTCTGGCAGTTGGACATAAGATACTATCTCGTACTGGTGTCCTGGATATTTGTGTGTCTTTATATAGTTTCATCTTATTGCTTGGTAGCAAACACCTTGGAGATCATTTACTACTCATATAAGTTGTGTCTAAATGGGTTTTTTTTGTAAGCCACATATATTCTGTGCATAGTAACAGAATGAATTATGTTAGATTATGGATTCTAGGGTCAGTTGTATAGTAAGTAGGTGAATCTGAAATCTACTGAAGCATGCTTGTAAGCTTACTTGGTAGACCTGCCAGAAAAGACATGAAATAAGACTTCATAAAAGCATATATTCTATTTTTTCAATTTTTCTTAAGCATGTTATCTGATTGAAGCTATAATTCTTAGTTGATTATAAGTAGATATGAGAGTGATCTAAGAGCCATCCTCAAAAAATATTACTTTTCCTTTAATATTCCTTATATTTTTATATTGGCCATTCTGGTTGGGTTTATTGCAATTCAATAGTGCAGCTGTCTACTGCCTGTTTGTTTCTCTGGGCTTCAGAGTTGAGCTTCATGACAAATAGACTGAAATGTAGAAAACTGCTGTGTGCTAATATTTCATAGCTGTCAAGCAATTCTGGTAAGGTGCTGGCTAAAGTCACAAAGCACAAGCAAAACCAATGTAGTCTTAATGGCCAATATCGAAAATAATATGTATCAGCAAAGAGAATGTTGCTGCTGTAGATTAGGTTGCTGTTGAAAAGAAGAGAGAACGTGATTTTTGTAGCAATATATAGAACATTACCACTTGGAAAGCAAGGAAAATGTTTAGAGGTCAGACCAGAATCACACACAGCATTCCTTTGATTTATCATAATGGCTTTTGTCTCTTGCATTAAACTTGTAATTGCAATTGTCCAGTCATAAATCCATGAGTGGAGAAGGCCTAAATGCTGTGTTTATCAAACAAGCAAACATTCATTGGTAGCTAAGAATCTAACGGGATATTGAGCTTAAAACAATATTCCCTTCCTTATAATAGTCCTAGGCTTTCCTGTTATCTTTCCGTGACAGACTTCGATTGCATGGGAACTCTCATGACTAGCTGGTAGCAATGTTGGTTTTGTTGTATGCAAGCATGTGTTTGTTTTCATTGTCTTCTATATGTGACTTAGATTGTAGCTGTTTGTTTATGTGCATAAAACAGTAATTAGCAGCTGTTCTTCTTGTAAAGGAGTATTTGTAGGACACCATTTACTTGAAAAGAATGTTTTGGTTTCTAGTGTACAAGACAGAACTGGAAAAGGACATTATATCAGACACATCTGGTGACTTCCGCAAGCTAATGGTTGCCCTGGCCAAGGTAGGTCTGTTATTTCTCCACTTTTCCTAATGTGCCTGCCCTTTGGCAACTGACTGGCTGCCAGTAAAACAACTGGATTCCTGATTCACTCTTAAATTTCCTTGTATTTTCACTGTCTTTTGGGGAAAAAAAAAATTCAAATGTTGAAGGGCAAAGTATTTTGACAGAAACGCAGCATTCATAGCAGGAGCTTTATAATGGGGATAGAGCAGTGTTACTTAGCAAATTCAGATTTAAAAAAAAAAACAAAGAGAAAAGAATATGCATATAGCGAACTGCTTACTGTCTATTAAACCTCTTCTAAATACTGCTATCCTTATTTGAAGGGCAAAAGGTGTGAAGATACCTCTGTGATTGATTATGAGCTGATTGACCTAGATGCTAGGGTAAGTGCTGGTAATGACCATTAAATGTCTTAAGTTGATCAAGCTTTAGGGAATATTGAAAGTACAAATGCTATGGGAGTGAGAAGCATTTATGAAAGTAGTTGTGTATATTTCAGATTGTCTTGCACAGTAATGTTTGCGTGCTGTCAAGTTATCTGCCACTTGCAATCTTGATACCTTCTGTTATCGGTTTTCACGGGCTACTTACAGGCTCCTTACCCGCTAGTACCTATACAGAAGCTTTCTGGTATTTCCCTTGGGCATATTGAGAAAGAGAGCCTTTAACAAAAGGAAAGACAGACATTGTGAAGACTGGTTGCAACCAAGTAATTGTGTAAGATTGAGAGAAGTGCCATTGAACTTAGGGGCTGGTAATGCTTCTTTTACATCTCTATCTGTCTTACTACATCTGTATCTGTCAAGATCAGTTCTGCTGAGGTAATCAGAAGTAAATGCAGAGTAAAACCTGTAGATAAAAGTAAATACAAAGTAATTAGTCTTAGTTTCAGATTAGATCCATAGATCTTGTCCTTGGTGGTCTGCCCAACCATGTGTCCTTTTGTGTTTCTCCTACTGGCACAGTTCAGTAGTGCTTGTTTTTCAGTGAGGAAATTGTATACATTTGCAATGGCTTATTGTGTAACTCCTGATTTTCGTGATTTTGCTTTTTCCAGGAGCTCTATGATGCTGGTGTGAAGAGAAAGGGAACTGATGTCCCCAAGTGGATCAACATTATGACTGAAAGAAGTGTCCCCCACTTGCAGAAAGGTACGAATCAAGAGACAGATAGTGGGGTTTTTTTCTTATGAGAGAAAATTATACTGAAGTGCTAACTATTTTGTCCCAGATTTGATTGAAATGAATGTGAAAAGCACTCATAAAACACAGGAGATCTCGTAAATCTTCATTCATGTCCAAGCTGTTAATTTTTTTCAAAAAATGTAGTTATTTCTGTGGATGTGTTAATCTAACGGTTTGCATAGAGCTCTTTTTTACACAGGTGTAACAGTGCTCAATTATACGTCATGTACACCGAGAACAAAAATGTTATAAATCTAGAAAACATGGCTGCAGGAGACCTTGAGAAGTCCTTTAGCTTTTCCCTCTGTCCTAGGGTAGCTTAGCTATATCATGTGTTTAAATCTGACAGTGAAGTCTCTGAAAAGCAGCTCTGATACTACCGTAAGAAGCACTTGGGAAAGCCATTTGAAGACTTCTTTTCAGGGCCTAAATCACTGCCGTTTCAAAAAATACTACTACAGGATTAAGACGGTATTTTACCAGATTATGGAGGTGTTCAAGGAAAACAAAAAGGCCATAGTGTGGGAACTTATCAGCTGACAAACTTAGGCTATACTTAAGATAAAGTTCTCAGAAGGACTTGGACAGATATATTTTAATCGTATGTCTCTGCATTGTGCTCTCTTTTTTTTTTTTTTTTTTTTTTTTTTTTGGTGGTGTTTATTTTTTTC
>VFFE01008751.1:2773596-2834522 GCA_008921705.1 Burhinus oedicnemus
TTTTTTTTTTTTTTTTTTTTTTTTTTTTTATTTGGGTGGTTACTTTTACCAGTTCTTGGTCTGGTTTTGATTTTACCTGTTTTCTTTCTTGTGATAGTGTTTGACAGGTACAAGAGCTACAGCCCATATGATATGTTGGAGAGCATCAAGAAGGAGGTTAAGGGAGACTTGGAGAATGCCTTCCTTAATCTTGGTAAGTCAGCCTGAAGTAAAGAGTATCTTTAGATATGATCTTTCAGTGCTCTTGCAGTGTATCATGATAAGGATAGCGCCCAGCTTCCTCTGTGTTGCTGGACAAGAAGGAAACTGGAAGTGCTGGCATTATTTGATCTACTAGAGTATTATAGGATATTACAGGTATTGATATGTAGCATATTTTTGCCCTCTGCAAAATATAAACCTTGATTTCTAGATGAAAATAACAATTCATGTGTGTTTTCTGATGCAGAGGCTTAATGTTTGTTTCCCCAAACAAACAAAAAGGTTGGAACTATAGCTGAACACATTAATATTCAATATAAGCATAGACTATATAGGTATTCAATATAGACATAGGCTGGAGAGAGAACAGTGCGTGAGGGAAGACAGGCAGTGGAGGATGCTAGAGGCTAATAAAAGAGCTGATTTGGCACTGAATTCTCTGAAACAGGGAGGCAGGGCGTAAGGCTGGTACTGTGACATGAGGTGAAGATTACAAGGATGTTGCCAAGTTTAAGAGGAAATTCTTTAAGAGGAAAATCCATTTCAGACTAAGGATGAACTGAGAGCTCTGTAATGCAAATGGAGAATAAACAGAGCTCAACCTTGAAAGGGAGTCTTCTCACAGATTAGCATACAATGAGTGTTTTCAGAAAAGAGGTTGCTCATAGAAGTGAAAGAATGAATTGTGGTGTGTGTGGAGGAGGGCTAGCATTCTGAAATTATATTAGCAATGGAGGGAAACGCTTTCTCAGATTGTGAGCATTTGTGGTTCAATCACAAGCTTAGCCAAACAACTTCTAAGTAACAACTCAGGTAAAAACAGTTTTTCTGTGTTCCCCCTTTTGGAGAAACCTTTGCTGAAAACCTTATTTTGACTACTTATCCTGTCTTTAAAAATGGCTCCAAGATTCTGTGTTCTGCTATTCCATTTATGGGCAGGATGTTTAACTATTTTTATCTCTCTTCAGTCCAGTGCATTCAGAACAAGCAGCTGTATTTTGCGGACAGACTGTATGATTCCATGAAGGTAGGGAAGACTGTTCTTCTTTCCACTCATTTTTTTCTTGCCATTGTTTCATCAAACTTTGATTCCTTAGAAACTTTTATTCATATGATGTGTGACTGGCATGTGAATAAATTAACAATGATTTACTGTCGTTCAAAAGCATTCTTTAACAGTTATGAGCCTAGACCATCTATGCAGATGCATCTGGTACAGGAAAAAAAAAAAGGGTCTCATTATAATGATCCGTAGTAGATCAGCTGATTATAATTAGCAAAGTTAGACACATCTTTTGCAGGCAAGCAGGAGCTAATAGCAGAAAAAGCTGTTTACTGAAGTGCCAAAATAAGCCACTTAAATTTGCCTCAAAACACTTTCTCAAGAAAAGGGATGAAAAAGAAACGCCTGGTGACAGGCATTAGGCAATATCAGGAAGACCTCCTGATGAACCAGAACTGCTGCTTACAGTCTAAGTAGCTAGATTTGTGACTGAAAGTTGGTCACACACTGCTGATGAAAAAGGTATTTTCATGTTCAAATTCCTGGATCATAACAATGACCTTAGTTAGAAGGTTTAATTAATTGGATCTTTTATTGCCACATCTCAGTTGCCTGTAGTTTGCTGTCTTACAGTTAGGTATGGAGGCCTTTTACTCATTTCAGCTGTTAACAGTTCTAAATGTGTGTCTGCTTGTAGGGCAAGGGAACCCGTGACAAGGTTCTGATCAGGATTATGGTCTCCCGCTGCGAGGTTGACATGCTGAAAATTAAGAGTGAATTCAAGAGGAAATACGGAAAATCTCTTTATTATTTCATCCAGGTAAGTTTTTTCAGCTTTCTTTTTATATCAATTGTATGGAACTTTGCAGCAGTCTTCATTGGATTAATTATACCATTAGAATTCATAGGAGGTGTTTTAGAGGCCACAGTGATAATAATACATTATTACCCATGCACTATTGAAAAACCCAGCTTTAACTTTACAGTCTACAGCTGGTACAACTCCTGGCAGCCACTTGACAGTATATGTAGGCTTTGTGCAATCAGCTGCTGTGTTACAAAGGCAAATTCTGTTCACCTGTCCCTATCCTCAGACCAAAAGATAAGAAAAAAGTCATTTCTCTGTGATTGCTGAATGAAAATAGAGCATATAAATTGCTGCTCCCTTTCATTTCAGTGCCCATTTTAGCTAGAGTGATTTTTGTCCATTTCTGTGACTGGGCAGGAGCTATAGGTGCTAGGTTTTATTTAACTTGAGGCATAGGTAAAGAGATTGTGCATCTGTTTAAAAACTAGTCTTCTACCCACCCTGACAACACATATGATACATTCTTCCTTGTATAGATGAAGCTGCATCAAAATCTTAAGCCAAAATCTTTTCCTGAAGATGTCAATCTTAGATTATATGCAAATTTTCAAAATATTGAACTTGATGTATGATTTTTTTTTTTTATTTGCAGTGATCAGTGAGAAGGAACAGCATTGAGTCCTTCAGCTTTCCTTTGTTGTGTTGCTCTCTTTCATACCAAAATTTCTCTCCCTTCATGGCCTTGCATTTGTATTGCAAGAATGACAAATAATTTCAATTCACACATAAGTAAAACTCAATCTAGATAGTCTCCTCCAGGCTGACAGGGCTTCAACTGCGAAACACAGTCTGTCCCACAGGTTTAGAATATAATGCATATACTTTCATATTTTGTGACTGTTTCCTCATACATATTTTGTATTTTTCTTCCTTTGCTCTACAGCAAGACACAAAAGGCGATTACCAGAGGGCGCTGCTGAACCTGTGTGGTGGAGAGGACTGAAAACTGTGATGGAAGAACCCCAAATCCAGACACATGCCTTTTTTGCTCTTCATTTTACTGTAATCCTAGAAAAAAATTACTTGCCTAGCTAACCTTGGCTTGCCTTTATATCAGCCAGAACAGTGATGTAGTACGCTTTGCGGTGCTGCGTGCACTCCTCTCAGCAGCCGTGCTCTGCTTGGCTCTGCCAAAGGTCCCTAACAGCATATAGCCAGAGACACTAACCTGCCAGAGATAAACGAGGTTACAAGTGCTTGTGAAAGGCTCTGCCTCTCTGTGCGATGTTTCTAATAAAACATAAATAAAACTGAAGTTTTACTTGAAGAAGACGGGTCTCTTTCAGACCTTTCATTTGAAAACTGTGTGAACAATTGATATGTATTTAGACTTTGCCATCCATTTTCTGTGTTGTTTTTTTCCTCCCAGGGTTCACTACTTGTGGCTGAAACCTTGTCTTCCTCCCTCAAAGCCTTTCTGCTCTTTAATGATTCAATTGCTCAGCAAAGCAAAACCATTCCCTTTTTTTTTTTTTTCTCTCCCCCCACCCCCCCTGTAAGTGGCATTAAAACCTTTCTCTGCCTGTGTGTGAGGGGCAAACACTTCTGAATCCCTTTTAAACATTTTCTGTGCCAGTGTGCAAGGGGCGAATAGTTTCGAATCCCTCTTAAACATTTAAAACGGCCTGTCTGTAACATAAGCGTTTCCTTCACAAGACCCGGCGCTAGGACATACTGCGTGGTTGTCTCAGAGCAGGCCGGGGAGCAAGGAGGAGCGAAGCGCCAGGAGGGAGTTTCCCGCCCTCCCGCGCCCCTGAGGGCAGGTTTGGATGCGGAGGAATAGCGGTGGGGCTGCCTGCCCCTCTGCAAAGCCCTGGCCGGCCGCCGAGCCCCTTCGGCCAACCTCCACCCATCTCGGGGACGGTGCGGGCTGGCCTCCGGCTGCGAGGGGACTTCGGACCGTCCTCAACGCAGCGGAGAGCCGTTACCAGGGGGCTGCAGGCACTGGCCGTGCCCCTGCAGCAGTGCTGGGCGCTCGGGGCTCCCGTTTCCCTCGGGTGGTGACAGGTATTTCAGTCATTAGTTGTAGCCGCGGTGCAGTAAGCTCACCCGATAGAATGCACATTTGTTGTCTCACTGTAACATTATCTCCTACTAATGTATGAAAGTCATGTCCAAAAGTTAGGGAAAAGGTGTAAAGAGCAAAGCTTGCTTTCTAGCTGCGAGTGCAGCATTTGGGCCCTCATGCATGAAGGCTGAGGAGAGCAGCCATCTTGGTGCAAGGGCCAAGCCTGAGTGCTCTTTGGGTGCTTATGTATCCACACGCTGCCTCGCAGAGGCCTTGGGTACAACTGTAATACAAATATTAATAATTGGCATAAGAGAAAATAATTTCCTCCTTTCTCAGCTGTTGTTCCTTTGGAAATACAAAACTGCTTGCAAGTATCAGCTGTTTTCCCTCCGGCATTACCTGGTTTATAGCCCTGTTTCAAAGGCTGTTACATTCCTCCAAGGTAATTTTGAGACTTGTTAAATCAAACTTTGAGAAAAGACATGAGAAGCACACAGTAGGCTGTTTCATGCTGCTATTAAAAGGCTGAGAGATCATTGGCTGTACACCACAAGGAATATTTGGTATAAAAATACTGCAGTTGATAAAATACTGGTAACTTAAATGCACAAATGATACTATTTTTCAGGAGTAGCTCCAATTTAATGCCTGATGAAGCAGTGTCATTCACACCTGTTTACAAAATGCCTCTGTCTAGATTTGTACATTTAAAAACTATTGCTGAGATAGCAAATCACTCTTTGAATCTAATTAGGTAAGTGATCTCTATAAACTTTGCTTGCTCAAATATGGCCCTATAAAAGAAATCAAACGGCAGGCGTTTTTCCAGTCAGTGGAATGAACAACTAGAATTTGATGGCTAGCATGCTCTGCCTCGCTGCTGCAGGATGTTCAAAATTGCAGGCAGTCTTTCTTCAGGAGCAAGCCCATGTTAAATAAACCAGCATGATTTCAAAGGCCAAAACCACTTTTGCTGACTGTAGGCCAGAAAGCAAATTAGTCTCCTGTGAGACCTAGAAGCTTTCTAGAACGTAATTGAAGTTGATTGTTGTTGGTGGTGATGATTTATTTTCTTTTTTTTTAACTTTGTCTTTTTTTGTATTACTGGCTTACTGATGTTCCAGATAGGATAAACACCAGAGCTTGCAAATTTGTTCCTGACATTTGGTTGCAGCCTCAATACATGGAGATGTATTGCAAAAATCAAGTCTCCAGAACTTTGAAAGTCAAGAATACCTTGAAGAATGGCACTTGGCAGTGTTGCAATGTTTTACCAATAATTCCCCATCTGGCAAATTGAACACATGATGAAAAAAAAAATATCAAACTTTCAGTTGCTGATTATAATTTAGACTGTTACTCTGCCTAAGATCTATTTACTTTCAGAAGAAAAAAGAAAGTATTTAAAATTTGCCTCTCCAGATCTCTGCTGTCCCAAGAATGGGTGAAGAAAGGGTCCAGATTCATTTTTTTCCAGGTCAGATCTTGACTTAGCTTATTGTGTTTGCTCTTTGGAGTTCCCATTCCAAAAACACATGCAACAACAAGAAGTTTCTCTTTGATAGTTTGCATTTCATTGGCACTATTTCTCTGACTATCCCAAATTACACAACAAATAGCAGTAGCAGGATTTAATTGGATTTGTACTAGTTAGTCTCAGACCTGCTGTGTAACACAGACATTGGAATATGGGGCTAAAGAAGTGTATATTTGGGCAAGTATCGACTTAAACACTTACTAAGAAAGTAATGATGTTTCTAGCACGGCTGTAGGTGGTTTCCTTGGTGTGGTTTCCAGTCGTATGCGTAAGGGTGACTTTTACTGTTCCTCATACAGAATTCCCTTCCTCAGATTTCAGAGGAATTTGTCTAAGTCGGAGTCTAAACAGTCTAACTCAGAGTACAGTAAAGTCACTAAATGCTTACAAATGCGGAATAGCTGTTAGATCTGTACTAGACCGTGCTAGTTCCGTGGTGCAAAAATCCTTATTTCTGCACTTTAGAACTCCATTTGCACAGCATCTAAGCATCTTACAAAAACAAGCAGTTTATTATTATAGTGCATTGATATGGAGTAATGGAAGATGTTTTACAAGTGAGAAATAGATTTAGAGTAGGTGAGTTAAAATAAGTCAAAACTTAAGCCAACGGTTTAAGTTGGTAAAAGAAAAGGTTCCTTGCAAGAGAGAAGCTTTCTTTAAGTGCTTGCTTTTAAAATACCTTTGCATTAATACTAGAAAGGTATGTATCATTTTACTTCTAAAATGGGTAATGCTTGCTCTCTGAGCACTGCTATGACTGTTTATAAAGATTGTTCCTCAAGCGTAATTTTTTCTCACTGCAGTGAGGGATTGTGAGCTCTTCAGAAGCACCAGCTAGAGAAGCAGATTTGGGGTTTTTTTGGGGAGTAGGATGTCTTTCTATTTATATCCTGTTCCTTCTAGGGAAAGATAACTGTATGTGGGTAATATCTTTGGAACCAAACATTTCTATGTGCAAGGCCCTTTGGAGCATGATGCGTTAAGAAACAAGTAACAATATGAAATTGCAACTCATGTTATTCGAGTCCTGCTGTTCGTGATGTTTTCGTTGCACTGTCAGCAGCTGCTCACGAGAGGGAGCTCCGAGAAAGCGTCAAGTATTCCTGCAGTCAAAACAAAACAAAACAAAAAAATCCTAATATATCTCTCTATATATTATGAACCCCGCTCTCTCCAAACATTTACATTCCCTGACTCTAAGCCTTCATGTCAAAAATTCAGTTTCATCTTCCAGTATTTTTTCTGTATCTAAAAATTGGCTATGTTCTCTGGAATACTTCACCAAGTTTTATAGTTGCTCTCTTATAGGTGTAGCCAACCCAAATGATTTCTTATATTCTAATCATGTTAAGATTTTCAAAACCGAAACGTTTTCTATCAAAGAGTGGATTAATAATGACAATAACTGTAAAGGAATTTTCTCCCCTTTCTCTAACAGGAAGTGGTTTTGATCTTGAAATTATCTGCTGCTTCCTGATTTAAAACAGGTACTCATTCCTATTTTCTCTGTAGAAAATTAAATACATCATCATATCTTTTGCTATATTCATATTAGCACTTTAGAATTTAATTGCTAGCAATTGTATTTTCATTATCTTTACTACTAATAAAATACATGCGCCATTAAAGTAGCTTTTCTAAAGGAGATATTCCCATTTATTCATGTGTATTACTCTTCCTTTCCTTCTCACTCTGACTCATGTGTTCACACCAGGGAATGTTTTTAAAATTTCTATACAGAAAGAATTTGTTCAATTATGTGAGGTGACTTTGTTTGTGTTCAGCTTATGCATCTTTAGTGTCTTAAGAAGATATTAATTGAACTGCTTTTTTGGTATGGCTTATTTAAGGTCCCACTTGATGCTTAATAGAAAAAATAATTATATTTTGCTATTTAAGAAGGAATATATGCAGGTCTGTTAATTATGGAACAGACTATATTGCTTGTGAATTCCTGATTGAATCGCTACTAAGTAATTTGGCCAATATTCCTTTTTCCTCTGCTAAGTGTCCTTATCTGGCTGGTTTATACCTACTTATTTTCAGGTAAAGGTTTACTTTTAAGGTGAAAACAAGCTTTAAGACTTGTGGAGGCTATTTCTAAGCATACACAGAACTTATCTGAAAATCTGCTTTCATTAAAGTTGTTAAATCTTACTTACGTGTAGAAATTGGGATAAATTATCTGATCCAAAATAGTCCTCTTATGAAATGTTGATTTTATTAAATGTTTTGAAATTATGTTCCATGGAAGAGAAAGGTTTATTTAAAGTGGCTGTAATACTATTTGATTTTAAAATAAATGCAACAAAAAAAATCTTTCTAAAATCCTTTAGATTTATGAAGCACTAAAGATGGGTAAATATTTTGGAAAAATATTTTTTAAAAGATTTTGTAATAAAACCATCAAATGAGTATTACATTGCAGGCTTTCTATGATTGCATAGTAAATTAAATTTTGTTTCTGAGGCAGTACTGCAGTTAACTTACTGCAAATATATTAACAATGGTGTACTTAAATACATCAGTAAAGCAACAGTTGGCATTGTACAATAAATACATTAATAATAGGGGATCTAAATTCTTTTCCACTTCTATTTAGCTGTGTTTTAGGTTTTACTGTGAACTCTTAGTTCTGAATTTCCTTCCTCATTTTAGGAAGATTTTCCCCTGTTAGTTACAGGAAAGCAGAAAAGAGATTGTACTATATAGTGGTCCTGGACTGTGACTACATCATAATGCTATTATTACAAACAATAGATTACAGGAGGATTTTTTTTCTAGTCTCTTGCAAATTTGTGTATTGCAAATGCACTCAATATTACAACGTTTTAATAGTTTGTGTTTAACCCTTTATATTAAAGGATTTTATTTAGTAAATCTTTGGGGTAAATTAAGGTGAGAAGAGGCTGATGCAAGTTATAAGCACATCTGGGACAGTGGCAGACTGGTTTTTTTGCCCCCTTTTTTTTAATGGAGAAAATCTTAGTAAAACAACTGCTTTTTGTTTTCTGGTTATGTTCAGGTCTCACATGCTACATGTTTGACGTGGGTAAATGGGACAATTTTCCTCCTTTTTCTATTCCTGCTCTGTCTTGGGCTATCTATTTTACTTTGAGAGAACAGGATTGGCCTGTCAGTTCAAAACCTGCCTGGATATGAGCTGTGTAAGTTTGTATGTCATGTAGAAAAAACTAATAAGGTGGGATTTGACTTTTTCAGTTAATTCCACAATTTATTGCCAGACACAGAAGACAGGATTGTGGAGAGAAATCAGAAGTGCAGTTATTTCAGAAATAAGCTGCTCTATCTGTAATCAGTGATGATGCTAATGCAGTGTTTCAAAATAAGTATTTGGAACTGGGTAGGAGCCAAAATGCTCAAAATAATGAACTCCAGTGAGGTAACCGATGAACTGACAAAACATTCAGAGGCTGACCATGTGTGCAGGAGTTGAGCTCAGACTCAGCAGCACAGAACCTAGAAGGGAAGCTGCAATCTAATTCTCTTTTGTTTTAATGAATTTTGTTGCCGATATTTTGGATTAGCATAGGTCATAGCTCAGAAAACACCTTGATGTTAGATTAATAAGCTGCAGAGATGCTTCTCTTGGCTCTGTGTGTAAGAAATGTATTTTAAAAGGACATGAAGTTGGGTAAGTAGCAGATAATTCATGTATACAGATGTATTTGCTCTGATTAAATATTAGAAAGAAAAGAAGGGAATGTTGTGCGTTATTTATCAAATAAAACCCATGAGATGGGAAAGTAATAGTGTGATCCCTGGTATGATGTGTCTGTTAAGCTGTAAGAGCCTGCCTGAGCTGTCCAAGTAAGTGAAATGCTCAGCTTAAGTCTTGAGCCATCTCTAAATTCAGGTCTGTATCTTCAGTCTTCAATACAGAGTATTAGGCACTCTAGTGTCTTTGAAGATCTAGACCTGTCATTTTTAGCAATGGGAATTAGGTGTCCACATACCTTTCAGTATCTGAGTCTCATATTGTATCACTGCCTCCTAACATCAGGTATTTACCAGGTTTAAAGTGTTGCAGGTCCTTCAACCAGGACAGTGCTCCACTGATCTTGTTCAGAGTTTCTCTTAAACAAGGCAGACACTGGACTTGCAGACGTCCTGGCTGTTTGATCCCAGATTTTCTATGTCTCTTAAATTAATCTTTGTCATAATTCTAGAAAATCTTGTTTTAAAAAAACAATCATAACTGAAAGGATCATATGAGTCATCACCAATTATAAATAGACGTGAATTGGTTTGTGAAAATGCTCTTAATTCAGGATTAATGTGGTAGTTAATATGTTTTATAAATATAGCTGTCCTCTCCTACCCCCCAAACAAGATGCTAGCTAATATTTTCTACATTTTCCCAGTCTAGTCATGACTGCATGTTTTAAAACCATCTTACTAAGGTATCCTGTTCTCTATTTAATTAACCTGGCAGCAGTTTGGACTCATTGACAGAAGAAAAAAAGGAACACTGTGTGGGACAGCATTATCTGATTGTGGTTCCCCTGTTGCTCTTCATCTATTGTGTGACATTATCCAAGTCATTTAGCTTATCTGTGCCTCAGTTTCCCTTTTAAATTAGAGATTAATTTCTTCTTTTTGAATTAAAAAAAAATATTCTTAAGTGATTCCTGATACAGCAAACCTTCTACAACAGGTGATGAGCTGTTTTCATTAATATTTTCAGTTCCCAAGTTCAGTTCTGCAGGACTGATTAATGATTGTGTTTCAGCTCAAATGCTGCCTGGGAAAGGTGTTTTGAAGCTTTGATCCAATTTTCATAGCCTATATATCTGAGCTTATTTTTCCAGGTGGGCAAGTACTTTCACAGTTGTCTGAGCTGCAGGTCTTGGTCTTACATTGCACTAGGACAATTCTGAATCTCTGAAAACTTGGGACCAGGCATCTGAGATGAGAATGCACAGTTCAATATACAATGCTTCATGGAATAAACAGAACAGCTGATGACTGAGTGAACCCTTTAGACTGAAACATTTGGGGAAAGTTTGTGTTGTGATAGGAGAACTGTTCTGTCTGTCCTGCCAGTGCTCTTTGTCCTACCTTCAGTCTTTTGGGAGTCTGCTGACCAGTGGTTCTGAGGGGCTTTTTTTCCTGTATCTAGTTCAAAACAACTACATGCTCTGACGTCTCCCAGATCGATGGACCATAAAATGTGTATAGTTTTTCAGACCTGTTTTCCACTCTGCCTGTCTTTCGTACACATACAGTCCGGGTAACTGGAGTACTTACCTTTGCAGCGGATTAAAGATTTAGTCTGCTCCTTTCCTGATCCTTCTGAAGTCCCTTCATCTCTCTCCTTTTTTTCTTTTTTTTTTTTTTCCCTACAATTCTTTTAATTTTCCCCTCTTAACTCATGTGGAATAAAAATGAGGACAACTGTAGAGCCTTGATCTGAAGCTCAGGGAGGTCAGCTAAGAATAAGTGTATTCAGGGTGAATTGCAGGAAGAGTGTCAAACAACTGCCAGGATAGCTGCTGCTGAAACCTCTGCTTGGCTCAACTTGGAATTTATTGTCATTTAGTGAAAATATTGGTAAGAACATAACCTTTTGTAATGTTTAATGTTTTATTGGCTATAAAAGATAAAATATAGAGTAAAGGGAAGTAAAATAATATTTTGTTAGGTCAGGAGCTGGATTTATGCTTCTACTTACTGATAGAATAATCAGTGGGTCATAAAGATCAGACCGCCTGCCTCCTATCTCTTCCTTTTTTTTATGTGTGTATTCAACAATCCCTTCTTTGTGATAGTTAGGCCCATGGGAGCTTACCAAAACACCAGGCCCCTTTTGTCCAAGGGTATTAAATTAGCTGTTTAGATCAAGAAGAATGTAGTGGATGCTTCTGTTTCAGACATTAAGCAGTTGGGATAGGACTAAATAGACTAGGATGCTTGACATGTGCAAATGGAGCACTTGCTCACAAGGGACGCTCAGCTGCATTGTGAGCTAATTCAGCACACAAAAACTAGGCATTAAATAAATTGTGCATTAACATTTGGTGGGGAGTATTAAGCAGAGAGTTCTCAACTCTTCAGCTTAAAAGGAGTGACAGTGCGTATTTCCCACTTTCACGATATATCTAGTGTGCTCTTATTTAAATAGATCAATAGTGGAAATAGCATTTGAAGGCTTCTCTGAAAAATGGCAGCGCATTGAGATTTTTCATTAGCTTGATAATCCCTATGCTGTGATAAAATTGGTAAGATCTCACGATCGGTCTTAGAGGAAGCAAAGACTGAGTGGCATGATGAGGGAATTCTCTTTGGTAAAGCAGGGTGCTGTGGCAGAGGAGTGTGAGGGAAGCATCTTTGTCACAGTTTAATCATCCAGTAGAGGTACAGCGAATTTCATATTCTAATAAAATGGCAGAGGTCTTCCCCCCCATAAGTAGCAGACTGAGGTGGGCTTGCAGCTGTGAGTTACTGTAAAACTGGTAATTCCATCAGTGTCTTTTGGAAGGAGCTGCTCAGTACACATGATGTTTTGTTGGATTAAGACTTCACTCCCAATTGTCCTGTTAACCAAATTTCTCAGGGTAGAATTAATCTGAAAGATTTATTCCATATAACTTAATTTGGTAAAGCCTGCAAGAAAATGCCACTCTCAGTAATGCCTAGTGTAGACATTGCTTGGTATCAGTGCTATGCATTTTGTTTTGTTAATTATATGAAGTTTGCAAGAACCATGAACCTGCTTTTCCTCTTGAAACAAGGGGTTTGGTTTTGCTTCTGATCACTTTTCTCCTCTTCCTTTTTCTTCCTTTTAGCCCCTTCTTTCTACCCCTCAGTGGGGGGAAAAAAAACCCCCAAACCCAAACCTCTCTTTTTCTCCCTACAAAATGCCTAGTGTTGTGCAATTAAAAATATGAAGTGAGAAAACCTGGAACATGTGTGTCATTCTTTCCGTATGTATATGGTAGTGCATTCTTACATTTCTAGGAATGCAGAAGGAGATTTTTTTATTCAAGTCTTATACTCCTGCTTACCTGCACTGATACAATCCCTTCAAGGAAAAACAGCTGAAATCCTTGCAGTGGCAGGATGATACTGGTTGTGCACCTTTCGCTAAATCTTTTATGCTCTGAAGGAAAGTCTAGCTGAGTTCTCAGCCGCTAGTGTGGACAGTGACACAGATTCATGATCACACTTGATCTGGCCTGTGAAATGTGACTGTTCTTCAGGGCTTTCCTTTAAAATGAATGAATGCCCTGTGTGCATAGCTCACAAGACTGGCAGTATGGGGAAAAATACATGACGAGCAATACACATTTCCATTCTGGCTTTTATCCCAAGAGATCCCAGAGAGCTTCAGTAACTACTGTGGAACCTGCCTTTAATGAAGAGGAGTGACAGGCCTCAATTGTTTCAGCACATTTCCATGAGGTTTTTTTCCCCTCATACAGTGATTCATTTTTCTGTCTCTGATGGCAAGGTGGGGGGAAGATAGCTGTGTTTGGGGAGGTTCATATCTTTGCAAATCTGCTGGTATCCCCATGAGACAGAAGTAAAGGATTTTTTTGTCTGTAGCTCCGGGATAGTAGCACACCAGAAGCATGCTCACTATGGCTGTGCTGTTCTGAAAGGACTTTATCTCTGCAAAACTTCCTTACTTCTGCAGGGGTGATGTGACCTGCTACTCCTCTTAGAGTGAACTGGTTAAATGAGAACTTGGGTCACAGGAAAGAAAAGAGATCTTAGAACTGAACCAGCCAAGTGCTGCTCTGTTTGGCTCTCAACACTTCCACTTGCTGCTAAGGAGCACAAGATCCTTTTTAAAGCCCAGTTCCACTAATTAAATATGACACATATTAAATATGTAAAACCACACAATTGTCAAGTACATACAATGTACAGCAAGGACAGCTGAGCAGTACTGCTTGGCTGCAGGCAGGGCTTTGCAAAGTCTGCAAAAAAATCCCGCAAGGAATGGTGACAGTCTGCATTGCAATACACCAGTTCCTGCAGAAGGGTACTGTCCTTTTCATCTTCCTTCATTGTACCTACATGAAAGGATCATCTGGAGGGGCAGATGTTGGCCTCACACCAATTCTAAATAATGAATGGTACCAGCATTTGTATTCTTCTTTTGTGGAGCCAGTTTACATGTTGTTTTACTGGCTCCTGGAGCCCAAGGAAATATGATTTGGAGCCAGCTCTGGTTCCATGGCACTGGTTTGCCTAGCTCAGGAAAAAGCCAGGGCTGTTTCAGATAGGCCATCTGGCTCTCTTGAATGGGCTTATTAGTAATAGTAGAGGTGGATCTATTAGCTTGGGACAGGAACTCAGAAACAGATGCTTTGTTTATGTGTAAAATATGGCTTCAAGCCAAAACGCTAATCATGATTGCCTCTGAAGTGGTTCTAATCATCTGTATGAGACTGCATCGGCTCCTGTGTTGTTTGTACAAGCTGGTAGTTTAGAGGTGTTGTGTACAAGATATTTGTAGTCATAATTTCTCCAAACAGGTTAAGGCAAACATTATGAGAATCAGCATATTAATGTGCTGTGTTTCAAATTAGAATTATAAACACACTTTCCTCATTGGAGGCCTAATCTGCTAGGAAGAAGCCAGATGTTTACTGATGACACCATTATTTAGAAGGACCTATCAAATTAAAACAAATTATTGTTGTTTAACTGGAGGAAAGCCTAGTTTTATGTATCAACCTAGTAAAACAGCTCTGTGCTGAGACTGACGGAAGTAGTTTTTGTTCTTCAGGCAACAGGCCAAACATGAATCCCAGAAGATTTGCAGGTTGCCCTTCTGGCCTTAGGAAAGCAAAACGAGGTGTTGCCTACATTTCCATAGCCTACATGAAATAAGTGAAAATAGGAAATGAATGGTCCTGACCTATTTTTGCCAGAAAACGATTCTGAGGCTAAATTACTAAAGGCTAAATTACTAAAGACTAAATTACTTTTTAAGATTTCAGTTAGTGTTAAAAAAGGCTAAAATAAAGGTAGAAAATTTTGTGAAAAATGGAAAATGTAGACACATTCTGTTTAATTCTCTCTTTTTTTTTTTTCCTGTTTCTAATTTGGGTGCATTTCTGAGAAGGGGAAATTATAACTGGCTAATGCGCATGAATGGTTAAAGTCAAGGTTTTATTCATAAATTCTTTAATGTGTTTTGAAATGGTATTTTGTGATGAAAAAATGTGACAGTTTCAGGCAGGGTGGCTTTATCCATTCTTTTCTTTTTTTTCCTTTCAAATGTCTGATTCCATACCTGCTTTCCTCACAGAAATTTGAAATAGGCAACTATCTGAATCTGCCTCATGCTCTTCAGTAAATTTTTGCTTCAATTAGTCTCTCAATAGAGTTTATTCTTATCTTGTATAGCTTTGCATCAAAACAGCTTTCCTTTTTTCTTTCATTAGTCTTTCCCATTTTGATAAGCTGAAAAACTGACACTGTACGTCAGTCTTGCCTGTAACACCAGATTCTAAAAAATCATGTAAGCACATGCTTATAATACCATGCTTTCACATTATCATGAAGTTTACTTTTTTGTTAAAGCATCTGAGCTTCAGAATATGCTTAAAACTTAGGCCAAAATGTTGCTATGCCAAATACAGGTCTTCATTCTATACAAGGGAAAAAGTAAGGTAATACATGGATTGCCTCATGATCCTAGTCCTCTAAAGATGAGCTGGAATATTCAGGGTAGGTGCCACACTTGTATAATTTATATCATACTGTCTTTGGATACATAAATTTGTACCTTTGGTATAGTCTGGTGGACTTGTAGAACTGTCAAATGAAAACTACCTTTGTTGAATCCTGTGTGTATGTGTGTGACTTTGGGGTATTCATAATACTGTGAAATACAGACTCAAAATTAGTTTACTCCATTGTTTCCTGAACTGATGTTTCCTGAAGCAACTGTATGTAGAGGTACCCAAAATACTACAGTTATTTGCATGTAGAACAGATATAAACAGTGTGTTTTTTAAAAAAAAAAGGCAACCAACAAAAAAACCTGTGGTAATCTGAAAGTTCTTTTTTAGCTATAGATATTAACAGAGCATGAGTTGTAGCTTCTTGGAATGCTAGGTGGCACATAGGAGAAAATAGTAGGTAGAAAGTATGCAGTGGAACAAAATCTGGCATCGTCTAGCTGTATCTGTTGTTAATTAAACCTTATAATCTTTTTTCTTGCTTTTTTCCTTGATTGCGAAAATATAAAGGTTGGGTATGTGAAAGCACTCCTATCATCCTTTTGATAGTATTATAGAACTGAACATTCTCAGTTCTCTCGCTGAAATCTTCTTAGAGGTTTGGACTTGCAGGAAACCATGATAGCTCTGAGCAAAGCCTGTAACATTGCTCTTAATGTAGCCCTTTTGTGGCCAGACACTGCAGCCCACGATATGTGCAAAAATAACTCATTGTTCAAAAAACACCTCTACCCACCCCAGAGTGTAGAAGCTTAATTGGTAGAAATCCCTGCTGGACCTATCACTCTCCTATCTGTAATCTTACTGGGCATGGTTCTTAAAGCATAGAGACAAAATGAAAAGTTATTTAATTTCTCTTCTGTGCGTCAGAACTTCCTGAGTGCACATAAGACCATAAAATAAATAGACATTCCTTTTTTTAATTAGCAAGTTCCTCATTTTTGCAGCTACTTTCTTTGACAAGCGCATCATCGGTTTCCCTTGATTTTTCAAACTGAGGACAATGATACAAGGGTATCAAAGTGGGGATCTTTTGCATGCACCAAGAGGTAGCTTTCGTGTTCCTGGCATTGTCTAGACTGTGAGTGCTGTGGTTTGTATGAGGAGTTTTATTAATAGCTCTGTGGAGTTCTCTGTGTATTAGGTGTATTAATGGCTGCAGTGAGTTCTCTGTGTATTCGGTTCATAAAGAGTTCAATGACATTTATGTCTCTGTAATGAAATGAGGATATGAAATATTCCTTTGCTTAGCAATAGCATCAAACAGAACATAGTTGAAAAATTAAAAATATAATTGAGGCCTTTATTAAGACTACTTCAGAACTGTGCATTCTTAAATAGTGTGTACTGTTTAGTTGGATATTTGGCCAGGTGGTATATCTTTTGTTCAGGAGTGAAGAGAATATCAGGAAGTAACTGTGAGGTCCTTCCCAGAAAAAAAGCTCCCACTGACTCGTGTTCAATAGAGACCACAGAATTTGTCTGAGAAGGAAGGAATTTTACCTTCATAAGCTGAAAATGTCTAATTAAGGGCCCAAGTGGGTTTTCTTTGAAGTTAGTTGGGGCTACTCATGGAGGGAGCAACCATTCAGCGTAAGTAAAGGTGTCTGGCCCAAAAAACTTTTAACAAATGTTGCACTGTGTTAAAATAATCTAAGAATCAAACACAGAACAAATGTGACATTTCAGTTAATGAGTCTGTTATGCCATGTTTCCCTAGGAAACTTGTAATTATAATTAATTACCTCAAATCTGCTGCTAATCCATTTGAGCTTAGAAAAGACATGAATTTTAAAAAAGTTAATTTTCTGCTGCTGTGTTACTGTCTTTGAACATTTGAATATTTGAATTAACATTACAACTGAATTACTTTGATTTTACATATATCTTCAAATTCTTCTCAAGCTCTCACAATTCTACATTCAGCTGCTGTTAAACAAATGCTTGTTAAAATATATTGTGTGCGGGATGAAGTATGGAGACTGTGTATTTGCATTGGCTCAAAAATAATACTTTTAATTATATTTTCAAACTATATTAAACAGTGATAAAGTTCCTGCATTTTTGTATACTAAAGGGACATATGGAAGTGAAAATGGTACCACTTCACCAATTCTTGAACAAGGTATTTTTTGACTGAATTTTAGAACCTCCAGCTGTGATGTCAGTTTTCTATCCAACTGCTTGCTTGCAGATCTAGGTGAGATAATGTTTTTAAGAGCACTTGACAAAAAAAAAAAAAAAAAAAGGAATACTATAGCAAACAAATTATTATACCAAATCCAGGATGGGTGTAAATCTGTGTGACTACAGAGCGTATCAATTTACATTAGCTGAAAAAATACCCATTATGGTGTAACAGCATGACCAATTACTTGACTTGCTTTCATTGAGAAGGGTGGTATTTAGTTTAGGAATTTGATGGTATTTAAAAGGTATCAGAGAATTGACCCATCCTACGTAGCAATTGCAATCGGCACAGGAAGAAATCTATGCAGTATTGAAAACATAGGCGAAAGAATTGAATGGGATTAGTCAGAACACAGAGTTGTCGTAAGACTTAACATTGTCTATTGGGTATGCTCTTTTGTAGCTAATATAGTTAGTGTGGTTTTCTACCAACTTTTTCAAAAGGATCTTTAATGATTAAAAAGCTGTAGTTCCATTTTCATAAAGGCTCTGAAAAAAAGAAGAATTAGTATTTCTGAAGTTATACCCTATAACATATAACTGACTGCAATGGTACTCAGCAACCCCATTTTCAAAGAAGAGTTAAATTTTATAGTTGATTGTTTTGCATAGTTTCCTGTAGCTGTTAAACCACTGATCACCTTAATCACTGCAGGTTACCCCTGGCCAGGAAGGGTGAAATAATTGTTGTTCTCTTCCTTGAAGGACTGGCTGGAAAAGCTGCAACAGTGACACGCATAGCAAACCAAGGCAGGTATTGCCTATACACAGTCTTTCAGGACCTGTGTTCTCCTGCAGCTTTTTCTGTAGCTCAGATTTCCTGGAAGGGAAGCAATCCACTGATAAAGGTCTGGGCTATAGAATCAACTGTTCTGAAGTTTAACCATAATAAATGGAAACAAAACCAGTGAGATCTCATTATTACACCCATAACCTCTGGTTTGTTTTAATTTAGAGCAAGAAGTCTACTTGTGACTGAGCCAAGTTAACTCTAAATATTGCCTGTTTTGTGACAGTGTACTTCCAAGAGTATGGCTTGTGGCACTTGTGCAGTTTTACCATCTGGCACTATGATCTATTCTTTGTCCTAAATGAATGCTAAATATTTGTGGAGCAAGGGTTATATATATGTGCTCTTTGCATATCTTTTTCCTGCAGAACAGCCTGTTGTGAGACTTGAGTATTCTTGTCAAAGATTCACTGCTGAGGTTTTTTTCTCTGCCATTTGAAATGAGTCTTTTAATACATAGAAAGTCATAATACTTATGAAATGGATGGAGTAAGAATAGAGCTTAGACCTTTCCTGGATGACTTAGAAGATACTTCGAAGTAATTTCGTAGGTTTTAAAAACAGTTATGATAATGATATGAATTTTAGTTTTGCTGCTCTTGAATGCATTGTATGATTGCAGAGTAGTACCCTTGTTAGATTTTAGTTTCCACCTTGCTCTCCAACTAGTTATAGGAGCTATAGGCCATGTACTGCACTTCTAGCGACTGCTATCCTGAAGACAGGAAATAGATTGGGGGAATCCTGTCTGGGCACCCAGGGAGGAATCTCACTTCAGTCACGCTGACTCTGTGGAGCTTCTAAGAGAGAACAGGTTAATTTTAGTGCTGTGTTAATAGTTAATGTGCCATGTGAGAAATGCCATTATGAGAAGAAATGCGGTGTTGTATAAAAAGGTGAGGAAAAGCTTGAGCTGGCCGGAAGTTTCTACACTGTTCTGCTGCGGTTTCTCATCCTCTTGCATATATGCATCTGCCAGCCTTTAATTCTTTGTGGCAACAGGCAATGGAAAGGTCAGAGAAGGTAGCTGTGCTGCTTTACTTACTACCAGCCAATGTATCTTATGTTGACATTAATACTCGGCATGGAAATTGTGTGCCAGGCCATGAATACCTATGACTTTTGTTTCTATGGATCTCTGAGAATTTGGTGGTGGTTTTCTTTCTTTTCTTCAACTTCTGTCTCATATGGATCAGTGATTTTGAGAGGCCCTTGGGGGTTTTGTTTGGTTTTGTGTGGGGGTTATTTTTAATACACTTGTTCAGAACTCGTATTACAGAGAAATGCTTGAAAAATGTGGCCTAATACTCTATTAAACCCAAAAATTCAGATAAAAAGAAAAAAATGTATTTGGTGGGTTTTTTTTTAAAAATAGTTAAACTGATTTGGGGATGGGCTCACATAACTCTACTTCTCTAGCTTTTGAATTGTGATGCATGTCCTGTTCTTCAACAGATCCTGTTTTTCACCACAGTAACCTCTGTTTTATATTTGATAATTTAATCCAAGTTTGCTGCAGTTATACTATGGCCTTTAATTTTAATCTGTTAATTTTCTTATTGTTAAGGGTAAAATCTAGCTCTGAAAATTTGGGATTGTCACCTATGTGCAAAGTTTATATATTAAAATAAAGCTCATATTCTATTAGAATGTTGCAGAGACATAGCAATGTATGGTAAGTGACATACTAAAGTAAAATCTAGTGTATCAAATGCAGAGACTGTTTAGTGTGATACTTTTTAATTTGGGGTAGTTCCTGAAGCTGGAGGGAGCTGGGCATAATTGCTTCAGATTCTCTGTGTGCATTATTTGTGTCTGTTTACGTCTGAAAAATAATTGTGTGCAGAGAAAGCACATGGAAAATGGCTTGCACACCCTCTAGAACTGAAAAAATCAGGGCACGCTAGCTCATTGGGTTGAACCAAAAGACTAGAACTAAAAGCATAACTCTTCTGATTGTCTAGAAGTTAGCACACTCTTTATACTTAAAGGCCTCGTATATATGAGGAAGCTAAGTGTATTTGGCCTCTAGAAGGTGATTTTTCCAATTTGGTGTAAGTATTTTGAAATTGTAATATTCTCCTTCACATGTAGCAACAGGCATTAACAACTCACTTGAAATAGTTTTTGAAATGGATTTTGTACCTATCTAGTACCATTTAGCTCAAACATGGAAGCCATTGCCAGTGCGACTGGGATTTCATTATGGAGGCAGTGTTTGCAGCTGAGCACATCGATATGGTGCAAGTGGAGACGTGTTCTAGATATCAGGAAGTGGTCAACACTCATGAAATCTGCACTTGAACTGCTGGATTTTGAAATCTATGAGAAATGTTCGTAGCGTGGGTAAAGATATTAAATTCAAATTCCACTTTAGCAAATTTAAATTCCTCACTTTCTTTGGAAAATATGTATAAATAAATAAATAAATGGAATATGAATTCTCTAATGTATGGTATGGCTAGGACTAGGTCTAATGGTTTCTATGAAGTGTTTAATTTCTGATGCTACTGATAAATGCTGAGGAAAATTGGTTATATCCACAACCATTCTTTTAAACCAAATAAATCACAGGTTAAAAGCTTTAGGCTCAGGGCTTTGATTTTTAATTGCAGAAACAAATCTTGGCTTTGTATATTACTTTTTGCTAAGTACTGTTGTGTAGCATGCTGTCTCATGGTACGTTAAGAGAGATTTTTTGTTTGTCTTTGGGCAGTTGAGTAGTGTTTCGGGTCTAGCTAAGATAGTTGTTGATAATATTCATTAAATCAAGAACCAATTATGGTAGACATTATCTTCTGTTGAAGTCAAGAAGATTTTTTAAGAGCTATTCAGTATGGGTAATGGATGGAATCAGGACCTCAGGGTCTTTGGGCTGTGTATTGTGGAATGAAAATCTGCTATCTTTGTTCAGGTTTAATAGCACCTTGATTTGCCAGAGTACTCCTATGCCATTATGCTTTTTGCTTTAAAAATTGCTTTTGCGAGGAAGTGTGGCAAAATCAAGTCCAAAAGTAGCTCTGTATTAGATTAAAGCAAGTGTGTGTGTGAAATGGGTTATATGACAGGAGAAGAGATTAGCAGCTAATTAGCTGGGAATTCTTGTTAGTCAATAAAAGTACTGAATGTATACACTGTCTCCATAACATCGTGTATGTCACATACATGTTCTCAATAAAAGGTCAACATTAACTTAAGTATATTGTATTAATTGTGATTTTCCTGAGAGCATTTCTAAAAGCAATTTCTGTAATCAGTATGTTGACATGTGACCCATTAATTCCAGTATTATATCTGTAGGAAGACAAGCATTGCGATTAGGGATTTGCTATACCGGAATCTTACTCCTGTTGGTGGTATTTCTCCAGTATTTCCAAACAGTAGGTATTAATGGTAGCGTCAATGCATAATGTACCCACCATAATGGCTTTATATCTGTGTCTTTGGATTATTATTTTTTTTCTATCACCAAACTATAGTTAAGGTACAAGACTGCTGGAAAAGTAACCCAGACTGTTTTGCAGGCTGGCTCCTCTATCATCCTTTATTCCTGTGTGCAGAGAAGTAGTGTTGTATTAAGATATAGACAGAAACAGCATGGATGCCAATCTGAAGTTCTTGTGCCAAGTTGCTGTCTATGAAGTTTCTTTAATAAGGATATTTGGAAATTCCATTATGTATAAAATGTATTTTTTTTTTCAAGAAAGAAATTCTTGAATGGGAGTTTTTTCCCCTCCACAAAGTTTTGTGATTTTTTTTTTTTTCAGTAGTTACTTGGATCTTTTTCGGAGTTTCCTTATTTTGCTTCGCTCCCTGATGTGTTCTTGTGGAAAAAAATCAGACTCCAAATGCCTTCTCTGCCTCGGGTGGCCTTGGATATGCAAATCTGTCTTGAATAGCAGAGGAGTTGATAACTCTGGCCTACAGCTCTCACACAAAGGAGACAGATTTGTCTTCTTTACCCCCTGTTTGTCTCCTCAGGAACTCTGTTCTTGGTTGACAATATAAAGCAAAATGAAGAAAAAAAATGAAAAGCCTGCTCTAAGCAAAGTAAGAGAAAGGGGAGCAGGGAAAGAAAAAGCACTGCTTGTGTTTCAACCAAATAAATTACTTACTGCAATTTTTTGATAGGTGTCTCTCTTACTGTTTTATTCTCATTAGTGGAAACAAGGAGTAAAGTATTTCTGTCAGAATTCCCACATTTCCCCATTATCATTGGATTTGTCACAATATGTCACTTTGCAGAACAAATGCTTCAGAGGGGCCCTGAACCACTGTTACTGGAAAAGGGTATGAGTTGTGTTGTCTTACAATAAACTCATTATGTTAAAGAAAAGGGAAACAGTACTGTGGATGTCATTGGAAGGAAAGGTGGCTATTGTAAACATATAAGAACAAAACCAATCTATCTTATTTATCAGAGATGTTTTATCAATGGCAACCTTTTATTAGTCATTATGAGTTGGTTTGCTATTTAAAGCTTTAAATGTTCAGTTACTGGTTTAATCTTTCATGTAGGTTTTTACCCTTCACTTGTTGGTAATTGAGGTATTTGTTTATCTTAATTTTCTTAAAGTATGTGGTTAAAATAAATAATTATTTGAATAGCAATTGAAAATCAAAGCTTTTACACAGTTGTTTGTCACAGAAGGTGCTGTAATACACATTTCACAGCAATACACCTAGAAACAATTTGCTAAGCTGTTTACTAACCACCTATTGCACACCTTTTAGGTATCACTGGGTAAATGCAGTAGCTAATAAAAACAGTACTACCAACAGTTGCAAATTACTAATTTTTTTTTTTTTATCTGATCTGGTTTACAGTACAAATGAGAACTGCAATACCATAATGAGGAAACTGAAATTGCAAAGGACTGGTGCTTGTCTAACACAAAAACCTCTACAAAAGTTCAGCAGAGGGAATTTTTGATGTAGCAGGAGTGTTAACTGCTGCACTAAATTAGACGCTGCCTATGGAATCCATAATAAAACAGACAGTGAAGCTTCAAACAGAATTTCCATGACTGAGTATGCCTATGTTCCAGACCCATCTCTGGTTTTTTGCTTTATAACCTTCACTCTTTCCAATTTCCTTTTTCTGAGTTTGTGTTTTAATAAACAATAATGCAATAAAAGAGTTCTCTGATGTTAATGATGTATATGCATTTCTCAACAACAAGGGCTTTTTAAAATTAATTAATATCTTAGTAGGAAACTGAATTAATTGCTGCAGCAGGAGGCCAGTAAGTCTGTAGGAGTTTTGGACTTACTCAGAAAATTGATGAATTGTGAGCAGCAGAAATAAAGTTTCATTATGCTGCCCTACATAGGTGCTTCAGATGTGATTCCAGGGAGTGCCCACTGGACAGAATGTACCTCATTTCATTCCAGTAGCTCTTTTGTATCTAAAAGGCAATTCTCTGGGCTTAAAGAAAGTGTTCGGAGTGAAGTTTCCATTTTGTATGTGTTAGTTCAGTATTTCCTATTTGTGTAGAGACCTTGTCACCAGGGTCCATTCACTCCATTTTCAGTCTCTTCCTTTTGGTGCTTGTTTTGGTGTCTTTCGCCAGACTCCTGCCAACTCTTTGTTAGAAGTCTGTTGTCTTTGATCCAGGCCAGAGGTGGCTGGAGTGTTATTTTTATTTCTGTAAAATTTATCCCTAGGGACTGCAATTTTCTTCATTGAATGTCACCTCCCTTTCTGCTTATCTCGATGGTGTGTACCTGTTCAGCAGAGGCATATATGTTCCTTATTGATGCATAAATAAGGATCTAATACACAAATTCCTTTTCCACCCAAGTTACCATTCTGAGAGCCTCAACTGAGCTGCGATCAACTCTGCAGCCACTGTTCCACTCCATGCCTCCTTCTTAGAGTTTCAGAGTACCCTTATATTAAATAATGGAATCAAGCAATCCCAAGAACAGCAACAAGAGCACAGCCCTGCTGCCTATGGAAACCAGTTGCCTGGGAGCCTGTCTGCACTGAAGGATGGGGTATGGTAGAAAGAGCCCTGCTCTGTGCCCCAGAGTCAGGAGCAGCAGAGCTGTGAAGAGTGATGTGCTGTCACCAAGCAGATTAGGCTTTAATAAGGATTTCTTGAAAGCTTTGAGATTTCTTGAAAATTTCTTGAATCTTTTCAAGAAAAAGATTGCTATTCAAAGGTTTGGTGCTGTGACTTCCGACATAGGGAGAACGGCATTGATCAGAAAAACTGAGGCAAGAAGACAGGATCTTTAATTGTCTTCAACATGTATTTTACTTGGATTTTATAGGATGTGTATTTTATGTTAGCCGAATGCTAATTTTTTAGATAAACATTTATTGCTGTTTAACAACTTTGTAATAGATATGTGAGTATCTAACAGAGATGTGTTACATAGCTGTTCTTTCTTAATAAATGTATTTCAGGTAATTAATGAGTACTTAATGTACAATTACTGTCTTATTGAATCTAAATTAAATGTGTGGTTTAGGAAATGCAGAACTGGCTCCTCCAGTCACAAACGTCTGCGTATTTTGCTGCAGATGCTATAAAACTAAGTTTACCAACAGTAACTTGCTTGGAAATTAATGATTTTTAAAAAGCTACTTCATTTTCCCACTGAAGCTTGCCATGAGTTTCTTGCTCTGTCTTTAGCTGCTAGTGAGACTTTGATTAATTGTTCTAGGTAGTCAGATGCAAAGAAGTGCTACTGTCTTGGTAGAATGGGAAGTACCAATGTGATGATTAATGGGCAGTCTTGCAAAAATGTCGCTGCTTTACTGGAATGTTGAAGGCAGGTAATAGCTCCTGACAGCTGGGACAAGGAGGTCATCAGGAGAACAGTTAAATGTTTTTTTGGTGGTGGTGGTGGTGTGGGGGAGTTTGCTTCCATGATTCTTCCTTCCCTCCCCCATTTCTTTAAGGCATAGTGTTTTTACAGGGAAGGCTATGTACCAAGGAGGGAGATTAAGCAAGATTTGTTCATGGAAATATTTCAGCATAGCGCCATTACGATAGCGTTACTTTAAATTTGTTGTCCTACTACATGTATTGTCAAACACAGTGAATAAAGTCATAAGTTGCAGATAAGTTTGGTTCACAAGCTCTAGAACTTTTCTGAAAAGACAGACTGAAGATCCCATAAAGACTTCCTCTGTGTGCCTTTAGTGAGCTGCAAACTGTTTTTGAGCGTATAGACGTTATCCTTCCTGTCTTCAAGCTTTAGATAGCATAGAGACCAAGCAGCTGAGATGGGTATGAATCTAACACTGAGAAACCATTAAATAGGAATGGCTATCTACTCAAATACAAACCACCTGGAAAAGCAGCTGACTCCTATTCAACAAAGGCAGTTCCTGCTTTCACTGAATAGTGCCTTATTAAGGAGCCTCCTGATAAAAGCAGTAGAAAGTTGTAAAAGGGCAAGAGATTTGTTAAGTTTACTTCATAAATGCAAGTTGGGCTTGTGGGTCCTTCTAGGGAAAAGCAACTTAAGGAAAAGGGTTGCTTCCAGGGAATTATTTTTCCTAAAGATTTATTATTTCTTATGTTTAGAACCTTGGGCAAGGATGAGGTGCTTACATCTACCATGTCTCCTAAAAATCTTATTTGTAAACCAAAAGCTCGTGGCTAAGATTTTTGTGAAGGGCTGTTGTGAGCTGTGGAGGTAGCCTAAAGACTCAAATCAGGAGCGTTAGGCTGCTAGTTCATGCTGCACTACAGTAGGGTGCCTCAGAATGCAAAAATAGGGGGTTTTAGTGCTCTTATCTCTATCTGGGCTGCAGACTTAAAATAGTGAATAGATTCAGGAGGCAGTGTGGTGAATGGCTAGTGGACTAGTGAGGTACACTGTAAAATCAATGCGTGGTATGCTACAATGGCTAGAAAAGTAAGGCTGACTAGTTCCAAAAAATATGACTGTTTTGGTTAATTACTCCTCTCTGACTGTATTGTGCTTATCTTCTTGTTCTGTACTATCTCCCTATTAGTTCTGGTATCATAATTAGATTGCTGCCTATTCTTACATGTTCAGATTAAAGCTCTCATGTAGTGTAGTATCGTTCTTGACCTTTTAAATGATCTCTTTTAACAATTTGGCAGTGAATGAGTAAATAGTAATGAGTTTACTGTGCTTCTTCCCTCACACTCAACTTCATCTGATGTACTGTAGTATAGTCAAGAAGGCCAATTATTTTTGAAATCATGCTAATTAGTAAAAAGGCCATGCCCTCATGGCTAGTGAGCTGAGTCAGGTATTGTTCCTCATCTCCCTCACCATTCCATGCACTGCCCTCTTTCTAGAGATGTGAGATATGTATCATGAATACTGGGCTGAACACAGTAGAATCACACTGAGGTCATTGAGGTGGCAGTTGAGATGAATGTGTCCTGTTATGTTTCCAGATGACAAAGATAAATGAATAAAGTTGATCAGAGGTAACTCTTCTGGAGGACTGTGACAGTGTAAATACAGGTGTGTCACTGAATAATGACACAGCTGTTTAGTTAGCTAGACAAAGTTCCATAACTCTGCAGGAACTAGGTACATCAGACCCTTGTAATTCAAGAAAAACTGTTGAAAAGATAAAACAACTGGGAATTTTGAAATGGGTCATTTTGATCCTTAAACAGAAGTATTTTCATTTGGAAGATTGAGATACTTCACCAGTTTCTAAGCTCTATGGACTTCTCAATGCTTAAATTATTCCTGCAGTTGTCTCTTGTTTAGATCAGGTTAGCAGATAGAAAAAGTATCTTGTTGAAATTGAACCACTAGTTTTCATCTTCCACTATATGTAGGGGAGTTAACAGGGAGAATTTGAAAGGCTGAAATTGGGTAGCTGTAACATTTCGTAGCATCATAGAATAGTTTGGGTTGGAAGGGACCTTTAAAGGTCATCTAGTCCAACCCCCTCTGCAACGAGCAGGAATATCTTCAACTAGATCAGATTGCTCAGAGCCCCGTCCAACCTGACCTAGAATGTTTCCAGGGATGGGGCATCTACCACCTCTCTGCATAACCTGTGCCAGTGTTCCACCACCCTCATCATAAAAAGTTTCTTCCTTATATCTAGTCTAAATCTTGTCCTATTGCAGCAGGCCCTGCTGAAAAGTTTGTCCATACATTTCTTATATGCCCCCTTTAAGCATTGAAAGGCTGCAACAAGGTCTCGCTAGAGCCTTCTCTTCTCCAGGCTGAACAACCCCAACACAATTCAAAGGCACGAATCTTTCAAATATATTGGAGGTAAAGCCAATTGGTTTCTGACACTTTTGAAACAATGAATTACATGAACCAGATTTCAAAGGAAGGTTCTGCTTGACCTTTTTGCAATGCTGGCTTATATATCCCAATACAGAATATGCCCTCTGTGGGTAAACCACCCACAGTAGCATCCTTCCCTTGTGTGATTTACAGTAAATCCAGGCAGCACAATACTGGTGTAAAGGCAAAACTGCTGAGTCCCAGAGACAGTACTGTGACTTTCCTGTCATCTGAGGTGGGATAACCTGAGCTATAAGGCTAACAGAAAACCTAGTCTAGGCTGAGGTATTCTGAAATTTTACTCACATCACCTCCCTCCAACAAAAGATGCACAAGGGTACACGTGTGTGTTGGCACAATCAGTTGAGATAGGACTTGCCCATTTCCTTTCGTAGCATAGAGGGATCTTTCACAAAAAGGAAAACGTCCACAGTCGCACTAAGAAAGAGGGTCCTTTCTTGCCACTGTTAAGAAGGATGATTCCAGTCTTTCCAGAAAGACTATTGCAGTCTATAGAAGTTGTTATGGATAACGTGAATTTATTCACAAAAGATATTTTTTCAGCCTGTCTAGAATTATACAGAGAGCCTACACAGTTGCTACAAGTTTTAACTTAGCTCAACTTGTCAGTGCTATCTGCTTTACTGATTTATAAAGCTCAGATGCTTTTCTAAGCAATGTGTAAACTGGTTGGTGGTAACTTATGTCACTTCAGTGGGTGTGGCAGGATATACGTCTGTAGATAGATCAATTACTCTAGATTGTCTGTAAGTATAGCTGGTCTTTATTGAGTGGGGTAGCTGGTCTTCAATGCTCTGAAGGAAATACATGGATCAATTATATCCCTATTCCCTTTTGTGTAGGATTTTGGTTACCTCGTATGCTGAACTAGCTATGCTAGTTCTGTGTCACTGCTTTTTAAAGGGTTGTCTTGTGCACGTGTGATTTAAAATAAATACGCTAGTAGAGTAGTGGATTTGCCACTGTAACAGTTGTTTAAAAATGTTACCACTTAATATATTTTTCCTTCTGCTTCATTGTTTCCATTTTGTTCACACTTTAAATACAGTTTTGAAGGTCTCTTCAAAGTGTTATTCTGCTAATATGAAATAGTTTGGTCCCAGCATCCATGATTTTTCCAGCCTATGAAAGCAAGGTGACGGAAAGTCCATTTTGATGGAAGATGGAATAAAATAAGTTTTGTTCCCTTTCATTATTTACAGGTACACTTTCTATGGCAGTTGCAGTTAGAGAGATTAGAAGAGTGTAGTCCACTGGACTCACTTGGAAGGGACACATCGTCTCAGATGTTGATGACTCGTGGCTCTGCTACCCAGGTGAGTCTGTCAGCAGTTCTGGTGTACACATGTTGGCAGCTTGTGACCTCTGAACCCTGGAACCATTCTGTCATGAAAGTAAATGCCAGTAAGGGAACTATGGAGAGAGGATCCCATGTCAGTTCCTCCAATTTAGAAAGTTCATCCCAGCATCTTGCTTAAACTCTGTATTGGGTGATTCTGTACTTTGTTATTCCTGCTTTCTTGAGATAGAGTATTTGGTATTATTGCTTCCTACATTAAGCAGCTTGCTGTGTGCGAACAGCTTCGCGATTCTTCTTGGGAGGGTGGTAGCTTATAAGATTCATGTATCTCTTTTGACTAGACAGGCGTCTCAAAATGTGAGGCAAGCCTCAAGAAAGGACCAGTGAAGAGGCTTATCTGTCTGCAACTAGCTGGCTGCTTGGACTGGCGTGGACTCCTTCGTTTTGCTTTCCTTCCTGCCCAATTGCTTATCCTGGGCAGGGGACCCCTACCCTTTCCAGCAGTCAGTTGTAATGTAATCAAGGCAGAACAGAGGGATGAAGGAGGCCTTGTTTTCCGTTAGTCCCTTGTGTGATTTAAAAAAAATAAAAATAAAAAATCTATGACAGCCTAGCTCCAAGCCCTTATTGTTTGTCAGGTGCTCAGAGGTGCATCTAAGCTCTACAGCAGGCACATCCAGCTCACAGTCCTATTGTAAGCCCAGTTTCCTGTTTGTTTGGAGGCATTTCCCACGTTTATCTGTGTTTTAAATACCAATAAAGGCCCCAAAGTGAAACAGTGAGCTAGAATTGTTTGCTGGGTCAGTCTTATCCCTTGTTCTAGATTCCTCCTGAGTTGAAGTTCAATGACCTAAAAGTTGTATTGCTCACAGTCTCTCGTCTTTCCAGTTCCAAAATGTGATTTAAGTTTTGTGGTGTATATTATACCTTGATGCAGCAGTCAAGAGATAAAACCAGATGCTTCTTAGGACATGCTGAAATGTAAATGAACAGGAGTATGGAGGGGGATCTAAGTTTTTGCCTCTTTAAATTTTTATTATTTCCCATCCAAGCTTACTGTTTTTGTTTAATCTTGCCATTCCTTTTCTTCTTCATTGTGTGCTCTTGTTCTTAGGGATATGCAAACTTTATTAGTCAGCTCAGCTTTCAAGCTCTGTGCGCTTTTGTGTTTGAGAATTGGGAATCAGGTACTTTTACAGTTAGCCTAAGGGGAGAGCTGGGCAGGAGGAGCCTTTATGAATAATCAGGGTTGACATCTCCAACGTTGTTCCTTCATTATAAATATTGTTAAAGGAGCTGTGACCACCATGGGCTCAAACAGAACAGAGCATGGAGGGGAAGGAAAAGACAGCCTTTGATATCCGCTCTTTACTAGTTATCACTCCACTGATGACACTGGCATTGACAGGTCTCTTAGATTTGGCTGCCTTTTTTTTGGAAAGTTTTTCTTCTATTAGCATAATTATTCTGTCTGTTGAAGGCCGAGTTCATTGTACAAATTGTAAAGGCTGGGAACACTAGTTAATGTCAGTGCTTGTAAATTTTTTTAAATGTTGTATACCTAATAGATGGGTAGAGAGCATTCTGATTGCATCAACTGGTTTTGGCTGCCTTTCTTAACTAGATTTACTGAATACCCCTGCCATTAATGAATCGTGTGCTCTCTATGAGATATATAACCTAAATGATTGTTTTGCTTCCCTGTTGCAAGTATTCACTGATATGGAAGTATGCAACGCTATTTAAATAGAACCTTGCTCTGAGCTTGATTCTCTGTCTTTTTAATTTCATTGTGTAGGAAAACAGTTGCTCAAGCCTGGACTCTTTGAGTTTTTCCTCTTTTAGGAAAGTAAAATGTATTTTTGCTATGACAATCAAGCTCTCTACTGTATTAAGTATTACTGAGAGGGAAAATTCTGTTTAGTGGGATGATTAGTTTCCAAAGGGTTAGCACAGCTTCATGGGACATGTTTTAATGGGTATAAAAGTTATAAATACAATCAGATTATATATTCAGAATGGTCTTGCTTTTGGAATATAATACAAAATATTTGCTAGTAGGAGCATAGTAACTGCTTTATTAGATTCCTTCATTCTGGCACATATATTTTCCTTTCTTAAATCATGGACAGCTTGAAGTGCCCTGGGCAGTTGTGCAGAAGAGTTTTTCTGCTCTACTCAGATCCTTATCTGGCTGGGGTGTCTTCCTGGAAAAATGTCTAGAAAAACTACTTCCATAGGTGAACTGAGAATTTTCTTCCATGCTCAGCATTGCTGCCAGAGCATGAGCAGAGGAGATAAAGAACGCTGAGAAGAGACCGTGTTTTTCAACTGAACTGGGGGGGGGGGAGGTGAGAGGAGATATGGATGCTGAGATGGCCTTGCGCACTTTTTAAATCAGAATACCCTTCCAGATAGCAACGTATGTGTCTTGGAGGGTGGGAGGGGATGAGAAGAAAGTACTCCTCCTCCTAGCCAAATATGTCATCAATCAATCAGTCAATATGACAATTAGAGAGAAAATGCTGATGAACTAAAGTTCATAGCTTGCAGTATGTGGTTTATAGGCTTGTTTGGAGCCTATGGATTTACCTCTAAATAGGCTCAAAAGGTAACCAAGAAAATCAAGTCTATTGTGAGAAAGATTAAATCCTCTTTATTTGTCCCTACTCTGAAAAATGTATCGGCGTCTACACATTAGAAAGGAATGTATGTGCTGTTTAGTTGTATACAAACGACTTTTTGATTTGCATCATGACTCAGCACTTTTTACACATGGGGAAAATCCTTAGGCCTGGTCACAGTGATGATGGGGCATTATGCACCGCTTGCTTGGTGTAAAGTTTGGTGGCAACTTTCTGCAGATTTTTTTTTTCCTTCAACATTTTTTATAGCAATTTTTTTCAATTGGCAGCTAAAACTGAACGAAGAATACTGAGTTTAAATTATAGAAAATATATGTTAGATATTACAATGAGAGCATGTGTAACTGTGACAACGTGTGGGAAAGGAATAGGATACCTAAGTAGGCTGGAAAAGAGCAATTGCTGGAGAATACTTAGGGTAGCCTGAGCAGCAATCTGCTATCACTTATTACAACAGGTAATTACCTCTTTCTGTGACCCGGGGAACAGATAAGGTGGCTCTGCAAATCTCTCCCATCTGAAAGTAATACAAAATAGCAGAGAACCTTCACTGGAAATTGGCAACAGTTCCACGTGCTTACATTTCCTTAGTCTTTAACTGTACTCTTGGAAAGACTGAAGATAGCTCACTACTTATTCATAAACACACACATATATTCTGGGTTAAGTGGGTACGGCTCCATTAAAGTATTGCACCCCATACCTTCATGTCAAATAAGATTTTGGACCCTAAGCACTGGAATAACTAGCACTAACTAGTGTAGCTTACAACATTGTGTCATTAAACAAGTCTAACGATGGGGAGTGCGAAATGAATTACATTTTGTTTCATAAGACTCTTGGCACGTATTGAAAAGTACTTTCCCATTAAGGAAAATAGAACATCAGTTTGGGCTTTTGTTTTGCATGTCATTGAGATGTTAAGTGTTGTGAGATCCCATGAACTCTATTCAAACTGTATATGCTATGACTGTGTAAAAGTTACACTGGATGAACTTTCTTTTATCCTTGTCTTGCAATGCAATACAGACCCAAACGCATACGACAGAATTCTATGCTGGCTTTGTATTGATGAGAATGTAAAAACAAGAGAAAATGTAATAGGGAGTGAAAATGTATGTCAGGCAAATCTACCAAATAAATTTGGAGAATCGATTAGCTGTGTGAACCTGTAAAGTATGTATATATACAGGCAGATTTCTCCCAGAATGGTGCGCATGCAATTTCAACAGTATTACTGACCTTGTTGGTTTTTGAAATATTGTTCAAAATCCAAATGTCACGTTTCCAAGTTTTCATTTAAATTTTTCTTTAGCCTTTGCCCTGCCACAAGCAATCTGATATTCCTTAACTCTTTGCAGCTCCTTTGTTTATTTTTATTGATGTTGGATTCTGTCCTGCAGATTCATGCAAGAAAGCATTTTATTTTACTAATTTGAAGGCATCTAGTACATTCTTAATCCAGTATACAGAGTAGAAAATATTATGCATGTTTTCATTCTCTTTATTAACTTTTTATGGAAAAGTTTTATGCTTTTGAATTGATCAGTAGCTCAGCTTTTATAGTGCTCTGTGGGAAGAATTAGTATGCAGTTGCTTTTAATAAAAATTATTCAGTTAGGTAAATACAATTATTTTACTGGATTATGGACAATTTTAATACATACTCTTTGTTCCTTTCAAATGAGTAAAAATCAAAATTGTGGTGCTGTGTACAGAGGAGTAATGAGAGTCTTACAAAAAGACAGGTATTTGCTTTTCTTCTAGTAAATCATCGAAGGTGGCAGGACCCAGTTTAGATCTGTTTAAAGCTTGTTACAAAGTGTTCACTTCCTGTAGTTCCTGAGTTTTTGCTTGAAAAACAATCTGAATATGGATGAGAAGCTGGAAGTGAAATTTTATTTGGTTGTGGGATTTTTCAGTGTTTATCAAGCTGTTTATTTATCTGTTGTATGATTCTGAATGTAACTATTGTCTTTTTTTTCTTGGTGGGGTTGGAAGAGAGACATAAAACCCACTCATGGCCTGGCAATTCTTCTTTTATGAGAAAACAGTTACAAAGGTGGAATCTTAAAGAGACTTTAGTAGCTCTTACATAATTATTTATATCCTCTATATTCTCAGTTTTGAAGTTATAGACAACCTCCTCCCTAAATTTTTTATTTATTATTTATGAGACCAAGTGGTTGGATACTTTCATAATTTCTTTTTTCTTTTGTCTGAAGCTAAATGGACGTAAATGTAGGAGCTTGGATTTGTTATAAGATAGTTATTTGGAGCTTTAGGTTTTGTTTTGAGCTATTTGGAGCAAGAGTACATGCAAGATAATGTTCCTTGAAATTTTAGTTTTTTGAAGTGCTAGGTTGTCTTGTGCTCTTTACAGGGAAAGTCTCTGGTATGATTTATGAGGGACTTATGGATTGGATTTTCACCTATGTTTGCCTGTTCATTAATTAGTATACTTGCACCCATGAATCTTATGAGACTAGCATCATATTAAATGGGTAAAGGGAAATTCTTTCCCCTGCTGCAGAGTTTAAGATACTACTGCTGCTTAATGAACTGGGAATTCTGGCTTGCATTTTCTAATGTCAGTATATTATTTGCTGTGCTAAGGGTCTATAAAAAGAGTGCCAAACATAGGTGTTTTGCCTTACTGTCTGCTTTTCTTTCCTGGCTTGAAGAGTTTGCCCTATCCTCATTTATAGAACAGGGAGCTGTGACTATGGGACTAGTTATATTGTAGCTTGATAAACCTTTGTAAAGCAACGTGCTGTTGCGAGTAATGGCCTCCATTCATTATTAGCCCAGTTGATTTTCATTTACACTTGGCTCTAACAATTAGCTTGAGCAGGTGTGAAGGTGATGGAGGGCCAGGGACGCACAGAGGTCAGCCACTGCTCTGTGTGATAAATTAACCATTATTATCTGCAGTGAAAGTGGCTCTTTACGCTTGTCAGCGGCAAACAAAGAGACAACATATCTCACATGAAGTGGAATCAGGGCCACTACTGCAAATGTGATGTCTGTAATTTTGTCTGGTAAATAAAGGCAAATCCTTCCGAAGTGTCACACCTGTGTGTTTCACTTCAATGAGGTAAATCTATCCTATCTTGGAGATGTATATATATATAAATGTATGGATATTGAGTTTCAAAGCTGTACTAAGTGGCATTTTATATTAATACATTCTAATCTGCATTGGAAACTAACCAGAAAACTATTAGTTAAGGGTTTGAAACGTGGAGATTTTCAACAGATTGTAATAATGAAATTATTTGAGACTACTGACTTTTAAATTCCTGTGTTACTACTTTAAAAACACCCATGATTTGTCTGCATTGCATTGGCTTTTCTCTAACACTTACCTATGTTTATCCTTCAAATGAACGGTAGTCTTCCCTAAATCTAAAAGATGTCCTCTTCTAAAATGTGTGGAATTCAGGAGTTCATCGTGTACCTCTCCCAACCCCGCTATGGGATACTGATGGGTTGCAGACTCAACAGTTCTGCTTGGGCTTGGACAACTGCAAGTGTAGTACTGCTGCTCTACTATTATAAATTATTTGGTCAACTGAACTGCCAATCTTTTACTTGTTATGAATAAGTTATAAAGTATCTGCAAGCCTTGGCCTGTGTGGAACTGAAAGTATAGAAAGGAGAATGTGGACACTTTCCTTCCTAGTGGAAGCAGGGAGTACAGTGGACCTGAATGCTTGAATTGTCTGTTCTACCCAACTCCTCCCCACTCCCCTCATTTGTTCTGTTCTTGGAAGGAAAGACCTTACAGGATGAATGCCCAAAGCAATGTTTTCATTCTTTGGCTAGCAAAATAGTCCACCAATTTACAATGTTTACAATATGTGAACTCCCTCCACACACAGTCTGTTTTACAAATCAATAGGAAGAATATACAGATTTTTTTTTTTTGTTACTTTAAGTTGTAACCACTGTAGTGTTTATAAAGAATTTTCAAAGGAACTCAAGAGTTTGTTTCAATATTAGCTTTGATTATTTGTGATGGGAGAAAACACTTCCTCATTTAGTTTGGCGGACAAAAGAGTTGTACATAGCACTCCTCCTAGCATTTGTATTCATTGCTCACAGTATCTGCATTGTTAGCTCAGGCACCAGCCCATAAACTTGATCCCAGTGGGCCATACTGGTTTAGTTTGAAGTGGCATTTAATTTGCTGTTGGGACTCCTTTGTTTATAGAGTGATAGTGGGTTTTCTTGAAAAGCCTTTGTTTCCAGACATGGCATACTTGCACAACTCATCTGCAGGATACATTTATTTACTGAAGCACCACTGACTTAGAATCCAAGTACTCTATTTGACCGAGGAATCAAATGTCTGCTTGAGCTAATCATCTTCTTTGTCAGAAAGTTAAAGAATTAGTAACTGATCTTATGGAAACTTGAACTGGAATCAACAAAAACATACTGAGGTATGAGCAGGAAGTTGTGTCATTAACCTTCCTTTGTACTTCTTAGGCAGCAACCTCTGAGGCTGCCTGTCCTGCCTGCTGTCTGTGGTGTGGAATTGGCAGAGATGCTTTCTCTGCTAAGGTTAAGGCCTTTCCAATGGCAATGATTTCTTTTGTGCTATGGTTTTTCTATATATATGGTAATTACCTCTCAGCCTTCCCTGTGTGTAGTTAGGGATGCCTGCATAACCCTCAAAACGCTGGTGTAACTTCCTCATAAGCAATCAGTTGTCTGTCTGCTGCCCCACAGAAGCTGCATTGCTGAATGAAGGGTAGTGCTGTCCCTGTAGGAAGCAGAATGCTGTCTGCTTAGAGCTGCTGCTTATCAGGGCATGAGTGAAAGGCGGGGGTGGGGGGAAAGGTGGACATTTGGTTGTTTTTAAGAAACCAATAGGTTTATAATAGAAATGAAAGCTTTTGCAACTAAGTGGCAGCAGTTTAGCGTTGCATAGAGTCTTGTTAGAAGTAAAATATATGTTTAATCACTGGATTTGTCAAATGGGAGGGTTGAACTCATGGGAATAAATATAATACACATGGGTTTAATTACCATGAATGGGTAGGAAAAACAACGTCTGCAAAACAGTACATTTACTCCTCACATATGTGTGTATATACATATATAATTAGAGTTGCACAGAAAATGCATTTCTTCCTGCCACCCACACTTTCCTTGCTTTTTTATCAAAATAAATAATTTGATAGAAAAGCATGCACCAACTCTACCCTATATAGCAATTGCTTGTCATAGACAAAGACAAAAAAATCTTTGAAGTTAAAGTCAAAGCAAAGAAAGCTAATTTTACTCATTAGAAATACATAATACCCTAATTGGGAAGGGCATAGAAAGGAAGACAAACATTTGCTGCATCTGTGTGGTAGAGAAATAAACATCCTTTAGACAAATACATCTCCTGAGTTTCACTTGGTGGCTTATAGCACATCTTCAACGCACAGGGATCAGTGAGATACAAAGACACTTTTCAGTAATTCATACAAGACTGTTCTAAATCAGTGTCAGGGTGGACAGTACTTTTGTGCTTCTGCTCTTATGGAAGCTAGAAAGCAGTTGTCCTATCTGTTATGTATCCCATAAAAGGTGGTGTGGTGTGTGGTTTGGTTTTTTTTTGTTTGAGCAACTCATGAAGATTAAATAAAAATATAATTTTTGTCTGAGACGTAAATGAACAAATTAGGGAAGTTAACAGATGTACTTTCCAATTACCTTGGAAATGGAAACAAACAAAAAGTGTGATGTGGTAGGAAGTTAGATGTATTTGCTTTGTTGAGAGGATGTTCAGACAGCGAAAGGTCAATATAAAGCTGTTAAAATGTAATTGTCTCTTTGATCTGTATTTATAAGGACCATTTTTTCAGTTAACACACACAGGTTCAATAAATTAAAACAGCTTGCTATGGCTGAAGATTTATCCTCTTCCCAATATCTTTGCACAAGGAAGCATTAGTTTAGGAAGATTATGATTTGGAGAATATATATAAGTTAGACTGGGCGTGATGCCAAACTTGGTCTCCTGCAGATTCATCACAAGCTGAGAATGTAAAGAGGGTACAGATTGCTAATGCTCAGTGATGTGCAAACATCTAGAAGTTCAGCTCAGCTACCATTCCTGTAGCTTGAAGCCATTCCTAAATCTTGGTACTCTGGTCCCTAGTCAGAAGATCTTGTGGTGTGGTTTGTTGTTTGTTGGGTTTTTTCCTCCTGCTGAAGAAAAGTAAGAAGTACAAAACCAATTGGGAAGAAAAAGGATTGGGTCAGGTGGGATGGTTTGTTTATTTTCTTTCTTTGTTCTAACTTGTCGCGCTGAAGTGAATTTTACTGAGTGAGTTTTATTCAGTCTGAAATTTCAGAAGTTACTTAGTCTGGTTAACATAACAGGACAAGTGTTTCTTTCTAAAACAATTCCCAACATGATCTGGAATATGTTTTCACATGAAGAACCTTATCTGCACTTGAAGCTGTGTGTGTGAAGCGGGCAGCTGTACGTGTAAACAGTGTGCTTTCCTGGAGGAAGCAGATATTGATGATGAGGTTATTCATCTCTCTTAATATTCAGAATCTGTCTTCAAATCCAGGAGCTTTTAGCATGTTCTCTCTAATCAATCAAAAGAACAAATTTTTTATTTGAGTCACCAAAACCTTCACGTGCTTGCTTGGAGTCAGTAAAACTTTAAGACATAAGTGTAAGCTTTAGCATATGTTCAAGCCTTATGTTGAAACCCTGGCTAAAGGCAGGGGCGCACATACACAATGACAGTCAGTAAAGCAAAAATTTTGCCATATTGCTTCCAGAGTTGACCAATTGTGTCTGTTTTGTGATTATTTTTTTTTAATTGATGTGATTTAAGGTGATAAAAGTTCTAATTCTTTTCTATGAAGTTTATGTAGTGCATTAAAAATGTTGAAAGCTACTGTATACTGTTGAGAAGCAAGTTGTATTTCTTCAATTTAAAAAAAAAAACAAAACTCTCTCCCCTCCCTGTCAGGCCTTAAATGAGCTAATTATGTAATGCTGGTGTGAAGTAATACTTTTGACTGTTTGCATTTTTAAAACTGGCACAAAAAGGCGTCATGTGTTCTTTCCTCAGCGCTAGAGGATGAAAGTGCAGAAGTACAAATGCTGTAGGTGAAAGCTAGCCTCCCCTGAAGCTGATGTAAGTTCTGCCTTAGAAAGTATAAAGAATAAGTTTTACCTTGTTTTGAAACAAGAAAAGGAAATGCATAAGGACATTGATGGTTTTAGTTATTCTGAAACCATCTGTTAAAGAAACGGTGTAGCATTTAAAATACTGAGGAGAGCAAATTTAAAATTTTCTGAAATTATCAGATTTGATGATAATTATCATATGTGCTGAATTCATAATTAGGTTTTTTTAATATGGTTTTGGGGTTTTTCCCCTTCTTTTTCTCTGTTTATGTAAGTTTTGTGGTAATTAATCATGTCTCTCTTTCAGGAATTTATTAAGGCAAATGTGTAGCTTTTAGTACTTGAACAGCATCAGCTAGTGATTACCTGCATCTTTCAAGTCAGCCACATGCTGAAATTCCATAGTGGATTGCACCATTGCAGTGATGTAAAGGAAATCCCTTGGCTACCTTTTCTTTGGGTACCTGGTTCAAGGCCTGGTGCTTTAAAGTTTTTAGCAATTGTTCCTAAAGATGCAAACTGCTTTTAAATTGCTTCAATGGTTTATGCACTCTCTGATTATATATACCTCATAATACATTTATATTTATACACTGCAAATTGTTATATATGCTCTGTGTATGAACTATGCTTAGTTTTACTGATGCTTTTAGGCCAAATTGAGGTTGCGAAGTTGCATCTCTGAAAGCTTATTTTTAAAGTGAGTTTTTTTCATTTTTCTCACTTAAGCAAAATTCCATTGCTGCAAAGTAAAAATTCTATTGCTGTAAAGTAATTGTATGAGTGAGTGCCCCTGTTTAAGCGAACAGTTTATGGTTACTATATTAAAGCAAGCATTTCAACTTGGCTAACACAACCACTGAATAAACACATATTGATATTATAGAACAAAATAATATATTAGTGCATTGCTCATTTGTGCTCTGATAGTCACCCTGATACTATTAGTCATGCGGGGAGTGACAAACACAATTACACTCGAGTGCTAATAGAGTGGAAGGGCAAAACTGCCTGACCTCGGCATCCTGGGTCGATTTAAATGTTTGATGTCTCATTGAATTAGTATCACAGTGTGAAAGACAAAGCTCAAACTAATGGAAATGAGCCTGGACATGCAATACTGCTGATTGGGCTGACATAATTAGAATAATATTCTTCACACAGCTAATAACAAGCAGAAGAAATAAATAACCAAGAGATAACTTAATGACTGCATGCTAAAATGCTCCTTCAAATATGCTAAGGTTAGCATTTTCTATTTACTTACGGAGCACTAGGGGAATTTTTTTCTCTGTGTAATCATTAGCTGTGGTGATCAACTCCATACTGGTCACTAAGGCCATATGAAACTATGCAGGTTGACCTAACTTTTTTCCCCCTCAACATCATTATTTAACTCTCAGGGCACTGTTACAAATACCTGCCTCTCTAGAAAACCTGCCCAATCCCTCACAAAAAGAGAGAAGGAAAAGAAAAGAAAAAAAAACCCCACCCTGACACGTGATGGATTCATATAGTCTTATATCTTAGCTTATCTTAAAATTTATCTTTGGCAATCTCTTATGTACTTAGCTTGAGGTGAGGTGATGTAGACACAGACTTGCGAAAGATGTAGGTGAGACAGGAACATGCAGAAAACCACTTGACATTACTCATCAGTTCTATCTAGACCTCTTTCTTCACTAATTGTTCCTGATAATGATGTATGCACCAGAAATCCAATCTAACAAAGCACGTTTGCTTAACTTTAGGTGGACAAGTCTTTGCCATCAGTGGAACTACTCACATGTTCAACCCATGAGCATGTACTTTCAGGATTTTGTAGGAGATGGACTTCCGATTCTTAACCAAGACCTATTGAAATCCATGTCAAAGGAATTTGCTGCCTAGGTATGAAGGAGTGTGAATCTGAGACCCAGATAAAAAATTCATTCAATGGACTGAGTTGATGAAAAGCTTTTTTTCTACTTATCAAAGTTCACAACTTCAATTTCAAGGTTTTTCTTATGTGAATAATTCCTTGGACTAAAAAATGAGAAAGCAACAGCTTCCTGGAGAGGCTGAGGATTATTTCCAACTAAAATTAGTGATGTGTCTTTGTAAAGTATAAGTAAAAAAAAATACTTTTAGCTTTAAACTTAATATGGTAACTTTGTCTTAGAATTTGCTAAGAGATGTCTTTTGGGCCAAGTCTTGAAGACAGCAGATCCTCATCAGGTTTCAGTCAAGTCAGGAAGTTTTGTAGTGTCTTTGAAAGCTGGTGCAGGAAAATTCCATTTCTTAATGCAGGATCTGGCAGTGAACTTCTGTCTACTTCTGGAGCTATGGCCCCATTCACAAGAGGTTATCAATGCAGAAAGAAACTGCTAATAAGATCTGATTCATTAGAAGTGTGCTTGTTAGTGATAACTAAAACTTTCCAGTCTTAAAACACCTAAGACAATGTACGTGGATTTTTTTATGCCCAGTTGGCCCATAAATTTATATAATGACAAGCCTTCTATCATGAATGCACTGAAGTAGAAACTGTAGTCTTAAATGAGTGAGGTGTTGCATGCTGCAAACTTGCAGGTAGAAGAGTCCCAACAGAGTATTTTAGCTTTGACCAGTGCGAGGCAGTGAAATGCTGTTCATCTGTTATGTTCGTAAGCTGACCTACATCTGTTACTTCTTTTCAAATAATAATAATAAAAAGAAGGCCCAGCATTTTCAGCAAATCACATTATTTCACTTCATTAAGGGTTAAGGGTTTTATGTCAGTCTATTACCGATTCAGACTGAGGTAGCACTGCTGAGCCAGCATATGCCAGAGTATCAAGGGCTGGTACAGAGGTGGATCTCTCCTCTGCTGTCAGCACAATCGCCCCCAGTGCTGTGGGGGTCTGTTCAAATGAGGGCTTAGGAAAGGGCTTGATGCTTATGTTGTAAACCAGCGTTATTAGTAAGCACAGTTGGCATGCAGGTAGTAAGAAACATGTAACTGATTCCATGCCCCAGACTTATGATTCTGAGTAAGCAGCCCAAAATGGTGCTCTCATCCAAAAACCTCTGCCTTCTGAATGCTGCTGTTGGATCATTTACCTTTGTTGGCACTTTGGACCCTGTGGAACTGCCAATGTTGACTTTATACTTGCCTGTTCTGGGCTGTTTCCACATCCTTATGGAAGAAGTCCTGGCTCCCTTTAGTAACAAATATAGCATCATATAAAAGGAGTGGGAATAACTCTCTTCTTTGATAAGTGGAGAAGACAGAAGCAATAAATATAATAAGCTAATTCCTGTTCCCTGTAATTATGCAGAGACATTACCTGTGGGGAACTCCTCTTTTTCCTCAATCCTCCTCTTTTGCCGAGAACCCTAAACCCTAAAGGGTAACTATGGGATGACAGGTTGACTCTTGAGGTAGTTTGAATTTAAAGGTGAGGGATTATTTTCTCTCTGTGTTAGGCTCATCTGAGTTTATACTGCTGAGCCAGTACAACCCCTTCACTCAGTCCCTTTAGATTACCTTCCAGAGCTTCTGTGCAAAATGACTGCTTTAAAATAGGAAACAGAGGTAACAATGGCTACTAAAAACAAAAAGCGGATATACAAGCAGTCGAAAGATGCTCTTGTTTTTGCAGGGAACTTTTTTTAAGCAAATCCTTTGGTTTTTGCTTGGCCTAGGTACGTGGTTTTGGTAATTTAACTGAACATTTTGAGGTTGGAGTCTGAGGCCTACAAGTACTGCAGTAGAGCAGGTATTAACAATAGCTTGAGTGATTCTGGTAGTTAAGCCTAATAGAACAGGAGTTCGCCCCCTCCCTGAGTGGTTTCAAAGCTGAACATATTGAGTAACTCACTTTTTATGTGGCCATCATGTTGATGGTGGTATTTTTTTGGTGGCAGACCTATTTTTCCAGTACATGTAAGTGGTTGTGTTAGTATGCCTGTGTTCTCAGCTAGTAAAAGAAAAAAAAAAAAAAAGTGTCAGCAAGACTGTTGTCCCTTACTTAGCTTAGTTTCCAATTACAAATCTGTTGATGTTACAGTTCAGCATAACTTGCACATCATTTGGCTTATTAGAGCTGGCTAAAATTTTTGGAAGCTGAATTCTGTTTTTAGTAGAACTGGGGACAAACCTGTAAAAAACAGCAGTGGATCTTCTGCCTCTTCTGCAGCTCCGAAGGTAGTTAACATTTTGGTGAGGTCTGAGTTCTGAATTTGTGATCGTTCTTTGTCTTAGTGAACCAGCAAACTGGGAGAGCCTTTTTCCATTAAAAAAACCTGCCTCAGACAATGACAAGAAGGTATCAGCTGTTGTAAAGGTACCATACTGATGAATGAGAAGTCAAATATTAACAGTTTTAGGCTGAACATTGGGTTTCATCAGAATCAGTCAAATCAGAATAATGGATCCCAATTCTTCTGTATGTCCTTCTGTAATTGGTGCCTGTTAATATTTCACTCCCTGAACTATGAGTTTAGGTATGTTCCTGAGAAGCTTTCCATAGATTTCTTATTCATATCTTCCATGTTTCCTTCATGCTCTAACTGAATGGAAAATATTTATTATTTTGTTTGTGTTTATGCTAAGTAAGAATTTACATGTAAAAAAACCCTATGGGATTAGTTAAACCTTTCTTTAGAAGGACTGTTCTAACAAGTTAAGCTTAATTAGTTAGAAGTAAAACTACTCTTTGGCACCCATTAGTGTGTCCAGTGCCTTGTATGCTGAAGGGTCATTTTTATATGTTGGAAAAAGGATAGAAAATGGCACTGTGCTTATTTCTATTCTCACCCACAACCAGTCAGCTTTTTCTGTGTTCGAATTTTCTACAACAGTCTTCTCCTGTGATCTTAAAAGATCTGAATCAAGGCTATCGAGGTAATCTGAAATATTTTGGCTAAATTTGAAGTCTTCTGGATTTGAACCAGCATGTTCCCAGTAAGCAAATGTGTGTACCAGTTGGCCCATTATTAAGGAACAACAACAACAAAAGCAATGGAATTTTCTGTAATTCTTAGTGCTCACAGACTAGTTAATGCCCTGAACAAGGAGGTCTGTTTCCTTCCTAAATGTGTTAGTTGGATATTGTTACATTCTATTCTCTTTTTCTGTTTTTTTTTCCTCCAGTGGCCTTAGTCTTGATGATCTCTTGTGACAGTCAGTTCCACAGACTAGTTCTGCATATTTTCAAATCAATAGTTCTCTAACAAAAGCAGATTACTTCACTCACAATACTATGCATCCATTTTGAACAGCAAACCCAAATATTGTCAAGACAGGTACCACTGGTGTTATTTACTAGTAACACTCAAGCTGGCATTTGAGGTAGTGCACTTGAGGTGTTCCTACACAAAACACTGACAACCTTTCCGGACCACAGAACTGTAGCCTTTGCTACTTTTCATTCAGAAAAGACAGAAACTTTTATAATAATTTGAAATAAAGTGCTTTGTGCGTTCAACTCTCCTGGTACAAACCCTTCACTAGCAACGAATGTACTGAAAGTGGTAGTATTCCAGTACTAGTTGAACAAAAACAGCCTTCGGCAATCTGGGCTAATAAGAATGAAGAACAAAAAACCTAAGATTTGCAGACAAAAAACCTAAGATTTTTTGTTTTGTTTTGAGCAAATGTAGAAATACCGCATGTAGCTGATTTACTTTCATGCCATTTGACAATCTGATAATTTTTACAAAGATATACTTAAAATGCTGTTTCATGCAAAGTTCACTTTTTTCCTTGTTTAAAAAACACTGTATCTTTAATTTGCAAGGCTGTGTATTAATTTTGCTGAGAGCACCGTTTATTTCCCTTTCCTTCTACTTTATTTAAAGTCAGTTGTTGACAACTCTCAGGCGTGTCGAGCTCTCACCGCTAATAATTGCTTAAGGATCTCTAACTTCTATAAATGTTGGTTCCAGCTAAAAACCCTGTGCAATAGCCCTGTTTGAGGGTGGGGGTGGGGAAAGGGGTGGGGAAAAAAAAGGAAAAAAAACCTGAGAACTTCTTATGATGAATTTTTGATTTTCCTTTTTAACAAAGAAATGTCTGTGATTCAAAGAAATAGCTTAAAGTGATATTATAAAATAGAATATGGAGTGCACTGTTCTGAATGACTCTTTGCTTTTAATGTGAGGCTGAAAAATTGTCAGTGCCTTTTTTGATTAGATGAGATTTTTTTTTTTGTTCTTGATCTAAGAATTGAGGAGAAAAACATGCTACTTGCATTTGAATATGGTATGAGCTAGATGTAATGTGTTGAAGATAAAGCAATACCAGTACTGCCTCAAGGCGGCACCTGTATCTGTGGGTCAATGCCATTTCTCTTTAGATCGCTGCTGAGCCCCTCTCTTGGCTGCTGCTTTATTAGGCCTAATTAGGCAGGCTGTCACTTTTATTGGTGATGGAAAAGGAAGATAAGTAGATTACTTGTGTCATCTATCTCTATCCGGACGTGTCTAAAAAGTCTAAAGTGATTGCTGTGGGCCACAAATATATTTCACAAGAGGGAGAAAAAGGAAAAAAACCTCAGAAATGTATTAAACCTCTAGAAATGACTTACCTTTGGCACTACTGTGTGTAATTTCAAACCCACAGAGAAAAGAGTTACAGTACATATGTAAAGCCCTTTTGTTCAGAGGGAGAAGGTTGTCTGTAATGGTTTTTGTGATATCAAAATAAAAATTAAAAAAGCTGTTTTCTACTTAAAATTCTAGTAGTGGTTATATATATTTTTTAAAGTTAATCCAAGTTATAAGAGTGCAGCATCTGTGGCTAGTGGAGTGGGCTATTTTGATGACAGGCTTGCTGACGTGTTCCTCTGGTAGGGTTACTGTTTGGATCATAGCTCAGGGCACCTCCAGTTTATGTAGCATGTGTATATTTTTCATGATTGTTTACAGGAATAATTAATTACTTTCTAAATAAAGTATCAGATATAAATTAGTATTGACAACTAATATTATCAACAGCCAATCAGCACTTGCAAGTCTTTAATTTCTGAGACATCTTCTGCTTTGGAAAATGATACTCCCCAGAATATTCATCAACAGAAAGAGATTTTTAGCTATAGCACTGTGGTAGGAAAATGAAACTACCTGTATATGGACTCTTATGAAAATGAAATATGATCTTCATTTAAGGGTGTTGGCAGGGTCGGATACTAATCCTCACGAAACTTTAAGCTTAAGGATAAAACAAAGTAGGTTTTATATTTTTTTTAAATTCTTAAAGCTACCAAATCACAACCAGGCAGGTGATAAAATGCTTCTAAAAATTTACATCTTTTCTTTTAGATATGTGCCCCTACTTCAACTGTTGGTATATGCAGTCATGTGGGATACAAATATTGATCTTTCAATATCTGATAGCAGCCACAGCACAAGTAGCAGTGTTAGCATAGACACCTATAATGAATATGCCAAAGATGTCTGTGTGAAGTTTCTTAAAATCTAATGGGCTAGAGTCTTTGACTGTTAGCTAGAAGAATAAATTTATAGGTGTCAGTAAAACTACCTGTAGACTTAAAATCAAACTCAGTCACATCACAAGTGCAAGAGGAAAAGTTTTTCTTGGTGAGGATTTTTACTAGAAGTAGATTAAGGAGCAGTAGGGCTGATGTTCACTAATAACAACTCACTGACTCACCAGGGCCCTATTCAGCATTCCTTACCCAGAACAATCCTGTAGGCTGGAGCAATATAATTTCAATAGACGTTTTTGTGTGTAGTGAGTGCTATGTAAGGTCTTTAAATGATAGATTCTGACTGCTGCACCAATGGCATCTTTATTGAAGATTCTGCTTTCCACAGGCAGTCAGCCATTCTGTTTGCTTGGAAGCTTCAAAACTTCTCATTCATTATTCAGTTCAGGCTGTTTAGGGTTTATTTTCTTTGCCTTAAAGACTCTTCTTCACAGATGTTGCCTAATTGTATCCATACATATTGAGATAGTTGGAAGTACAGCCTCATGGAAATCTACCATTAGGACACACAATTTCATAGCCTGCTGTACAAGCCTTTTTGTGTAAGCAGGATTTTTTTGAGCCCTATTATGCTAGAAAAAATTCTTAATATCGGACAGAGAGGCACCTAGCGCCAGGAACTTTGAGATTAGTTTGTCTTGAAGAACTTGCAGATCACTAAGCTGAAGACATTGAGAAGTCTGATGCTAGTACATCATTCAACCTTTTAGTATTAGTCTTCAGGGTTTTTTTTCTGCCTACTACTGTAAGCTATAACTTTTACTCAATACTCAGTTTTTGATTATTTATCTTAATTACAATATCTGCTTAGACTGGGAGTCTTTTAAGCTCAAGATTTGAGGTGTCAAGGTCTCTGAATTACCAAGGAAATATTTGGATGTGTGATAAGTGTTTGTTTTCTGAAATTCAAAGGTTGAAACTACTTTCCTCCATAGTATGCCACAGTCAACCTTAGTGTAAAAAAAAAGTGTGTCTAGTTATCTGTATGGTAGAAATTCCCTTTGGAAACCAAGTGCTGCTGTTGGTCAGGGGCTCAACAGCAGCCTCGCAGGAGGTGATCACTTGTCAGGAGCTTTGTGCAAATTTTGAGGAGCCCAGTGAATTGTCTGAGAAACAAAAACTTTTTACTATATAGTAATGCTGTAGTCTGGCTCCAGTTCATTTATTCAGAGTGGATAATTGTGTTTATATCTACATTCTCCCTGATTAAACTGTAGTAAACACTGGAGGAGTCACTTTGCAGTGAGCTGCCAAGAGGAACGTCATCCATCCTTCCTGCTTAGCTGGATACTATTCACAGCCAGGGGATGTAGCACACCTTTCCTGAACCTGGGCTTGTGTTCTAATTCTTGTTTCCGATTGTGGATATGTCTTCTGGATTTAGACCTCAGCTTTAAGCAGGGGGCAGTACTATTCATGCCTACCTATTTATAGGCAGACTTACCCAAGGACAATAACAAAATAGAGCTACTGATCCCAGGAGTTCATCACATGGAGAACCATACCTCAGCCTACCAAACATGGTTGACTGGGCATTTTCATCCAGCGGTTCCTAGAAGGTGACAGATGGGGAAAACCGAGGCCTGGACTCAGCAAGTGTGGTAGTTATTTGCTGTCACTGTGTCTCCTAGCAGGAAAGGATCAAGGTCTGGTCTACTTTGAGAGGTGTTTGATTCTGTAAGTTTCCCTTAATAAGTTAAGAAAAAGCCAGTCTCTATGTAGATATCTTTACCATCACATTGTTTTCTGGGTGTGTCCGTGTTTTGTAGTTTCTTGCTGATATTCAAGGCCTGAGTACCACAGCAGACATAGTATATCTGAGTGATAAAAATTGAATTCCTAAAAAAGGTTCTTCATCTTTTTAATAGTTATGAACTATTTAGGAGAAAAAAAAAAAAAAACCAACCCAGCTACATTGCAATTTTATGCTTTCAGTATTAACATACCTGATACCATGATTTCCTCACAGCATCTAAAGTTAACTGGCTTTTGGCTCATCCAGCACGAGTTACTCTATAAAATCAGAAACTAGATCTCTGACTTGAAAGATACAGAACAACTGTATCCTTGCTTATGGGAAGGGGAAAAAAGATATTAATTTTTTTTTTTTAGCAGGTGCTTTTTCTTTGAAATGAGTGATGCTTGCTTGTTTCATGGATATGTCAGAGTAAAAGCATTTTTATTTCCAATTTGCTTCCTAGTCAGTTAGGGCTTGCATATTGATATGACTCCAGGTTCATATGATCACATGCTGCTGCAGAAAAGGACCAATAGATATTGATCAGTGGAAGAATGCATTAGTAATGTCTTGTACAAATTTTTTCCCTTTTTATGTTTGCATTCTTGCAGGGAATACATGTGAGGTTTTTTGTATTCCATGTGCGTTTATCTAGGCAAGATTGACCTTATAATTATTGCAACCCTTTAAATTAATAAAAGTAGCCCAGTTAGGTTCCTGTAACTCAAAAGAATTGGACTAGCTAACTGGATCCAATTCACTTTTAAGGGATATTCAAGATTCAAAGAGGTTCTTGATTTCAAAAGACAGCTTGCTTTTCTCTAATCATGTTTGTTCCTTCTCTTCAGGCATCAAACCAATTAGACACCAAGAAGTACAGCCTAAAATGCCAAAGTTCAGTCCACAAAATTCTTACAGAGCTAGTTGAGATCAGTTTTAAAGACTCTTTAAATTTTTCAATTAAAAGCACCATGTTTATCCTTTTCCTATTTCTGTGTTTCATATAAAGTCAGAGCCAAACTCTCTGCCAGCTACACTGGGCTTTGGTGGACTAGTTATCTTCCATATTTATTTCTGATGACTTCATTTTTGTCTTTTGATATTAATGTACCTTTTTTCTTTTATTTCAAACTGATGACAGCTGTGTTGGCAATGTAGGGATATTTGTGAGTAGAGTCAGGTGACAAAGATGATTTTACTGAATAACTGCAGATACATAACAGCTTTGTTGATGTGGCCTTTGCACACCTGTGTTGATCAGGCAGGAGTAGGAATTTCCTGCATTTTGTCTAGCACTTTCTTACACAGCACTTTGACAAGTCTTCCACTTTGCAAGGCCATCTGGCAAAGTCCAGCACAGAATCCAATGCGTGGGTAGACCCCTAGTGTGACAGCAGCCTTGAAGGGTAACGTGTAGTACTAGTTGCATTAATGTTTTTCCCTTGTTTCTACCAAATCTCATTAGCATTAGTTTTTGCTTTTAGAACATAAAAAGCCAGTACTAAAGTGCACAAATAGTATTGTTCTGTATTAATGACTTCTATATCCAATTAGTGAAGATCATTATTGCAATATGTTGTGACTTGCATTGCACACAAGAGACAATAAACAAGATTCCCAAGAAGCAGCTTTATAAATAGCTTTTATATAGCGTTCCTTGACTACATCCAGTCCTTTGGTCTGTCATTTTGCTATACAGCAGACTGAGTTGAATGGCACTAGTGACAAGCATTTGTCACAGGGTTAAGATTTTATCTGAGTCAGAATAGAGTGCAGGAAGTACCCGGTTTCCCTGATCTACCTGTCTAGGTTTGTTGTAGGGTGAAAGTATTCCAGTTTTGTGGCTGAAACAATTCACATTTCATTCCAGGTGTCATAACCTTTTTGTCAAGCACGTTTTAAGGAGACATACTGTATTTTAATGGACACTTAGTAGCTGGCTATCAACAGTCTATGCTCCCTGCCTGGGGACAGCATGCAAGGTTTATTAAATATTAAGAAGCTGTTCATTACTTTATGAAACTATGACAACAGAACATCTGCATATTTAGAAAACAGTAAGTTAACATTCTTTAGAATGGCTGCTTCAGTTAGGGAAAAGGACTAATGTTTGTCTGGCTAAAGATGCATAAAAACGTGGCACCTTCTTTGAAGTTTGCTCCTTGCTTCTGCTACTTGAGAATGTTTAAATTAACCTACGCTGCTTAATTTAGAACAGAAACGAAAGCACTGCCTCCTTCTAGAGAATGCAGAAAATCAGGCATCTCAGATAAACACTGGTTTTGCAATGTCTTCAAAAATCCCAATAATGTAACAAAATCCATAGAGGTATATTCTTTAGAGGTTTGTCTGTCACCAGTAATTTGGACAGGTGACATTTATCCCTGTATACAGCATACAGAGGCTATTCGAGTTCCCCTGCAAATGTCAAGGAAAAGATTAGGTCTTTGCAAAGAGACTATACCTTACTGACAAAAAGTCCACAGACTTTTTTGAAAAACTTCCTTCACTTCAGCCAGAGTTTGAGACAAGGTGAAAGCTCTTGGTATATGGACCATTTGAATAACAGAGAGGCTCTTCAATACTGACGAAGCCAATTACGTATTGTGAGTATTTGTACCCACTCTTACTTATATGGGGCGAATCAGAAAAGAAAAAAAAGCCAACCCAGAGCTCTCTTTGGTCCTGATCTTGCCAGTCATGCTGAGTGAGCAGTCTTATTTCCATGTGGAGTAGTTTGCAGCAAAATTCCCTCAGTGGTTACCATGGGACACGAGATCTTTTTAAGTGGATCCCTTGTGAAGTCTACCAGGACAGACGGCAGAATTATTTAGCATTAGGCATGATTTTATTTTAACTGTGTAGAGTTCCAAGGGTCCCAAATGTATTATCAATCAGTGATATGCAGCTAATGTATTAAAAGAGTCTGGGCACTGTGGGGAACCATAGCAACTTTTAGTCTCCTATGTGACCTGTAAAGGTGTTTTTTCCAGGCTTTAGTGTACGGAACTAGGGGACCTATTTGTATGGTTTTCCAGTTCAGCACTAAAAATACTGACAAAAGAGAATCAACATTGGCTGGCAATAAACTTGTAACAATGATGATGTCTGAAAAGCATTAGGCATTGGTCCCAAGACACATACTCGGCCAGGTACTGTGCTGAGTGCAAGAATAATAGGTGAGGATGGACTGAGGTAGCCTTCCGCCTGGTATGCCAAGCTGGATCCTGAATCTGACTTGTTTGTGCTGTTGTGGCAGTGGGTAGAGACTGGAGTGGTACATACAATGTAGCTCACTGATTAAATTGGTAGAACAGAACAGAATACGTACGTGGAGGCTGAAGATGTTTTAGGAGGCTATAAGATTATTTTGACACAGAAGACACTACAGGCTAAAGAATGGGTTTTCACAACAGTGAAGAGCACTTAAACAGCCGTAAGGAGTGTGTACTAAAGCCAATAAAGTTACCCTTGTTTTACTGGAATGTCTAATTTGATCAACAGCCCTGTAGGTAGTACTGATAGCAACTGACATTGAGCAGAGACTGGCCTTTAAATCCAGAAGTTAGGGATGTTAGAGGAAATTTATTTTATTTTTAAGATGGTCCTGCTGTCCTGGCTTCAGTGTGCACTCCGTATGGCTGTTTAAGCACTCATCTCATTTATGTTGGCTGTTCTTTTTATCTTTTAAAACTCATCTCCTTTTTCTTCCCTAAATCTCCATATTTCTCCCTTATAAACATCTTTTCTTTTTTCCTTTTCAGATCTCTTTGGCCTTACCATTTCTGTTTGATTCCACCTCTCATCCCCTTTGTTTTTATCACCAGGCATCCCTTTTCTTCTCGTGCTTTCGTGTGCGCTCTCTTTCACTCTTGTCTCTCTCTCTTGTTCTGTCCCCCTCTCTCTCTGTTTCCCAATTAATATCCTGACTGTTTCCACACCTTGCAAGTGCACCTGTAGTTCAGTGTTGAGTCTAGGAGGAATGCCACCACACTGCACTCACTACTAAATTACATCTTACGTTATCTGCTCTTCTACCACTGCCTGGGTTTGACCCAGTTTGTGCCAGCATATATGAAAAAGTTATAGCTGAAGTTGACATGGCTGTAAAGTTTTACAACACAGTACATAAGTTGCCTTTTTTCAATGCCACTTTGTCAAAATCCTCAACAAACAGGTAGAAAGCAAGATATGGATCTTCCCTTTCTAAACTTAACCGTGATTTTTAAAGAAACATTGCAAAAGGTAGGGTTTCCTAGAGATTTTAATAGTGCTTGGTAGTTTCTTGTCCTTTTTCAAGTTCCTTAATATCTCTTTTTCTTTTGTTCCTTTCCTCCTCCCTTCCCCACAAAGTCTTGCCTTTGGTGTTTAGGGAAAAGATAGAATTCGACACTTTTAAGTCTTAGCATTTAAATTTAAAATCCATTCTGATTTAAACTTGAATGAACTTGTTTGGAAGGAAAAGAAAAATCCTCTAGATGTCTCATTCTGTAAAGTTTGTTCATTAGGTTCCTCTTGGTGGGATATTCCAAAGGGAAGAGCAGGAACTTTCTACAGGTCCTGAAAAAGCCTGATTTTTAACTGCAGTGAAATCTTTCCAAGCAATTACAACCTGTTGTATTCATGATGTTCCATTATGACCCCACACTTACTATTATTTGTATTATGGCAGAGCCTAAACAACTTGAACTGACTGATGAAGAGTAACTGAGCTAGGCACTTGACAAATACTGTATTGAGAGAGTCTCTACTTGAAGAGACCACCATCTCCGGATCACTTTCAGTACATGGCAGCAGCAGTGGTGGCTGCTGTTACTGACTTTGGTGCACGTGTTTCATGGGAAGTTATAACTCCCTGACTGCAAACTATTACTATCAAAGCACAGGTGGTGTTTTTATAGAGCAGTTTAGATGTGCTACCTAACATTGCCTGGCAAAGCTACAAGCTGAATTTGAACTACCAGACTCGTATCCCAACCCTGTAACAAAAGCACAGTTCATTTCAGTACTTTCTGCTGCGTGATTATTCTTCTCTTTCATTAGTATTTCTGTTCTCTTGGTTCACCTGAACTGGGAAGATGTGCTCATGTCTCTTGTTAAGCATGGGCATAAGGATGTCTGCTTCCACTGGATTTGCACCTCTGTTTTCTTTGCTGTCTTTCTGTTGTTCTGTTCTGTTTCTCAGATCTTCTATTTGCTCTCTTCCCCTACAGACACTTCTCTTCACTCCCTCTGCCAGCAACTTTAATTGTTCTTGGCCTATACATCTTCCTTAAAAGCTCCATACAGCCTTTCACTTCCACTGTCTTCTGCATTCACTGCTCCCTGGCTCATCGTGACTGTTTGTCTTCTGGCCATATACCCCTGCGTCCCTGGCTCTCTGGAGGATTAGAGCTCTCAGTGTCTTCCCTTGAATCGGAGAAGGGTGAGGACCAAGTGTTCAGGGCACCAAATACCTGACAACGAGAAGAGTCAGAGCGTGTGTGAGCTCACTCTTGTCTTACTAACTTGCCACTCCACAGCCAGTGCACGAAGACTGAGCATACGTTAATTTGAATGAGTACTGCCTATGCTAACAGATTTCCATGGTTTGATAATAGGAAAATTTTCATAAGAGCTGCTGTAGTGGGATTTCTGGCAACTGTGGGGTCTCTTTAATTTGGCAATTCCATCAACAGGTTGCAAATCTTTTCAGTTAGAGAAGGGTGAAAGTAAGTCTACCCAATCAGCCAGAAAAAGCAAGGGAAGGCTATTTAATTTCTTTCATTTGCAGCACTTAATGAAGAAACTGGTGTATGAGTGTTGTAAAGGAATGGAACAGAAAAGGGGAAGAAAAACCTCTGTTGGGAGCCAGATTTCTCATGAAATGCTTGAAGATTAACTGAAAGGGGGAAAAACCCTAGAAACTTTTCAAAAAGAAAAGACCTACGATGGTGCAAACAGAGGCAAATTTCTGCTTTTTCGAATCTCCTTGAACTCAGATTTTTCTCATCTGCATGTGAAGTAAAGTTTAGAGCATTTTCTGTTTTTCTGATCCTGCTTTCTACTAAGTTTGCAAGTCTCCATCTTCTCTCTGAGCCTTTACAGTGTTCTTCTCTAGTGGGAACCATCCCTTGGGTTCTTCCCCCACAAACAGCTCTTTGGTTTATAAAGGAAGCATTTTTATTTTGTTTTTGTTGCTGCCGTCCAGGACTGACAAATGGGTTTAGTCCCAGGCTCTTCCTTCAATTATTAATGAAAAATATTGTATTACCTGAGGCTAACCCAACACTGCGTTCCATTTCCAAGCCTTTGGCAACCAGCAGTCTCATTGCTGTCTAAAATGCAGAGAAGAAAATCTTTTGCCTGTTCCTTTTTCCTCCTCTGCTTCTGCCTCCCCTTCCTCCCTTAAGAAATACTTTACTGCGTGAATTGCAGGAGGACTCCAATGAGTTTGCTAAGAAAGCATTGTGATAAATAAAAGTGAACATCATGCAGTCTGACTGTCACTTGTTTAGGATTTAAAGTATCGATTTCTGAACATTACAGAGATTTAGACATGGGTTAATTAAACATTTACATACATGTGTAGAACAATATATTGTATGGTGCAATAATGTGCACTTTAATCAGAATCTGTGGGTGTTGTGTGTTTGCTTGTTCCATGTTAATTGGTATCATGCTGGCTCCTAGCTTAGGTCTTTGGCTAGATGGAACAGAATAGACATGGTGTTTTAAATATTTTAATTAGGACCAGCAGTTCCCGGCTCGCTCATTTCTCATTGGATTGTTTTTCATGCATGAATAAATTAGCTAGCATGGAAGTACTTTGCAGAAAGTAGTTGCCCTCTAGCCATAAAATGAGTCCTGTTCATTAATACTTTAATGAAATTAGCTGTGAGCAAAATATCATTCCTTTTAACTGTGTTCTAATTTCTTAATTTTAATTAGGCACATAATTGTAGTATACTGAAATTATCTTAATGTACAGCAAGAAAAGTTCTATCACTGTGGGCCTGTGGCTGAAAGTTGAGCATACTTGCAGCATATTTCAGCTTGCAATTTTTATCTTCAACTTTTCCTAGCTAATCAAAATCTTTTCCTTACTTTGTGTTATTGCAACATGATGTCAGGAACTGACTAATGCTTTTGAATACTTGGAAAATTAAAAGAACCACTCATGCTTTGTTTTGTTGTTGGCAATGTTCATTTGACAACCCCAATTTTAGGGTCCAACATGACCCAGGAGCATTTCTAGGAATACACAGAATATATTTTTTTATTTTGACTTTTTCCCCTGAGATTTTCCATGTTTTGCTAACCTGGAGTTGCTACATTTACTTTATAATTTTACAAAATTAGATATGAAGCAGTAAGGATATATAAAAGCTAAGAACTTTAGATTTTGGTAGCTCTAGCATAAGTCGTTTTTAGTGTAAAGTTTAACTAGTATAAATTAGTCTAGGTCGCTTTATAGATGCAGCTTGTTTCCACTTTGGCAGATACTGTTCTGCTGGATGCCATTTCTTTACTGGAAGGACAAATATATCCTGGCAAAAATGTTGGTTACCCTGTCTGACAGTAAGTTTGACATGAGTATTTTGAGTGAATGTCCTTATCCTGATAGAGAACTGGGGGCAGAACACTGAACTAGATAATTTTTTTGTTTGTTTTAGAAGAGGTAAGCATCTTCAATCCAAATTTATGTCAGTGGGGATTTAAACTTCAGCCTTTACTACTTTGCTCAAAACTGCAGAGAACTGGGATAAGAAGCCAGAAATGAATCTTGAAATTTTTAAAATACTGAAGAAGGAGCATGTAGCTACTTAGCCCTAGAGTTTTTGCATCCAAATCCATTGAAAACTGTTTTGTATTTACCATATTCTTAAGCAAAGAGAATTTCAAACAGTAGTGACTGTACAGATATGAAATGTAGACTTTGACCCAAGTAATTTTAAGATCAGATAACAATACACTAGCATCTTTAACCAAGTGGTTTTATGGAGTGATCTCTCTCTCCTGTACAGTGCTGTATAAACCTGTTCTGCAGAAGCCTACAGTTGTGTCTGTAACATGCCTCTCCTGAACACCTGTGAAATCCATAGTGCAAAATGCAGGTGAGCTCCAATTTAGCCTCCCTTCCCCCATGGAGGTGATGTGTATTACTGCTGTTAGCCATTTTACCAGAGTGACGGGGACCTTTGTCTTTGCTGAAATTGCATTTCTAATTGAAATCCTTTTTCGCGGCATATTTCACTGCCTGCTGTAATTGGCACCTGCTCTAAATAATATTGATATTTCTTATTTAAATAATATATTATGGCTAATTGTAATACTTCATTATGCCCACAATTAAGTGAACTGAGGTTAGTTTACAATTAATACTAATAGTAGTTGATGTGCAATTTGAATGTAATTTGCTGCTGTTAGCAGATTGCCAGTGGAAAGAAGAAAGCTAAGGGATTTCTTGTTTCCAGTGGCAATCTTGTTTTTCTAGACAAACAATTTTAAATAAAATGTGAGTTATATTCAGACAACCAACAAAGTAATTAGACTAAACATTCTGGTTTTATTTCTGATCAGTCATTGTCATTCTTCTATTTGTAAACACGCACTCAAACCCTCCCTTTGGAGACCTAATTCCAATTATCATCTAGTAAAGATTAGTAAAATTAATGCAGCACATCTTTAATTGTCTCATGTTATGGGAGACACAAGATAAGTTCAGAAAACTCAGACTTCACATGAGGCACTTTTCAGTATGATTCGTTTATATCAGAATGATTAGCCTATATTTGCTTACAGATTGTTCTAATAGTGATAAGAGAAGGTCTAAAAAAGGAAAAGGGTGTGGGCTGGAAGTGTGGTGTGGAACTTCAGCTACTGATAACAAATGCTACAGACAGTGATTATTCTGAAGAAAAGAAATCCCACGGTATTTCTTTCTTGTAATAAAATCTGTTTGGATGTAAGTATTCAATGACTTCCAAGTTATTTGTACCTTGAAAATTACTTGCTGTAGAGGCAAATGACCTAGGCAGATGGACAATAGATAGTTTGGTCTACTTCAAAAGTCAAAATTCTTCAGGTACTTCCAGCACTGGAAAGCATCTATAAAATGTGCTTGAGCAGCAAGTTCAAAATGCATCATCACCATGCTCAGTTTGCCGACTGGAAACAATCATATTAGAAAAATGACCTATCTATACTTCTTATAGACTCCTCCGTAATAAGACTTAAAGAGAAGTTAAATTTAAAATTGCTTTAGTGTTTTGTTTATATGATCAGGTAAGACACCTTTGAATCAGAGCTGAACTGATGTTATGTAAACTTAGGAATATCAATCTAAAACCTGCATGGAAGCTGAAGTAAAAACCAAAACAACAACAACAAAAAAAAAAAGGGTAAGCCCTAAGGGAATTTGAGTAACAAGCAACATGAAAGGGTGGATCAAAAGCCTGTTGCAACATCCAAGTGCTCATACAATAGTAATTGGGGTCCCTTTCTCATTTCTGTGACAGTACAGTTATTACTCTGCATTTTGGAGTAAGGCAGTGGACACTAATACGGTATTCAGCTACCAGAAAGGGAATTTAGGCAGTGGGAATTAAATTGCTTATGTTGGAATTGGTTGAGGAAAGAAGAAATACATAAATGAGGTGGGGAGTTCATTCTGTGATATTATGATACTCTACCTGCATTACAAACAATTTTCTGGCACGATTAAAATGTGTGTGTCTGTGAACAAACGTAGACTGAGATTCATTTCCCATGCCTATGGCCTGAATCAAACAGCTTACGATGTAAGTAAGGGAGAATGGTATGTTCAGTGTTGCTTGGAAGCAGGACATGGAGTGGAACTGCCACAACAGAGCAGACGCATGTCTCAGTGCTTTGTGATCTTAGGCTTGTGTTCTGTAGCTCTGGTGTTCAGTCCCTCGTTTTCAAAATAGTAAATTAATGGATAATTTGTTTGGTTTTTTTTTTTTTTCCTCCCTGTTGGTTTATGGAGGACTTATGTTTGGATTAAACATGATGTCTTAAAACTTTTAGTTACATTTGTTTTAAAGTTTAGTTGCTGGTATTTTTTAAAACACTGAATCTAGATCTACAAAGGGCCAGAACTATGAAAATGTTGATTTCTTTGACAGTTTACAATACAATGTTGCTAGTTTTAGTGATCTTATTGCCACATAATTCTAGTCTAGGTTTTTGGTAGGTTTCTTTTGTTTGGTTATTTTTTAAAGAATGCTATGACTTCTTAAATCATCAGCTGAGTACATCACTACTCATTTAAAAATGATAAAAAAAGAAAAAGTCATTAGATACCCAGAATGAGGAGAAATCCTGGGAGTTGTGAAAGCTCAACTTAAATCAGGACCAATTAAAAAATATTAAAAAGCCTTCCCCACTATTTCTAACTTAGACTTATGATTTCCAGATCAGTCAGAAGCTACCTGAGATGTATGTGTTTCTTTGTCTGAGGACCAAAAGCTAATTTGACCTGGTTGGAGTGATTTGGAAAATCACTGACCTGGTTGGAGTGAATTTGAAAAAATTTGGAAAGAGAGGTAGGCAAAAAATTTTAATAATGAAAATCCTTTACTGAATTTTCCTTCATCCATGAGACTTCTTAGAAAAAGAATTGAGAGAGTCCCTGCCAAAAATCTCTACCCCAATCTTGTTTCCCTGTATATTTCTAAATAGTTGTATGTCATAGGATTTAATTATCAACTGTAACATCAGCATTAAAAATCCTTTTAGGTTCCCTGTTGTTACTCCAAGAATGCCATTTTTAAGGCACTCTCTTTAGATTGCGTCTGCTTTCAATCAGTGGCGCATCTGATTTCATTATCATTATGTTATCATTTAGATTAATCCGTATTTTGCAGTTTCAGTTGATTAGAAAATTATGAGTTGAACACAGTATTCATAATAAAAATACAAGCTAGATGGTAAGTAAAAGAATGCTGGAGAACAGTGGGTGTTTAACAGCCAGTCTGTAATTTTGAAATCCGAAAATTGCTGCTTACTGTTGCCAAAACTTAGAAAAATCCTTGATAATAATACAGCATCGACGTGTCAGAAGCTAACAGCATACTGCCTTTTGGAGGGTGGATGCTGTTCTTTTATACAGTTATGGAAAATTTCCTTTTACACTTGGTTTTCCAGTGTGCCGAAATCCTAGCTCTACCAGTGAACCAGCTGCTTTGAAATTCTGTATTTCTTCTCACCATAGCCTTTTTCTTGGAAACTCAGAAAAACATTAAGCCTTCCCTAATGTTTTCTCATGTGGTTAGCATTTTTGACTGATTCTTCTTTGTGGTCAGCTTTGTACACTTTGAGGTGCCTTGTATTTCAAAAAGTACTGAACACCCTTTCAGTCTGCAAATTCTGGAATTGTTTAATAGAATCAGAGAAGTGTGTTATGGAGTTAGGCCTGGTGAGTCGTGTGGCAGAGGATCAAAGACTTTAATTTTAACTGCTCGTTACCATTCCTTATTTAATATTGTTGTTAATCCTTCCTTTATAAAAGGAAATAGCAAATATTAATATTTTTAATAACATAAGTGTTGGACTTTTTGGAATGTCTCTGCTATAAATAGTTTTTATAAAAAAGGGGGCAAGGTGTCTGAGCTACAGATCAGAAGTATTCAGTGTATGCGATAAGCATAATTAGATAATCATAACGGTCTGGGACAAAATGGATCAAACTGCTGGCTGTGCTACTCCATCCATTTGCACCTTTATCATCTGTGGTCTAAGTGGTTATCTCCTGTTCCAAAAAAGCTGATGTGGAATTTGCCTTTTTCTTCCTGCTTGTGCATCCTCTTTCAAAATGCTTTCTGCAATCTTTCATGAAGAGTTACTGTATTTTCTGAAAGAAGAGAGCATCAGTCATACCTTCTGCAAGCTCAGAGTTCTCTATGACCTTCTTTTTTATTTCCATCCAAGCACATAAACAATCCCGTGCTATTGTGTATCTATTACAGAATCTACTTCTAATGTTGGATGTGACACTTGTCATAAAGTGCTTGAAAAAGAGGTCTAGCTCTACATAACTTTCTAATAACTTAACTCAGTTCAAGCAGATAATACAAGAATCCATTGTTGAGAAATTAAACAAAATCAAGAAGAGTATTTTTCCGTTTCGTATTTTTGCCAAACTGCGAAAGATGGCACTACACATCAGGGAAAGATATTTGACAAATTTGCATTCTGGGATCTAGCTTTCCTTTTAAATACGTTGAATATATACATACATAAATACATTGCAAACAGAGAAGGAGTTGTGGGGGATGTGACAGTTGGAGGCCATCTTGGGCATAGTGATCATGAAATGATAGAGTTTTTGATTCTTGGAGAAGCAAGGCGGGGGGGTGTCAGCAGAACTGCCACCTTAAACTTCCGGAGGGTGGACTTCAGAAGCCTGGTTGACAGAATCCCTTGAGAGGCAGTCCTGAAGGGCAAAGGAGTCCAGGAAAGCTGGATGTTTTTCAAGAAGGAAGTCTTAAAGGCACAGGAGCAGGCCATGTGCTGAAAAACAAACCATCGGGGGAAAAAGACTGGCCTGGCTGAACAGAGAGCTTTGGCTGGAACTCAGGAGAAAAAAGGAGAATTTATGGCCTTTGGAAGAAGGGGCAGGCCACTCAGGAGGACTACAAAGATGCTGTGAGGTTATGTAGGAAGAAAATTAGAAGGACCAAAGCCCAACTTGAACTTAATCTAGTTACTGCTGTAAAAGGCAATAAAAAATGTTTCTATAAATACATTAGCAACAAAAGGAGGGCTAAGGAGAACCTCCGTCCTTTATGGGATGTTGGGGGAAACATAGTGACAAAGGATGAGGCAAAGGCTGAGGTACTTGACGCTTTCTTTGCCTCAGTCTTTAAATAGTGAGACCAGTTGTTGTCTGAGTACCCAGCACTCTGAGCTAGTAGAGAGGGGCAGGGAGCAGAATGAAGCACCCATAATCCAAGGGGAAATGGTTAGCGACCTACTACACCACTGAGACACAAACAAGTCTATGGAGCCTGA
>VFFE01008751.1:2837279-2847933 GCA_008921705.1 Burhinus oedicnemus
CCCCCAAACAGAGATCTTGAACATGTCCTCTGTTTCTCTATTTTAATCAAGAGCTGGATTAAGTATGTGAAGCATTATTTTGGACTGAAGTGGTTGAGTGTTTCTATCTGTTTAATTTTTTGGAAAATCCTGAAGAGATCCACTTAGTTCCTGCATTCATTGAAGTAAGATCAGACATTTACTGAGGGCTTTTTTTTTCTGCTTTCCATGATTGCTTTTTTACATTATTAATTAATTAATTGGAAGAGGAAACTAACCTAGAATAAATAACACACATGTTTAATAGTGTAGTTAACCATGGGAATAAAGTCTGTAACTCAATCTTTTCCAAGGAGTATATAAAAATTCAGCATTGGACATAGTCGAATACAATATATAGCTTATGAAGTTTGATAATATCCATGACTCATGAGCTGTCCTAGCTTCTCTGCACAACTGACTAAGAAAAGTGTGCAGTGCATGCTCATTTTGCCACCTTTGTCATTGAAATTTCTGACAAAAACCTAGAGATTGCTATTTCACTGTCACATCCTGCTCCCTTTTTCAGATGCTGGTTGTTAGCACACGAAGACCCATGTTGTGTTCAGCTGTTCTGAGTAGGTGCAAAAGAGAAGGGTGGCATGGAGGATCCTAGCCTCTGTTGCTTAGAAAGCTAGCCAAAGACTAGGTTCACACTGACTGAGAGCACTTTAAAATTAACATCTTTTTCACATGGATAGCATTTTGTGGCAGATCATTCTCTTAATAAGAATCAATTACCTGTTCTTTTTTTTTCTTTTCTTTGAGAATCCAGTTGCATGGAACAAGTCTCAGGGGAAGTATAAGATTATGTTTTTAAACCATTAATTTCTTCTGATTATCATACTGCTTTCCTCGTGCTAATTGCTAAACCCTATGGGATCTCACTAACATGAGATACAGCCAAGAACAGACAAAATTGGAAGGCAGCAGAGGTGGTGATTTTAAACCCCACTCCTAGGCTCATGGCATAGCACTAAGAAATCGAAAAGACCAGTCCGTCTCTCTTCCAGCTCGGTATTGTCCCCACAGCACATTGTGAATGTGTTTTGTCTCCCATGTTTTATGTCTTTCAGATGATGTAGGGAGTTTGCGCACACTTCCCTGAAGACACTGTTCCATAAACTTGTGCAATTTATTGTGAGAGGCTTTGCTGGTGTTCTACTGTAATTTCCTCATTACTGACATATAATTATCAGTAATGTAATTATACATACTGTAAGGGATTTCTTTTCTCTCTGTGATATTTACATCTTCTCTTAGAATCACAACCATGTTTCTTTGCATCCCTTTTAGCGAATACATGCATTTATAGTGTGTTCTTTAAATGGTTCAATATTCCTTAATCACACTTTTTTTCCTTTTATGAAAAAATTAATGAATCATGGTAACATGTTACTTGTTTTGAATGAAAAACTTGCAACTGGCCAAAATGTTCCCATCAAAAATGTTTTTTAAGGGAGAAAAAAAACCCCACAAAACATGAAAAAAACAAACAAACAAAAAAACCAAACAACTTCTCTGAAAATGTTTGCTTCCCTCCAAATCACCAATTTTTTGTTATTGTTGAAGAATGGGAAATCCCTTAATTACTGAAAGGTCAATAGTAAATACACCTATAAATTGCTTTCTTGAAATATTTATATATAGGTGCTCATTGTTAGGTGTTATAGATACTGTATTATGCAAGTAAAAATACATATTTGGAGGGACTATCATTCATTTGCTGCTCTTAGGGTAGTCATGGTTTGCTATTCCACTTGGTGCTCTGAATCTTCTTTGAGGAGTTGGATAGTGTTAGGTCCCTAACTTGGATGCTGTGAATCTCTCTTTTGTCCCCACGCTCCTGCCCCTGTCTACAATAGTATATGTGATTCTTTATATTATTAGCTTTTAAAGTTCTTTTTACTTTACTAATGAGAAACTTGTTCCTTTCTTTTGTGGAGGTCATCATGTGATTATCCAGCAAAAAAGCAATTGACAAAACAGAAGTTTCCCTCTGACTTGGAGTGTTCCAAGTGGAGAATATTAGTGTAAAGAACTGCAGGCTTGATGTAATGAAAGAGAGTATTCCTGCAGGATTTGATCATCAGGGAAGGGAACTAAGTGTCTGTTGCCAAGAAACTGTCACACTTGCCTTAATTATGATTAACAACATACACATGTACCTGAGGAGGCTTTTTTTTTTCTCATTGACTTTTGTAGAATGTCCATGTCATTGCTAAATATTAGTTCACTGACATCTGCTATTGTAGTTTCTATGATAAGAGCTGGTCTCTTGTGCATCATCTATCTATGCAGAGAAATTATTTTCAGTGCCTGCATCTATTGCCAGTTTCAAATGTCTTTCTCAGCAGACTTCTGGTTTAGGTAGCGCCAAACCGCATTTATTTGTATAGCTCTGGGCAGTTATATAGTCTAATCCTGCTCAAGAAGTGAAAATTGCTTTGAAAAGTGAAGAATAATGTTGCTGTTCATATTCAAGGTATTTACCAGTGTGTGTAGCTACTGGGTCTAAAGCCAGTCTGAGTAGTTCATAATCTGTATTGATGAACTGTTCAGACTTGCAATGAATCCACTAAGTTTGCATTGTAGAGTTTGTTATTCTGCTTTTTCTCCATCTCATTTATTGTAGGAGGAATATCAATAATGCATAATACATTGTTTTTAAAGGAAAAATATAGTCTGGTCCATATGTTATTTGTTTACAAGGGTGCTTCCAAACACATATACCAGGACCATTAATATGTTACATAATTATCATAGCAAAACCTACTGCGGATAGAAGGGTTATAGGTTCTTATTTTACAGTTACTTTATATTCAAAAGTGATTGTATTTTCTAGCAGAAGCTAATAGAAATAAATCAAGCAGCTATCAGTAGAAACCAGTGATCGTATATTCTAGGAGAAACTATGTATTGAGAAATAAGCTGGGAGAATTTAAACCCATGCTATATATGTACATACATACACACACATTAATGCTGTCCAGACAATTCTAAACTCATCTCACTTCCACTTTGTCCCTCTCTTCATTGTACAGGTAGAGAGTTATTGGTCATAGTCCTCCAAAGTCAACAGCAGAGAACTCTGTCTATTTCTTGTTAATTAGACACTTAAGCTCTAATTGGCAACCGTTAAGACAATCAGTTAGTGAATGTATATAGCATTCACTCTGCAGGAATTGCAAAGTCAATTGATCTAATCAACGGTTTGTACACCAGAAGCATTTACTTATGCACAGCTGAGCAGCTCTGTTACTGAAGGACAACTGGTTTAAGTATTCTCAGATACCCAGTAAGGTGCAAAAGAGCATGGCTACTGTATAGGCATCTTGCTGGTTTACAGTGGGAAATACGTATATGGGCACATTTTGATTTATAGTGTACATCGAATGTTCTCAATGGAAATGGTTTTGTAAATGAATCTCAGTGCGTGAGGAAAATTAAAGAGATGTTTCACTGAGAGTGCTAAGCCAGGACCTAGGAAACCTGTTAACTACTACTTCTGTTTGCAGGGGAGTGAGTGGGGAGGGGGAGTTTCATTGAGACTTAAGAAGATGATACAGAACCAAATGCAAGGTATTTGGGAAAAAGAAGGGAAATGTTGCAAATCTCTTCTCTTTGGAATTACTGGGAATCTGTTCTTTCTTTAGTAGTCTACCGTATTTCTGTGTTTTGCTCTAAGTGATTTGGAAGCCAGTCTTGCATGTTGTTTATCTGTCACTTGAATTGCCTGGGAGCTAGTACAGTGTCTATGTAGAATATTCTGCACCATTATAAACTGCTCTCACATATACATTCTGGATCAATAGCAAAGTCAAACAGAAGTGCAATGGCATCTTGGCAGTGAGGTACAATTGTAGAAAGATGTGTTGTATGTATTCGTGCTGCTTGATACTCAGTGCTCATGTTGCTGAAGAGCTGAGCTGATTTGGCCCAGTCATCACTTTCCCTGTTGGTGTGCTACAGGCTTTTTACATCAGAGTGATAATTCTGAGGCATTTTGCCCACTGAAGGTATAATCTGACTTGTAGTTGCTCAGGAACCAGTGTTGGGCTCACATCCATAACAATGCTGAGTCTGCTCAATGCAGCTGACGCTGTGATGGCAGCAAGGCAGGCACAGCTGACTGAGCTTCACTCCACAAACCACAGGTAATGCCTAGCCTGCAGCCACAGTAGGGAGCCCAGACCCCTTTGGGCTAGTACTGTCTGCACCAGAATGTGGGCCAGCCCGACTCAGCTTCTCTTCCCTGAGCCACTGACCCACCCTCTTTCTCACTAGTATCTGGGAAGGAAATGAAACACTTAGATGCTGGGCTTATAGTTTAGCCAGGACACTTGGCAAGCATATTTTGATTTATTTCTTGGAATGGAATTCTTCAGGAATGCATGTGACTTCTGCATACAAAAGAAGAGGATCCTTTGTGTTGAGGTGAATGTTAATTTATTTCTGTGGTGTTGCTGTTAAAGGCTTTGTCACAGGTAACAATGCAAAAATAACTTCCCAAAGTCACAAAATTTCTGATACAGCGTTTAACCTCTGAGCTGGAAGTTGATGGTGAAACTTTGTTCTTGTGGTTCCTGCTGAGCCTCATAGCAGTTTGCTAGATATTCTGGGGAGCTGGGTTTGAGATGAATTAGGAGACTAGAGGGAAGGCACTTGTGTGTGTTATCACCCTACCTGAGAGCAGGCTGTTGTAATTCAATTTAGAGTTGTGAATCTGTGGCAGTGAACTAAAGCAAGCTCTGTTCTATGTGAATGGGCTCATACTGAGTTGTATCTTGCCTTTGCCAGTGGGTTATATCTGCACCTTTTACCACTAGCACTTCAAAAAGCTGTTGGCGAGCAGCTGAAATTAACCTCCCCAGACAGATTTGTAGAAAACTGTTTGTGAAAGTTCTCTCAACACTTCTGTTGGTGGGCTTTGCAAGCTGAATGAAAATGCTGAGCAATGGATAAAAATTTTGAATATAGTAATGTGCAATTTTTTTAAAAATAAGTTCACATGAGTTTAGTGTTAAAAGCATCCCAGTGGAGCTAGATTATGTCAATTTAAGAGTTAACTGTAAAGTTTGTCAGGTAATGCTAGTTTGAATACTATCTGTAGAAACTAGACTATTTTATTGCTTATGGCATAGCACTGTAAAAATGCTATGAAATCAACCAGAGATGGTCTTGCTGGGCCATGTGTGCTCTCATACTAGCAATAAAACTGATAGGAAATTGGTTGGTATGATTGAGATGAGGTCAGATCAGAGGCAGAATTCCCATTGATTTGAGCAGGAAAAGAGATTATATATGAGCAGGTGAGGGGGAAGAAAAATGACTGGATAATGCTGCTGAGATTTCGTTTCAGTCTGAAACAGCTGTATAGACATGCTTAGAAGGCAGAGAAGTAATCTTATTTTAAGATAAGCATATTTTACCTCTTTTAAGTTTAAAGACAAAGGGAAATTTCACTTGTGAAGTGGATACTTTCTTTTGCTACAGTTCAGTTTTTAGTGCAAGGCTAACTCCTATGAATATCTAGAATTTGAAATGTGTTAAATCAGAGAGATTTTTGTAAATTAATATGCTTAGGTGACTATATCAAGAGAGCTGCCTTGGAGGGATCTTCTGCATTTATAGAATGATACTAACAATTTTAGACCTCAAGACTTTCAGTCATTTTACATTGCTGCTCTTTCAGTCTGGTTGAATGTTGATCTGTGCATCCAAAATAGGAATCATCTTCACATCTGGTACTTCTTTTTACAGCTGTACAGTTATCAAAACAGAAATGTTTCTGTGCACAGTGATAGTATACTTAAGATGCTTTTTAATTAACAAGGAAGATTATCAATGTAAATCTCACATAAAAAAAATATTAAAACCTTTTCTCAATAGAAAGCATGGCTTTTTAAGAAGGAGCAAAGACTGAATTTTATTACTAAAAAAGAAAAAAAATATGCCATGACACTTCTATTTAGCTAGCCATATAATTCAATATCCTACCTGCTGCTGGTTTAGAGATGTGAAAATCTGAGATACTATCATGATTGCGTTGTGATTGTAACATGTATGTTGTGCTACTTTGGCAGCCTGAGTGCCACAAGTGAACTTTCTTGCAACCCAACTAGATTTGTGCTTAGAACAAACTAGAAAAACTGATGTTAGTAACAAGGGAAGAAAGTGTGCCTCAACTTCAGCTAAACTTGCATAATACCTCAAGCTCTGTAGCTTTTGTATAGTATGTTTTCCTGCAGGCTCCTATTTGTTTACTTAACTGCTTAATTCAAATCTCTTTTTTTCACCTCTGTGATTACATTGCTGTTATTTTTTTCTGCTGGTACATCCCCAAAGTGCTAAAAACTACCTATGAAGGTACAGCTACGCCTCCCAAAGAATCTGCAGTCAGCTAACAAAAACTTAGAGGAAAGCAGGATAATACAAGAGATTAAAAAAAAAAAAAATGGAGCTGTTTGAGGACTATTTGCTCAAAGTAACAATTTATTTGGTGAGCTTAGCCCCTTTCCCCTCTCGGGGTTCACCCGATTAGCTTAAGGTTTCTTTTTTCTGATGTATTTTCAACTTCAGAATTATTGACAATTTGTTTTTAAAGTTGGGAACAAATTCTGAGCAATTGACGGTACTTTGTTCTTCATATGGTGACCGTGATGTGCACCTGTTTAACTTAACTGCCATATTCTTGGAATTATCATAGCTATATGTTGGTAGTAAGATGGGTGCACACGTAGATGTCTGCAAAATTGGTTCTTGTAGGTGGTAGTTCCAGCTGTAGGCAAGTCCCAGAATATGATGGTGTTTTTCTAATTGGACGTGTCCGAATGACTGCAGCAGTGAATGTCCCATAATGCAATTTCTGTGTTTCTCAGCTGTGAACATTTATGCTAGCTTTCCAACCGTCAAACTCAGTTTTAGGGACTAGAGCTACAGAACTCATTCATTTAGTGTATTTAAAATTCAAGTGGAAGAAGCAATTCATCTTTTTCTAAGAAAAGCAAATTTTGCTGTTTGCTTTCCGTAGTCTCAGTTGCTTGTGCCAGGAGAGCATGTAGAGAAAGTGTTTGTGTATATACATGGCTGTACTCAAATCTCTCTCCACAATCCTTTCCAGTAAGCCACCGATTTCTACTATCACCCTCCTGAAAATGTGACTGACAGGTCCTGCATGATTACTTTTGGCTGAGCTTTAATTTATACCACTGTTAGCGTTTAAAAATAACTTCTGTTCTGAAATGTTCTAGTGGTTTGAGATGTACTTGCTGCACTGGGACTTGGGAAACTGGTAATCGTACCTTGGAATGTGACACTGAATGACAATAGGTATGAGTAATTCATGTTCTTCAGTGACAGGCAGGTCTTTGTGTTTATATGTGTAGACTATGTGTTATTTTTAAATTTTTTTTTGTACCCACTCAAAACAATGTAAATTTGATTATTTTTTCTTCCCCCCCCGGAATTTACTTTATCCACGTTACTTTTGTAGGAGTTCTAAAGAACTCAGTTCTGAGCTTGCAAGAGTTCAAGAAGTTGCACAATGTAGGCAAGTTATTCTATAGCTCTACGAAAATCTGCCTATTTTTCTCTATGTGAGTGCATACACTATTTTTCATATAATAATCACTGAAGTAGATGACTGATCTCCAAGCCATTCAATTGCAAATAATTTCAACCATGCTTCTTAAGTAGCAGCTCAAGTAACCTTACATGGTTTTTCAGTAAGAAAGTAACTTGCAGTTACCATTTTTATTCAAGTTGGCTTTCTTGAAAGAAGGCTGCTTGTGGCCGTATCATTGGCATTAGTCCCCATGTCCCTGACCCAAAGCCTTTTATAAAGCTAATCTTCAGAGAAACCCATGCTACATTTAACTTTGGTATCTCTCCTGTGGGTCTCAAATCTAACCAGACACGGCCGATCTGAATATTTCCTGCATGTTAAACAGACCATTGTAAGCCTTTTCCTCCAGGCTAGATTGTTATAAATGCTGTTTATGATCCTGCTATGACAACTGTGAAGGACATGGCAAAGAATTTATCACAGGATTATTCATCCACCATCAGAATACCTAATAAGATTCTAAATGACCCAAGATGATAATAAGATCTAGCTTGTAGCAATAAGGTATTAATAAACTGCTCTTTTCAATAAGGAATTGTCCTGGCATCATTACCCTGACATATTTGTTTTCCTTATATTTTGCTGGCAACGTAGGTCTGGTGCTTTATACAGCAAATTTATAAAAACCCATGATGTATGAAAAATACACCACATATGAAGTGGAACCCATAGGTTAAAGTCAAGAGCACTCTGTTTGCCTATGCCATAAGAGGACTAGACTCTTAAGTCATAGATTCTAATTTTTCCATGCTGTTTCTCTTTGTATTTAAAAATTATATATAGAATAATACATACCCTAGTGTTGAATACAAGGCCATAATTCAAATGAAGGGATTTTGTCAAAATCATAAACCAAGAAAGTGCAGCTCAAGTGATTAATGACTGATACTGGAACCCTGAAGTCATACTGAGCTGGAATTACACCTGCAATCCTTATTTGCAGTGTCTCAAACTAAAACCATTAATTCCTGGGAAAAAGAGCTTATATAATGGCATAAAAAGCTGATTGTTTCTGTTGCTGTGAAAATGACAGATAAAAAAATACATAAATGTGCAGCTGGTCTGATCAGACAAATAGTTCAGGATCTTCCTGAAAATCTGATGTCAGCGCAACCTGTTGCTATACGCAGCTGACCCTCTGCTCCCTGGTTACCTGGAAGTGCCATGCTAGGGAACTTGCAGCTTCAGTGACCCCCGCTGGCCCCACGGCAAAGGCTTTTAATGAGAAGACAGACTACCGCGACACGGACCTTCTAAGGAGGTGGGAGATCCCAGGTATAGGAAAGAACAGATGTGCAAAACTACTACTTATCCATGAAACTATTGAAACTGGTAATAAATACCTAAATTATCCCTTCAAAATGGAGAGCTGTTATAGCTTGTTTAAATACAAGTTTGCACTGGATGATCTCAGTCTCTTACAAGTTGTTTCCCCCCTGTGCATTTGTAGTAAGGGAAAGTATGAAACAGGTGAACTGGCTTGCTCAGAGCTATGACCTGAGACAGTAACAGAATTTGTAATTCCTGGTTTCACTCAGCTGCTTTGTCCATCGTCTACACTGTCACCAAGGCAGTTTCCTTTGAAAAGCCAAAGATGGGTGTATATTTCATTATCATTTAAGCTTTTATTGAAAGTTTATTCAAGCTGGAGAGAAATGAGATTTAGTGCAGAGCGCCATGAATTCTAAAGCATAAAAGAGATTTGGATTATTTTGGCTCTTTGCTTTCACTCATGTTCCTAGTTGGAGAACTGGCTGGTTGCATTTACATTCAAATGACCCAATCACTTTGAAGGGTTGGTTCATGATAAAGTGTGCTAGCACAGGACACAAAAGACTCGGGTCCCCTTTTCTTTCCATTTACAAACTTCCTTTGTGAACATGGGAAGATTTCTCTGCCTTGCTGCTTCATCTGCAAGAAAGAAAATAAATATATTTCCTACCTTATGTGAAGGTTGTGAAGACACCTACCCAAATATTATGGTAATGGAAGTGCTCAGATATTACTGGAATGAAAGCCGTGTGAAAGCCTAACATAGACAAGGCCTAATTTCTGACCCGGTACCTGGTGCTGCGTATTCGACTTTTCTTTCTGGTGCAGCAAAAATACCACTCATGTACCTATTTCCCATGTGGAAAATTAGGATGATGTGTTCCTGTGAGCGCTGTGGGGACAAAGTGAATATGTGCTGAAGGGTGCAAGTGTGAAATTAAAGGATAGATCTGAACAGATAGTTCTGAATGAAAAAGGAGTCGGATCAAATATTTGATAACATTTCTTTGTCTCTTTCTCATTGGTCTGATATTTCATTAAGCCGTTATTCACTGAAAGTTTCTGCTTTGTAATAGCCCTCTTTATAGAGAATAAACAGGTCATTAAAACAGTTTAGGAAATAAGTAGTGAAAAATGTCATGGCTTATTATGGTTCATCCTCATCCTGTCTGATGGAATATAATTTGGCTCAATCTGGGGTGTTGTTGATGGTGCTAAAATAAACACGCTAGGAAGTTCATTGTAGTTGTGTTCACTGCTGGTGTTACTTTGCTACCATCATTTCTTTACCTCGGCAGACTTACCAATATGTTTAAAAACCCCACATCTTTAGAATTTTTCCATCATTTGTATAAACTTCATTAACATTGGAATTTGCAGAGACTGGCAAAATTCTAAGCAGAAGGATTCATGGCAGTTCTGCTGAGCCCTGGAAATAGGAAATGTAAAACTCCCTTTGCTCTGACAACTCTGATATGTCACCCCAACACAGCCTCCTCCTCCTGCCAGCCTGTTCAGACCCTTTGCAGCCACTGCTGTATCTATGTAAAACGTAAGGAACATGATGGGGGAGCGATGATAGATTGAAGAACAGGAGCAGCCATGTTAAGGACGGGTGAGAGGAGAGGGTTAAAACCCAGTGTTGTTGCCTACTAAGCTAGGAATAGTGCTTATCGCCTTGGGACTGGCACTACAGTGAATTGCTTGAGAAAGTAGTTCTTTTCTTTTTTTTTTTTT
>VFFE01008751.1:2847953-2936864 GCA_008921705.1 Burhinus oedicnemus
GGTGAGTACTTACTATAGTACAGTTTGGTAAAACACCTTCCTGGGTTTGGTGCCTCCTTGTTGGACTGTCCTTAAAACATGTTTGGAAAGGGGGTAATTTGTGAAAGCAAATTCTGAGAATGCAGAGTGGTCCGCAGTTTTCTAGGAAGTAGAAGTTAGTTTTCCCTTTCAACCTAAAAATAATGTTATGTGAAAGCTGCAGAGGGAGATAAAAGCAAACACTACCTAAGAAAGTGACTAGCTGTAAAAAGTACGCTTAGACCAGCACCTTGCAATGTTCCCTCAGTAAGAAACAACATCCTGTCAAACTAATCAACAACACAGGAAACAAGAATTACAATTTCACTTTTCCTCTCCTTTGGGGGGATGTGAACTATAGGTGAAAAAAGACTAAAGCCATTCATATCTCACGGTCTGTAAGATGAACGAACATGGCTGTTCCACAGTGCGTTGTGTGGAGACCAGAAGTATCTTTCTCAGTTCTACAGCCATGGGGTTTAGGAGTTCCTTTGCACAGATGAGCTCCGAGCAATGCCCTTCAGGCAGAACCAGGAGGCAGTGGGCTGTGCAGGTGATGTGCTGAGAGGTAAGAACCCAATTAGAAATATTTGAAATGGAGATAGAGAGCTGTAAATGTGGGAGGGGCAGGTCAAAAAGCAGGTTCACCTGCACTGCATTGTGTTTTAATCTGTCATTGATACCCTGAAGATTTTGCAGGATTGGGGTAAACCAGTTTTGTACGCTAGAACAGAAATGTGTTCCAGTCCCCAGAGCCTTGTATTACAGACTGTTTAGACTAGTTATCTGCTACTGTATCTGCAAAGAGTCTTCAGATGTCATTGTTCGTTTTCTCTAAGACCGTGTGTCTTGCTGTCAGCAATGCCATCACAATAGAGAAAGAAGGTTAAGAAAGGAGAGAAGGCATGTTGATTTTTTTTTTCCTTTTAAGTTCTCAAAATAAATTAAGGAGAAATATTTATCTCTGTAGTATTTCAGATCCACTGTATTGCTTCATCTGAGTAAGTCTGATTTCTCTGTAGTGTCATATTTAGCTCTAGTAAGTCACAAGCATATTGAGGGCAGATAGTGGGTACAAATCTGACAGAAAGCTAATGAGCTCTCCTGTGATTATCAGTAAGGACTATGACTCATTAAATCTCATTTCCTGAGAAAGTCCACATAGGGAGAAGAAATTATCTGGAATAAAGGCCTGAAAACCTAATTCGGTCAGATTTATAGGTGTTCTCATAGTTGCTATGTAATAATCAGTGAAAACAGAGAAACCTTTTAATGAGATCTTTTGAAATGGTTAATGTTTCAGGGAGGGGGGTCTGCTTCACTTCCATTTAAGATGCAGACAAAATAGCTGCCCTTCTCCCAAACTAAACAGGCTGATACATATTGTGGGTTTTCTTCACTTTTCATTTTTGAGGTGTGATTACAACTGGTATAATAAATAGATGCTTGTGTGCAATATGACTTTTGTTCAAAACTATCCTTAAAACCGAACCTGGCTTGTCTGTTTTTGGATGGGTTGTGATTGCCTTGATATGGTGTTTTCTACTTGTGATCCATGTCTTTTTGTGGTGTGTTCTTCATACATTATTTAGTGAGGAAGTGTCTCTCCCCTGTTGCGGTGAAGGAAGACTTCCATTGATTTTAATGAGCTTTGACTCACCCCCTAATAGAGTAGCATTGCAAAAAGTTTTTGTTTTGACAGTTTTGTCTTTGTGTAGAGATGTGTGGACACAATCTTATGTTATGTTGCGTACTAACAATATCTGGATGGTGACAAAGAGCGAGTTAGTGTGGTCTCACAATGCAATAAATAGAGACCCGTCACTGCCTGACAGATAGCTGAGGAACATAGGACAGTTATTCACCTTTGTAATGCACCGGGTGTGATCTGGAGACTTCAGCAATTGAGCTGGCTTGTCTTCATAATTAGGCTCTTCTTGCTGTTGGGAAGGACCTCACACTGGCTGCTACAAGCTCTGGTTTTGAACTGTTTAAATTATGGATGTGTCCCTTGGATTAGGCCAAGCTGACCACTTCGAAGCTCGAAGATTTTTTTTATTATGTTTTGTAATTCCAGCATCTCCTTTGCACTCTATTTATGAGGAGCTTTCTTGTCTTTTCCCTCATGACAAGGTGATAATTTTGCCACTGAAGTTAATGAGGACTTACGTGGGCATTGCAGGATGGTAGGAATAGAGTAATGTACTCATTCCCCCCCCTCCATTCTCACTGCACACGAATTGCAGGGGACACGTGGGACTGCTCACATGCAGCTTGACTGTTGCTCTTGGTTCTTTGCAAGCATCTGAACTTACTGAGGATTTCAGCTTGAAATGTCTCCATAGTAGCGTGTAATGCACCAGTTTTCTTGGGTTTGTGGGGTTGGGGTTTTTTGTGGGGTTTTGGTTTTGTTTTGGTTGGGTTTTTTCCTTTTTTTTTTTTTTTTTTTTTTTTTGTTTTTCCTCGTGGGCTGTGTGTATATATTTGGGAGGATGTGAGGTGTGGTTTTCTGGGTTTGGTTGTGTGGTGTTTTTTTTAAGTATCCCTCAATCTGCTAGATCAGTAAGAAAGCATTAATTTGGAGAAAACTTTCGTGGGATGGGATCTTTGAAAGATGTAGAACTTCATTAAACATAAAAGCATATTAAATACTTACATATTCGCCAAGACCCTCCAGATATGCTTTCGGGCAGGATAGGAATATTTCAAAGGATCAGCTTTTAAATGAAGATGACATGGAATCAAGGAAAGGAAGGACTGCAAAACTGAACACCTCTCAGACTCAAAATAATTTGGGAAAACAGCTCACTTAAGATATATAAGCTGCGCTAGGCCATATTGTGTCCTCTATATGAACAGGAATCAGAATTTCTAAAAATTGGAATAGCATATTTTAGCTTTCTGTGGTACTGTGGTGTGATGATATGGTTGATCCTGCTGGCATTAAATTATCTTGGAACAGGGAGATGAAAGTAATGTGATCATTAAAATAACAGTCAGGAATGTATAGTTTAGTTTGATCTCATAAACTTGGATCAGAAATGAGCCCAAGTTCAGCATCTGGGAAGTGAGAACATAGGTCCCTTTCTGAACACCTCAGATTTTCTTTCAGTGTTTTTATCTGAGCTTTTAGGTATATAAAAATGTTATTTGCTCAATTCAAATCCAGTTCTCCTGGTATGAGAATGAGGAATATTGATGTTTTATCCAGATACAGTTTGAAGTACGTGGAATAAAAATAAGTGTAGGATATGCTGTTCATGTGGACATATTAGCAACTGTATGTTTGGAACTTATTAGTAGAACAAAACTGATCTCTGAACATATACATCAAGGCAGATAAGCTTTGTGGCAACAGTTGTTACTTTCCTTTGATCCTACAGGTTAGTCCAGACTCATCAGCTGTAGCAGACCCAGCCTGGGCTGTGTGTGTGCATCCTCTCTGTTCTGGCAGAGCCGTGTTCCCAGCTGCAGCCTGTCCCAGGCCCTTCAGTGGCTTCAGTTGGGGAGCACCAGCCTGACCACAAGCGCTGGAGAAAAGGTCTCCTGTTTGGGCACTGTGCAGTGCCTGAATGGCTGGCTGTGCCCTACCTCGTCTGAAGACAAGGCAGTAAGATCTGTTGGTGAGTTGGATCAGGCCCCCTCTCTGCTGTTTATTCTGCAGTTCTCGAGGAAAAATTTCCACAGAGTTTGGTTTTTGTTGAAGGGGTGTTTACCTCCACCTTAGCTGTTGTTCAATTCCAACTAGCACGTTACCTGTCATCTGTGGGATGTGTTAGTCAGGAATGCAACAAAAACATTAGAAAAATATGCTGCAATTTGTAGTTGAAAAAGCATTTATTAAGGTCAATATATACGGTAGAAGTTAGGGAGGAGCAGTTGTTTATGTGCTATGAATCACACTTTTCTGTTTGAGAAATGAGTTATTTAGATGTTCTGTGTGTTTGTCAATGGAATTTGTGCCAGGAGTGTTTTATAATGACAAAACAAATCCTGTGCTATGTGCAATGCAAAGATGAGAAAAATGATGAATGCTTTACTCTATTGGGAAGCATAGCCAAAGAAACAAAGGAGCTAAAGAGAAGTGTAAATATTCCTCTGGTAATACAACCCGAAATGATGCTCTCCTATGTTAGTCAAAAAGAGCCATTTTTTTACCCTATGGTAGGAAGGACTTAAGGACACTGCCAGCAAGTAAGTTTCACTATCTAGCACATTTGAAAATCTGCAGCTTTATATGATACTTTCAGTTAAAAATGAGTGAAGGATGGAAAAGTTAGAAGACTGTCTTGGGATTTCTGCAGTTTTGGTGGTGGGGTTGTTGCATTTTACATTGGAAATGGAAGCTTAATATCTGAAAGACTAGAATTATAAAGCAATACAAAGAAGTAATGATGGGTCATTCAGGAAGTGCTTCCGTGTTATAATGCTGCAGCCCGAAGGAGGCTCTTTAAAATCTGGTGTCATCTTAACTATCTTGATCATGGCGCAAGGCCTCTTCCCTAAACTGACCTTCAGTCTACTTTCTGTAAGTAAATGTGTTCACATTTAGGCCATTGTATTAATTTGTCACATTGCCCCAAATTTTGTGGCAGTAGGTAAAAATAAAATGGTATGGCAATTGTTCTCGTACTGCCTTCCCTATCTGAAATTAGTTACAAAGCCATTATAATATCAATGCACTGTTTTCTGTGAAGAGAAAGTCGCAATTGCAGCATTGATTTCACGTATGCAGTGTAGAAATTGAGTGATCTTTAAACTACATTAAAAGTACATTCTGCAACTAAACTAGTGTCAAGGATTGGGAGCAGAGTTTATATAAAGTGCATTATGAGGTGTATTTCAGCTGTGCTCCCACTGGTGAAGAGCAGGTGCATGCTGAGCTGAATTAAGCCACTGTTAGGATTCCACCCAGCTGTTCTCACTGTTGTAATTAAATTAGTCTAAAAAATTATTTATGTCAAACAGGTAAAAACTCCTTATGTGTAGAGCCTGGATGTAACTTTACTTTGTTTAAAGGGAAATCTTGGCATTAATATAAGGCAATGAACTGGCTTTTCAGGGTTGTTTGTGAAAAATTAAGCCTCTCCAGGTTTGTCCAAGCTGATGTGGTATTTGCAGAGGGAAAGAGAAGCTCTGGCATGTAAGGGTGGGGAACGTGGTGGGAGGAGTTAGAAGGTATCAGACAGGGATTAGCTAGAGGGGCTGTGGAGGTGGATAGTACAGTATACAGATTAAATCACTGAGGTTTGAATTTTGAGACTCCATGTAAATGCAGTTCAGTGGAAAACCGGGAAACTCCTTTTTTTCTTCTGTGATTGTATATTTGTGCAGATATAGGACATGTTGTGTAGACCACCCTGGGATTATGGCAAGAGGTGGTGTTAAAAGACGTAAACAAAAATTCCATGTTTGTTCTTAAGAGCCTATCCGTATTTTAGTCTAATCTCTTTGGGCTATGTAGGGTATCTTGATTTTTTCTGTCTTACTGGTATTGGGCAACAATGTCCAAGAGCCTCAGAGATGTTGCTGGGACCTGGGGAGTAAGAGGGGAAAAATGTGTAATACTGTATCAGTGAACAAAAGGTTCTTGTGGGCCTGCTCTCTGTGATGATCCTCTGAAGGGGCTTGTTTTGAAGTGCTTGGAAACCACAGTGATGAGAGCTATATTAATGCCTAGATAAATTGATTAGTTATGTGACGTGCGTAACTCCATTTAATGCACGCATCAAATTGAAACTAGACCCCTTAAGGCTAATTCGCTGCCTCATTAGAAGCCAGTGAAATTCCTTCAGCATCAAGTAATATGTTTAGATGTGCTGGTTTTGGCAGGCATTCTGTTTCTCCGTAAAATGTAGAATTTTAAGGAATGTCTGGAAAAGTGGCCTCCAAGAGAATAATCCAAAGGTGACAGAAGCATGGGCCAATATCAGCCACATGGAAGCATGATACTGGTCAAAGGCTGAAGAACATGTGGTGAAGAGGAAGGGGCTTTGATATATTCATAATATTCAATCATAATCAATTTATACACTATCTGCAATTTACATAGATTTAGATAAGCCTGAAATCCATCAGATTAACATGTCAAAAGCACATACCGCGTATTTGTTCCGCCTAATTTTCACTGGTAGTTCAGGCTCTCCAGAAAGGATAAATCAGGAGCAAACTAACCACATCAGGTTACTCAATTACTACCTCAAAACTGTTACTAAGCTGAAAATAGGACATCTTGCACATCAGTCAATCTGCCTGTCATTTTTTCCACCCTATCATTGTGCAAGAGGACTGGCTTTTTGGCAAAGTGATAATAAAATTAACAAGGTCCAATTTTTCAAATCAAAAGCTTGAATTCTGCTTTGAGACTCCGTTTTCTTTCTGAGAGTCTAATGAGGAGGGACAGGCAATTATTATTATTTATTTCACTAATTAGCTGAATAATCATTCATTGTAAAACTCTTCTGTGTTAGAAATGTGTTCCTTGTACACTTTGTTTAACACAGTTTCCTTTTTATCAAACTGAACCATTGTGTGACATCTTTTATTAGTGGGGCAATAAAGGGGCACTTAAAAAATAAAAACAAAAATGGGGCGGGGATAATTTTTGATCTGTGAAGATAATGCAACAAGAAGCAACAGTCCATAAAAACATCACCTTTCAGTCTCTGAAGACATAATGCTTTATGATAACCATAAAACATTTTAGTGCAAAATAAATTGCTGTCCTATTCAAATCCTTAAATGTACTATAGTGGATGTCACTGAAGACGTACAGCTATTTTTTCCAATAGTGAGATATATTTTATCATAATTTGTAGTGTAGGTGACAACCTTGCACACATGATTGCCTTTTCTTGCTTAGTTAGTTTGCCAAGGTCAGAGTCCTTTGGCCTTTTATGGATGTAGAACTATTAGGAAATAAACAGGATAAGCAAGTAGTGTAAAAACAAAAATTGTTTCCTTGACTTGTTAATCATATACCCTTTAAAGATTTTGTAGTGTTCTGAGTATGTGCTTACTGAAAATGACTTCTTTATAAATGCTTTAATAAATTTGCCTCACTTATAAAACATATAGGTGATTTTTTTCATTTTATTTTCCTCTCTTGTTCTGTTAAATTCATTATAGTTTTGTTTTCCTTCTTCTTTTCTAGCTAACTAACAGTGTATTGGTTTTGGAGCTGCTGTGAGGAGAACGATGAATGGCAATTAATGGAAAATACTGCAGTTACAATTCAACTCAGAAGTCTTGAGCCAGGTAAGCACCTCAGTTTCCTGATAGTTGAACTCTTCAGGTGTCATTTCATATTGTGCCACACCTTGGAATAGGTGTTCTCAAGGAGAATGTTTCATGTTCACTTTTTCCATCAAAGCAGTGGAGAAGAGGTTTTGTTCTAAAGTATTTTTGTGTTCCTTCTGCTGCTGATCGTGCCAAAGTAGGATAGCATGGAAAGAGTATAGGAAAATGCTAGTAACAGTGACTTATTTGGCAACATCATTTAGGAGATATGCCCCCACTCCATAAAAGTATTTGCCTTGGCTGATTTGTTTAAATTTGATATAAAAGGTGATAGGTCATTGAATGGAATTAAAAAAAAAATTTTTGTTTTATAAAGTCTATATGGAACCACAGAAATGCAGTAAGACCTGGTTGGTGACATTTCTATGCAAGTGTGAAGGGAAATAAATTTAAAATGCATTTTATATGTTTGCCTTTAAAATGCAAGTTTTTTAAATGGAAAATTGGTCACAATAAAACTTTACCATCTGTCTGGAGTTGTTGGGATGAAACTGTGCCTCAAAGGAAACCAGTGGGGTTTTCAACTAGTTAAAAATTTCAGCCATGAGTGTTCATTTGTTGTTGATTGATGGTACTGTATTTAAAAATGAGGATTTTTCCACTCTGGTGTGGAAGACCCTTTATTCCATGGTCAGTGAACAAAGGTTGCTATCATTCAACATTTTGCCAAATATCCTTAAGGATGGATGTAAAATTGCCCGGTAGTTTGCTTCAAATAAACTTTTCCCCAGATAAAGGGTTCAATTTGAAATGATCAGAAATCCATACAGATTTGAGGCTTTAGAAGAACAGTATTTGGGTTTGTAGACTTGTTTGCAGGAGCTGGCTCATGTGCTCTTGGCAGGACAAGAATTTCCCTTCTTCCTTTAATTGTTACATCCAATCAGTCATATTCACTTAAAAATGGCTTGTAAAATGTTTTAAATTATTTACCATGTTACAAATGTGGTAAAGGTTGTGCATTTGAAATCAGCGGTGTTAGCCTGTAACTGATGGATAAGAGAGGGTTATGAGCAACCTTTTAGCCTTTTGGACTCTCAACCATATATTACAGCATCTACAATATATAGATCCCTTATTAAACTATTTAGAAATGTGCAATTAATACAACATGACTTCTTGATGGGTACGTGATATGACTGGCAACCCATACCATGTAAGAAAATAGTTGCCCAGGGAGATGGGGATATCTTGGAGCTTTTATTCTCTCTTTTTTAATGTTTTCCCAGTTGTTGCTCGCTGCTTGTTGGCAGTTTATTTTAGATTTTACAAATAGTAAAAGCAGCAGTAGTAGTGTTTGGCTTTTGGATTCAACAGACACATACATTTTAATCTAAATAACAATATTTAGCAACAAAATTGCTTCATTTTAACTTCAGTGCATTTCTTAATCTGTGGGAACTATAATTTAAAAATAATGAATGCAACAGGGTGAATATATGGCTTCCATTAATTCCAAATACTGCTTATTTCCAGCACTTTTAATTATTTGAATATACTTCTCAATATGTTTAACTGGAGTGGAAGAATCATTCAAACCTCAGACCATTTACGATTACCAGTGTATCTGTAACTTTTCCATTCAAATAACTGAACTTCAGAGTAACATTTCATTTTGAGTCCCTATTTTTCCTTCCTATTAGAAAACACTGCAATAATTGAGAAAAGTGTTTTGAAAGATGCAGGTTTTGTAGACAATGAGCATCATAGAATGTGAATTCATAAATTACAAGTTCTGCACGGAAATAGCGTTAAAGAGCAGACTGGAACCCAAGGATATTAGGTATGGTAATTGAGAATCTGTGCTGCTTCTTGCACCCTTCTGTTATCTTAAAATGACGCTTTCTCAGAGCAGCAGGGATCCACAGAGTGTGAGGATTTCTTGATCACCCAGAACCATTAGCTTTAATGTCGTCTTTGCACATCATATACGCAGGCTCAGTAAGAGCTGTAAGGCCAGGTCCTCACATTCTGTAAATTTTCATTACCTGCTTTGTGGATCTGGCACGAAATTTTGTCTTCTCCTCATAGAACATTATTTTCTTCTGATTGTTGACACTGAGCACTGAGTTCCTTCCTTGTTTTTAACATAGTTATTTACAATATTTCATACTGGCATGTACTGGTGACAGAAACCATATGCCTGTTTATATCATGAGGCTCACAGATGCTGGACACAGAAAAAGCACATAGCAGAAAACATGTATTCTTTCCCACCTTTTCCTGACTGTACCCAAAACCTTTTAATAAGTAGCTGCATATGACTCAAAGCTATGTTTTGTTCCGGTGATAGGACTCCATAATGTGGAGTGCATTTTACAGTACATGATCTATATCCCATGACTGCACTTTCCCTGCCTTATGGTGACCTGAAACTGAGCATGAAGACTGACAACTGGAAAAACAGATTAATATGTTGATGTTTCCTTTTTTTTGGCATTCTTGTGCACTTGTTTAAGTTCAAATAGACCGGGGCCATCATGAAGAATTAGTTCAGACTTTACAACATGTTGGATAATAAGCATTTGTGCAAATAAACCCTACTTCCCTTGCTGCTTACAAAAAAAAAAAAAAAAAAAAAAAAAAAAAAAAAAAAAAAAAAAAAAAAACCAAACAAAAATGTCTAATTGATTCCTATTGATTCTGGTCAGCAGCTGGATTTTACCCCATGAATATGGGCTGTCTATTCTTAGACTATGATCCTTCAGTAGAAATCAAAATACCAACTAAAGAACTGTTATGGCATCTATTGAATTTTTCATGAGACCAAAATTATTGAACTTCTCAAGAGGCTGAGGGCAACCTGATGCTGACTGTGGCAGGGCAGTATGTATCTGTACTGTGTTTAGCCATCAGCTTAGTTAGCTCATGTTTTTGCCCACCACAGCTGCAGGTGGTGAGAGAAAGCAAGCCTTGGGCCAAAGACTTTGAGCTCACAACTCGAGAAGCTATGTGGTGGTTTTTCTTTGCCATCTGAGCAAATTTTTTCAGCATGGGAAGGGTAATGACAGCTGGGGAAAGAGAAGTTAACCTTGTGAGGTTGTTTCAAGAGCTATACCTTATAACTTGACAGATCTTCACTGTTGAATTCCTTCATTGGCTCCAAGGTTAGTCTTCATATTTTTCTTCAAGGTGCTGTGCACTCTGCCTGCTTTTGCATTTGCACATAAAGTCTGACTTTTCCCTCTTCATGTCTCTTAAGCTGTCACACCAGCTCTTCTTATCTTTGTGCTGACTTCTTTATAGCTGTGATAGTTTTTTGGGTTTTTTTCTTGTGTGCCAGATCATTCGTTTCCCTCTATTGAAGTCTCTCCAGTATAGGAATCCTGTTTTGCAAGGGCACTCAGAGCTACTCTCTCACAGGAACTCCACTCCAAGAGAAGAATGTGTTTGTGATTGAGCTTTCTAATTCCCTGTTAGCTGGTATTTTATTCCAGAACTATGTCTTCCTGTGGTTGCAAGTCCATGATTAATCTCCAAACAAGTGCCAGCTGTTGCTGCCAGTAGTCAGTAGGGGGCTGAGTGATGACAGTGGAAAAAACTCTTTGCTCAGTTTCCATTCCAGGTACTTTGAAAAATTCCCAATTTAGAGTTTTAAAAGGCAAACAAACAACGAAGAAACTGGTATGTGTACATAAAGAAACACTTCACAATGGGGACTGGCTCATCCAGAAAATATCTGACCAAAAGGATCTCCTAGAGAAAGAGAATAAACACTAACCATCTTTTATCGCTATTAGCCCACAGTTTCTCATTTTGTGTTCCCCATGCTCCACTGTGGGCAACTGGTAGGTAGGATACATGGTGTGGTTCTCTTTTCTGAGAGCTGTTAAGAGTTCTAAGGTGATAGAAAGTATGCAGTAGTTCAAATCAATGTGTAGCCATGCTTGAAAAATTCAGCCTGTGTTCAGTTGAAACAGCCAGGACCCCACATGATTTACCTGGATTGTCTTAATTTGGATACCTAGTAATCATGCCAGCTGAAGATTGTATATGTAAAATTAGAAGCACTGGCATTGTCAGAAGCTTGTGCAGGTATAGGAATTGTTCATCTGTATGAAAGCTCCTTAATCGATTAAATTTAGGGTTGCTGAAAAATGCAGGCCAGTCACTGAGATTTTGTCTTCTATGTCTTCGAAGCGTTCTAGTGAATTTACAGGCAACTGTGTGGTTATTTGCATGCTCAGGGCCTCAAAGCTGAGGAACTCGATAAATAAGAAATGTGTATAACTGTAAATATAGCACCTCTGCTTAATCATTTCATTCCCTTCCAGCTGCTTCCAAAGAACAAAGTTTCAGGCAAAAATCCCATATGTCAAGTTTCATCTCTGTTCACATATTTCTGAGTGAATTGCTACTCCCCACTGCCCCTCCCAACAGGAGTTCATAGAAGTACGGCAAGACCTTGTTATTTTGTTTATGATAGGATGGTCTATTCTAGTACAATGCGGTCCACAGTAAATCTATCTACAGAATTAATTCCGGGGTTGTGAGAAAGAGATGGAAGTGAAGGCTGTAATGATTTACAGTTTGAAGACACAGCTGATATGAAAATAAACATTGAATCAGTTTTTTCTATATGTCTTAGTTCCATTAGAATAATGACAGTAGGTGACACTTTTCACATTTTAATTGGTGTTTTGCTGATTTTATCAGAATTTCTGCTGATCAAAGCAAATTGGCTATTTATTTATTTTGCAGTGATGCTAACTAATCAGTGGAGGTTTAATGTACTGTAATGAATTTTAAATATCCTTCTAGTCATTACAAGTGTGTGAATCTAGATTCTCTCTCTTTCTTGTAACAGTTTAAATAATTAATTACTTGAGTAGCAGAAAAAGGTAACATTTAATATAATAACATTTTCTTTGAAATATTTCAGTGCGTGTTTTATAGTACTGTCTCAAATTAGTAGAGGATAATTCTGACCAGTGTGTCCCCCCTGCATGCATACAGCTCACTTAACCCAATCCGGACTGTATTGCTTTTAGATTATTATTAGTTTATTTCAGTAGCTTGCTGAATGATAATTTTTATATTATTTATACTTCAGTGGCTTTGTTTTAATTGGTTTATTTTATGTTATTTATCCATACAGATATATCATACAGGTTTTTAAAATATTAATGATGCGTTTTATGTCATAGTATTGTTTCCTACCAATCATGGCAAGCCATAAATCAACCTCATGAGTATGAAAGAACAAGGAAAGCTTAAAAAAAAAATTAATAAAAAATAGACTAATTGAAATAGTTGGTTAACTCCATGATACAATTCTTCACGTATCCTCTTGTTCAGGAAAGAACTTTAGCATTCATTGAAATGTTTAGGAATGGGGCGTATGCCCTGAATTAGAGTGTTAGCATTTGAGGACATAATGCTAAGATGTAAACAACTTGGCATCAGTTTACTTTTAATGCACATCTGTAATCAGGCCCCAATACATTTTTAGACACTACATTGTATGCTTCCATGATTTGCTCTGAACTCGAGTTCGTTCAAATATATTGGTAACTGCATGTGAAATGTGAGATTAATGCCTGGGATTTAATGTGTTTGTATTTCTGGACATTAGCTCAGGTAAGACCAAAAAAAACAAAAACACCCCCTTATTCTTCTCATTGTGGTAAGAGTTAGTCCAGTTCTGGACTCAAAGTAGGCATATTCAGCTCCCAGAAGGCTGGTGTTTCTGAAGGGACTTGATGTAATTTTAGCTTTAGTACATACATACCTTCTCCTAATATGGTAATGAATTTTTTTTTTTGCAATGTGCTTTTTCAGTGTGATATGTAAAAAGACATGAATGAATTCCTCAACAGATGATACCGTATTCGTTCTTTAAACTCAGGAGAGATTGTTTTGTGCATGTACAAGGAAAGCAATGTGCAAACAGTCAATAGAAGAAAGGCTATTTTACACTGTAATTACAAGGGGGGAGCAGTGTGAGGTGTCTTTAAGAGAGAACACAATTTGGGTTATTGTAAAATGAGAGAATCAATAAGAGATTTGTGCTACTCAAAAAAGTATTTTGGGTACATTGTTAAACACTTCTCAAAGCTGTGTAAATCTTGGATCTAAATCACTAGATCAGATCAGGTACAGATCCTGTGTATATGAACAGAGGGAGTTTTTTTAATGTCTGTATCAATTTAAGTGTCCAAATAAGAGATTTTAACCTTCCTTGAGAGCATCTAAATGTAAAATTGTAGACTGATTTCAAAGTGCAAGGTGTAAATACTTAAATTTCAACTAAAGTAAGAATTCTCTTAAGGCATTTTTTTATCTCCTTAAATTTTGGCCTCTTAGAAATATGTGGAGGCAGTTCATGAATTTTGAGAGGAATCCTGCAATGATGTTTTAATACACAGTAATGTTTTAACAAAAAAATGGGTTGGCTATTGTGTCAGTGATTAGATTCTGAACTATGCTTGTTAAAATTCATCTAGCACTGTATATAACTGTAAAATAAAGACATCTTAAAATGAAGAGCAAAATAGTTACTGTTGGAGTAACAGCATCCAAACTCATGCAGAATTCATACCTTCCATTGAGACATTGTTGAGAGAGTCAACCTAATTCCAGTAAGTTTTAGGTCTAGTTTGAGAAATAAATTCAGTCGGTCTGCAACTATTCTAGATTTGAATGAAAAAAAACACAAATGGGAGTTACAACATAAATATCAAGTTACCTTACAGGTAGACTGTTTCACTCTGTCTTTGACCATTCTAAAGATCTTTCGGTGGGCATGGCTGGTCTTTAGAGGAGCCTGGAAAGGGTTATCCATGCGCATGTGGTGAGAGTCCAAACACTGGCTGACATCAGGCAGCAAGCTCTGCAGTGATTTAGCCTGATGGTTGCTCTGATTCTGGTGACAGGTTGATTCCCTTTGTCTTAATCAGCCATTTGCCAAGCTAGTAACCCGTTACTTTTAAAAAAAACTTCCAGAGCTTGAGTTGGACAACCATTTGGAAATGCCCTGAAATGGCTTAGTTTCAGAAATAACCATGTGTCCGGTCTCTGAAAAATAAAGCACCTGTATGGTGTCTCCACTTGGGCATTCCAAAAGTTATGAATCCCCAGATCATTCATCACTGAAAAGTTTTGGTCTTAATTTAACAAATAAAAATAAAGCATGGAATCTGAATGGGTTTCTTGTCTTTAAGCTAGACAGTCATCCTGACATGCGCTGAGAAGTATGTGATTATTATGTGCCAGTTTGTATCTGAGGGACAAGTGTCTTTCCTGCAGTTGCTATGATGATGATAGGAAGTCAGCAGAGCTGCTTCCGTTATAAAAAAAAAACAAAAAAAAGCAGGTGAATAAGCGGAAGATGTTTTGATTATTATTTATCTCCAGAATATGTTGAGTTTTGCCTTTGCTGCCACAGCAAAATGGATATAGTAGTCCCCAAATAATACTAGTAAAAAGCTTTCTCGAGGGCATTGTACAAAAAGACACTTAAAAAGTAAAAGGGAAAAGCACTGATTTATTCTGGTTTTATTTGTTGTTCAGTTGCTTCTCGCCGTGCATTTAACATGTGAAAAAGACAGAGCTATGATTTGTGGAATGAGCCTGGTTTTGTACCAAACATTTTCCATACTTATCAGTAGCTATACTGGAATCTGTCTGGTCTGTTGGGGTTTGGTAGCTTGAGGAATTAATGAATATTCATTCCTTTTCCCTGGGTACAAAGTAAAATAACTAGTAATTAGTATAATATTTAATACTCCTATTCAAAATAAATAAATCTTTTGTGAAAAAAAAATCTAATTATTATAATGTAGCAACTTCTGCGTGTGTAACTGAAATTGGATGTGCTGTTTTGAAAATGCTTTTAAGCCCTCATTTACATGTTTCCAGATCAGTTAATTATTCCCCTTGTATGCATAAAACAGAACTCTGGATTGTACTTGCATATATTATTCATTTTGCTATCTATCTTCTAAGTTTAGCTGATTCTAATATTTTAATTTTACGTTATTATTATACCAGTGATATTTGTCTTCTAATACGGAAGTTATTCTTGTCTGCATTTAGTTTTGTGCTCATTTTTAAATGAAATGGCTTATATAGTAGAGAGTGTGACTATTATAACTTCAGTCTTGTGTTTTGCTTATCATACTAAATTAGTCATGTCTTGCGTTCCTGTGAAAGTGGAGTGTCTCAAATGGGAACCTTGGATTTTGCTAGTGAGGTCATGAGCCGGAACAAAACGCAACTGACAAAATGAAGGGCAGGAGCCTTGAAATTGGTCACCGGAGTTAGAACTTGGGAGTTGCTCTAATAGGGCCTGATCCAAAACTTGCTGAAATCTGCAGGAGGATTCATGATCACTTTCAATGAAACCTTTCATGTTTCTCTCCACATTAATTGCTGAATTTAGTATTTTCCTGATACTCATTAGGTCATCATTGCCACAGTCACTAGATTCAGCTCATTCTTCCTGGCTATGAAGGTGTAAATGGTGAGATGTTTGATACCAATGAGCGCTACTGCAGTTGTACTATTCCCTTCTGGGCATTGGTACATACAAACCATCATGGTCTTATTGTACACAGCTAGCAGTCTATTTACTAGTACGCTTGGGAGTCCATTTGTGGTAGTGAGACCAAATTAGTCAGTTCCTATCCCATTTAGTATTGATTTCCTTCTTCAAGAAGAAAATCTTAAAAGCGCAGGAACAGGCTGTCCCTATGTGCTGAAAGATGAGCCAGCAGGGAAGACGACCAGCCTGGCTGAACAGAGAGCTTTGGCTGGACCTCAGGAGAAAAAAAAAAGTGAGTTTGTGACATTTGGAAGAAGGAGGCAGGCAACTCAGGAGGACTACAAAGATGTTGTGAGGTAATGTAGGGAGAAAATTAGAAGGGCCAAAGCCCGACTTGAACTTAATCTAGTTACTGCTGTAAAAGACAATAAAAAATGTTTCTATAAATACATTAGCAACAAAAGGAGGGCTAAGGAGAACCTCCGTCCTTTATGGGATGTTGGGGGAAACATAGTGACAAAGGATGAGGCAAAGGCTGAGGTACCTGACGCTTTCTTTGCTTCAGTCTTTAAATAGTGAGACCAGTTGTTCTCTGAGTACCCAGCACCCTGAGCTAGTAGAGAGGGGCAGGGAGCAGAATGAAGCACCCATAATCCAAGGGGAAATGGTTAGCGACCTACTACACCACTGAGACACAAACAAGTCTATGGAGCCTGATTGGATCCACCCAAGGGTACTGAGGCTAGCCAGGGAGGTCCAAGTTGACCGGAAGTTAGCAAATGTGACACCCATCTGCAAGGAAGATCCAGGGAACTACCAGCCTGTCAGTCTGACCTCAGTGCCGGGGAATGTTATGGAGCAGATCATCCTGAGTGCCATTACGCAGCACATGCAGGACAACCAGGTGATGAGGCCCAGTCAGCATGGGTAAATGAAAGGCAGGTCCCGCTTGCCAAACCTGATGTCCTTCTATGACAAGGTGACCCGCTTAGTGGATGAGGGAAAGGGCGTGCATGGTGTCTACCAGGACTTTAGTAAAGCCTTTGACCCTGTTTCCCGTAGCATTCTCCTGGAGAAACGGGACTCTCATGGCTTAGATAAGCATACTCTTCACTGGGTAAAAAACTGGCTGGATGGCCAGGCCTAAGGGTGAATGGAGTTACATCCAGTTGGGTAGTGCTCCCCAGGGCTCAGTACTGGGGCCAGTTCTGTTTAATATCTTTATCAACGACCCGGACGAGGGGATGGAGTGCACCCTCAGTAAGTCTGCAGACAACACCAAGTTAGGCAGGACTGTTGATCTGCTTGAGGGTGAGATGGCTCCACAGAGGGATCTGGACAGGCTGGATCGATGGGCCAAGGCCAACGGTATGAGATTCAACAAGCCTAAGTGCTGGGTCCTGCGCTTGGGTCACGCCAACCCCATGCAGCGCTACAGGCTTGGGGAAGAGCGGCTGGAAAGCTGCCTGGCGGAAAAAGACCTGGGGGTGTTGGTCGACAGTCGGCTGAATATGAGCCAGCAGTGTGCCCAGGTGGCCAAGAAGGCCAACAGCATCCTGGCCTGTACCAGGAATAGTGTGGTGAGCAGGACCAGGGCAGTGATGGTCCCCCCCTGTACTCGGCACTGGTGAGGCCCCACCTCAAATACTATGCTGAGTTTTGGGCCCCTCACTACAAGAAAGACATTGAGGTGCTGCAGCGTGTTCAGAGGAGAGCAATGGAGCTGGTGAGGGGTCTGTAGAGGACAAGTGTTATGAGGAGTGGCTGAGGGAACTGGGGTTGTTTAGCCTGGAGAAAAGGAGGCTGAGGGGAGACCTTACCGCTCTCTACAGCTACCTGAAAGGAGGTTGTAGCCAGGTGTGGGTCGGTCTCTTCTCCCAAGTAACAAGTGATAGGACAAGAGGAAATGGCCTCAATTTGCGCCAGGGGAGGTTTAGGTTGGATATTGGGAAAATTTTCGAAAGGGTTATCGAGCATTGGAACAGGCTGCCCAGGGAAGTGGTGAAATCACCATACCTGGAGGTATTTAAAAGACAGGTAGATGTGGTGTTGAGGGACATGGTTTGGTGGTGGTTTTGGCAGTGCTAGGTTCATAGTTGGACTTGATGATCTTAAAGGTCCCTTCCAACCTAAAGAATTCTATGATGATATCAGAGGTTCAGCCTGCCAGGCAATAACAGGGAAAGCTTGTGTTCTTGGGAGGAAAGCTGGTTATTTACAAGGTACAGTTAGAGATGGAATATAACCTGCATTCCCATGCTGTGTGTTCTGACTCTTGCTGTTGCGGGTGCCTGTTCGTACAACAGATGGAAGTTAACGGTTCTGCCATCTGTATCATAAGCATTATAAGGTAATAACAGAAATAGCTTCTTACTAATTTAAATTTTTCCCTCACTTATTTTTGGTGTCTCTTGTATCTCAGAAAGAAAACTAAGCAAAACTTACTTTGTAGGCACTAAGGGTTTTACTGACCCTGTCATGTCACCTGTTTTTTTGGATTTGGGGGGATTAGGATTTCCAATAACTTTTGGGTAAGTGGCAGGGCTTTGGCTAGAGCTGACAGCCATGGAGTATGAGGAAGGGTGAGACAGCACTCCTGTTGGATAGAAGTTAAGGTTAAGGATGCTGGAAAGGATGACTTTAAATACACGCGTGGGGTTCAGGAAGAACTACGTAGTGCAAAGAGCAGTAAATGCTAGGGAGGAGTTAAGAGGCAAAGACAAGTAAGTAGCTGGTTTAAATGAGGTTGAGATACCATGGTATTTTTTGGACACACACAGAGGCAGGGTTTGAAGGGTGCTGACCAAACGAGAAACTGTACTAGGTTTGTCACACCAGATGATCTTTTCGTGTTTCACGTGGCATTACTCTCTTTTCTAAGTGATTTCTGAGAATACAGAAGGAACATTGGTAGAACTGTGGTTAGCAAGGTGCAGTTTTTGAACTGTGTGGATCTACTTACACATAGGAAGCTACATTAAAAGCCCGTGGCCAAGCTTGCTAAGTCAAACCCTGAACGCTGACTTTCCTTACCTTTATGGTAGGTACTGCTAGCTTTATATGTGCACGAGTATCATGATTCTATTTATTTTTCCGCAAGTATCTGGCCATTTTCAGGGCCCAGAATATATGATGTTTACATTTTAGTAGCTTATTTTCCTTATTCAAACATGACACATTTATTTAGTATGTGCTTTTCAAACTTCGCTTTGAAGAGCAAATGACTAATTTACCCAGGGGGCTATTCAGCTTTTTCAGACATTAATGAAATTGCTTTCACCTTCATGAAGTGAATGAATAGGATTATCCCCATTATAGAGATTACTAGTTGAGGTACAGAGTGTTAAAAAGTAATCTCTAAGTTTGCATGCACAATTCAAGATGCAAAGACCTTATTTTTTATCCTCTTTAGCATTAAATACTATGTTTGTATTCAGACACAACTTCCATTGATTTTTGGCCACAAATGAAGATTTCGGCAAATAAGATTTTGAAATCTCAAATAATGAATCTAGAAGTGAAGGATGTGCTGTGAAAAATGATCTCTTCAAAGTTTGATTTAATCTTACTTTGCTAAGGAGCTTGGTGGTTGGGGATAGAATCCAGTTTCCCAAAGCAAATTCAGATTCATTAATCAATAATTGTTCATTTCATTTTTTCCAATACCCTTTTTTTTGATGCTTTCCAACTTCAGCAAGGAATCACACTGCAACTTCTATAGCTAGTCTAGTGGACAAGAATACTCTAAAAGCACAACCCAGATGTTTTAAGGATGAGACATACAGATCATATAGTTTAAAAAAAAATAATAAATTATTCAAATGCATATGCATAGGAGGAAGTAAATAGGTTCTGTATGGGCAGTCTTTATCCCAGTACTAAACAACCTCTGAAGGCTTGGTTTTGTAAGCTGGAAAGATTTGACAACACCATTTTTTGTATGTCATGTCTTTCTGATATGTCATGTCTTCTCTGATTTTTCTGCTTTTTCTCTAGTGGCATCCTGAGGTAACAGAAATTCTTTAAGTCTACTTCACCCATGGTGAATCTGTAATCTGCTTGTCATGTTTATATGCATCATACAGGACTCTGCTGACTACGTTAACACTGTAGTTGATGGCAGCAGTAAGTTATCTCTCTCTACAGCAGGTGAGTGAGAGGTACTGTTGCCAAAGCAGCATAAAGCAGAGAAGTGGTAATGTTAGAGGAATCTTTGATTCCATGTGAGGGCTGTGAAATGGTGGGAACTCTAGTAGTTTCTTTTGTCTGCGTCCTGTGAATTGCTGCCTCCTTTCTGACAATCTCCGGTCTGTTCTTGAGCCATCTCACCACCTCCTTAGCTCCTCATACCCCAGTTTCATTCTCTCTGCCTATCATATCCCACAACTTCATCTTTCTCCCACAAGGCAAACTCCACTCATGTACATAGCAGTCAACTGGACGTTTGCAGCACGATTGCATTTACTCTAGCTCTCCTGTGGAAGTTTCTCTGATGTGGATCTTCCTCTTTGTCTTCCATGTTTTCATGGTCAAGAAAATACTTAACGAAGTTGGCATTGATAGGTAGCGCCCTTAAAAACAGTCTGTACAAGCCACTCCTCTCAGAGCCATGTGTTAGGCTTTGCCAGATGCTGGCAGATCTTAGTCTTTTGCTCTTGGCTCATGTTTTCAAGGCTGTCACATCAACTGTCATGACTTTGTTTGTAAATGAAATAGTAAATTGAAAAGAACAAGAAGCCAGCATGAAGGGTGTGCCAGCCTGCTGTTTTTCATGTGCTGGCCCAGAGTCCTGCCTGCATATGAAGAGCTAAAGAATGGGCGCGGGGGGAGGAAGAGGGGCTTATTCATAACAGTAAATTTGAGAAACCCTTTTTCTTTCTGTTCAATGCTGAGACAACACAATGCCAGTTCTCCGTGTGGATGGCTTGAAACTCTTTGGTTTAGTTGTATTGCACTGTACATTTTGCTCCAGGTGCTGTGAACGTTGATATCAGTAAATTATAACTGAATTAAAGGTAATAATGCTTTAGATAGTCCTTGAAAACTAAGGATTTTTGGACACTGTTGTCAGAACAAACTGGTCTTTTATTCTTATTTAGGATCAGTAAGTAGGTGTTTCTTGATAATTTGTTTCTCTTTGTTTCACTTTGATCCTTCTTAATAGTTAATTTTAAAAATATGCATTAAAATATATTAGTGTAATAAGTATAAAGACTTTAATAATTAACACAGGCCTTTGGGGCAGGAACTTGCCTTATCAGTTTTGTAAACCTTTGTGCATATTTACAATGGTACAGAAAGAATTATTGATGGTAATACTATAAATTGTTTCCTAATAAACTTATATGGAAAGGTTGTGCTGGAAAGGCTGAAGAGAGGAGCAACAAAGATGAACAGGCTTAGAAGGTGATGTTATAAAACCCTTCTACAAAGCACTTTATTGAGTGGGAAGTAAGAGAATTTACTGTGCGGCTTCTAGGTAGGATAGAACTATAGTTAGGGACAAATAAATCGTGACTTCTTACATTTAAGTTCATCCTGTTGTCCTTCAGCTCAACTCTGTCCCTGCCTGTGCTGTTTCAGAGGTATAGGGGGGAATTAAAAAGGAGTAATTCGGCTGTGCTTGTGTTCATTGTCTCTAAGAAGTGAATAAACACTGTATTGCTGAAGTCAGAGGTAGATGGACTCCTTTCATTCCTCTTGTGCCATAGCCTTGCCAATAGCACAAGGTAGTCATGCTTCTCATGACTTAGCCAGTCATTTGCCAGCAGTTCCCAGAAAATCAGGGACTTGTATTCAAACCTGCTTCACCAACTGACCTGATGGACCTCTTTTTTTCCTCTTCTGACTGAAATGAAATTGCAGTAAATGATTAAATAAAAAAGAAATCTTTTATTCTGGTGAGACATTTTGACAAGTATAGCCTTTCTCGTTTTGGTAACGTAACTATGATTTGGTTTCATAAAATAAATTGTTGAGATGAATGTATTTATTTAAAATAGTTCAATTTTTATTAAATTTATTTTTTGATAGGGAACACTTCTGTGAAAAAACAGACTAGATATGGTCTTATTTTATAACTGCTTTGCATTGGTCATTTGTATATCTGCTTTTCACAGAGGCATGCCAAGATTTATCAGTAAATTTCGGTGTTTAAAAAATATTAGCACTGAAAATTGCATAGCATTTTACATATGAAACCCATTGCAGTCTCCACAGATTTTTACCTCCTTCCCTTTGTAGAGGAAAAATAAAAAAATTATTAAAATTATTATGTGGGATTAAGAATTTTTTTAATGTTTCTACATTCTCTCTGGCCTTTCAGGGGAAGATACCCATGAGGAAGAAAGTAGAAACTCTGCAATGCAAAGTATCAGGCATTCTTTGGACTTCCAGTATTCCAGAAGGCTTCTCTAGAAATACGACCTATTTGCCATTTGCACTACGTGTCAAAAGACCGGTGTATCTTACTGCTCTTGCTCGTGATACATTTTTTTCAGTACTTTGTTTCCTAATAAGTCCAGGGGGGATTGAGGTATCTATTCCTTTGTTTTGAAGTAGCCAGTTCTTTGAAAAATCAGTTTGAGGTGAGTGCCTTTACATCTCGAGAGAATTTTGGTGAAATTTAAAGCCGCTTTCCTGATATACTTAGGGTTGCATATTAAATTTAAATTCATGTCCTATTGGAATATGGAAACTATTAGGTCACCTGTGAATGTTCTAAAATCAGGGAAGCCATATATTTCTGACTTATGCTTTTATGCACCCAAACCTTTCACGCCAGGGAATTGCCAATGCTATCCAAGTTCGTTCCATAAAAACAGTCCAAGTGCTCAATAATGTAGAGAGCAAAAGCCTCTGGGAATCATTTTGCTGGCAGGCATGATTGCAAACCTTTTCCTTCTCCTTCCAAACACCCAGTAGTCAGGTAACTGAGATGCACTATTATTGATCTGCAGATGTACCACTGGGCTAGTCACTTGTCATACAAAATGTGTCAAAATTTGCACATCAATTGCAGCAAGTTACTTCAAAAATCATACTTCTCTATGAAAATAAAACAGAAGATCACATGCCGCTTAAACACCTCAGCAATAATTCTGTTGCTTCAGGCACCTGAGCTGTAATAACTGTTGGCATTTCCATTCCAAACCTATTTTTTGAGAAATTTAAGAGAGCACTATCGATTCATGCCATTTTGAAACAACTATAGCATGCATGAATGGGACAGAAAGCTGGCAATTAGGCCAGTCAGCTGACCATTGCTTGCTTTCTGCTTTCGCTTGTCATCCTGCTTCTCTTTTCTGCTCTGGTAATATAATTTTGCAAGGTACAGTGGGTGTTTTTCCTCAGCTGCATACATAAAATTGTTTTAGAAATCTGCTTTGGCATAAAGGTATTGTATCCCACTACATGCCCAAATCCAAATCAAGATGTGAATTTTTCCTGTGGTTTGGAGATACATTTTTGATTTATTTATTTTAATAGGTTCTATTGAAATTCACTCTTCAGCAATATGATTCTTAGGCTGAACTCAACCCACTTTGTTCCCTGAAAATTTCTAGCTGAAACATCATCCTGCTCTAATGTAAAGATGCCTATTTTTTTTTTACCCTTTAAAATTTATTTGGTGTGGCATACAAAATTTCACTTGGAAAAGAACTTAGTTTAAATTCTTAGATAAAGCAAGTTTTTTATTATTTATTGTTCTAAGATAGTAGGTGACCTAAAAATCTTAAAATACTTCGTATTTATTTTAGATCAATGTTTCATCAGCACTACAAAAATACTTCTTTTTTCATTTGCAATTACAAGCTTTTGCAAAATTGCAGACGGTTCTCGGAGGAACTATTTTTGTTACTAGGTGTCTGGAATACTAGATAAAGCACGACAGGTACGTGAAATATTTGCACAGAAAAGTGGTGTTGATGTGCAGCTGACAAATCAAAAGGAAGGGTCTCGAGTTTTATTGTAATTAGAGTTCAGGTTTCCTGAAACTAATGCAATGGTTGTTGTATTAGCAATACAGATTCTGTTGGAATAACTAACTTACTTCTACGTACGTTGAACTTAAATCAAGGTAATCCTACTGAAAAATCTTCTGAATGCAGTGGTGGCCCAACCTATCACCTGATATAAAAGCTTTACTGATAGTAATGGGAGGGTTGTTGCATTTATGACAAATGAGAGATTTACACTCAGATACTAATATTGAGTTACATCAATAATCAAGGCTGCGGAATGTGGATGGAGGATGCATGCTGACTGGAGAAGAGAACTCTTTCAGCACAACCTCTGATTTGCTATCCTTTCTTCTTTTAGTCTGGTTTCCTAAGGAAATAAGGATTTTTTTCATCTGTGAATGTATGTCATTCTCTCCTCTTCTGTCAGTGTATTAATCTTCCCTTGCAAATTTTGAATCTGTGGGTCAATGACCATCAAATCTGAAGTGTTCTTAAAGAGACTGAAGTCCTGTAAGCTTTTTGAAAACGGGACACAAACTCTAATAACACTGTTAGTAAGGTCCAAACTCCAAGTAAGAACTTGGAGTAAATTCCAAACATTATTAGACAGCAGTGAATCCAGAGGGCTGCTCAAATCTTGGGAGACAGATTAATTTTTGGCCAAGCTTTGTTGGCTCTGCTGCTCCCATCTTCTGAGTTCAGCCAGGGACTTTGCATCACTGAGGGATCGAATTCTGTCCCTTTCTTCTTTCTTCTCCCCCTTCTCCAGTTTTCTTTGGTTCTTTTTTTCTCCATAAAAGAAGCTAACAAAGTCTAGCCAGGTGTGGTCCCCTCTTTCACGTTTTATGCTCTTGAAGGTTGGCAATGAGGTGCTTTATCGATGCTTGGAGGAAGTGATAAGGAAATGGGAGGCCCAAATGCTCAAAATGGCATGCACGGGCATAACTGTGAGACTTAATTACCTGTGCGGAATTGTAGTAATTTCATGGGAAATTGTGCCCTAAACAATTTTCAAAATTTGGGTCTGTACCAAGCAATTCATATCATAAATCTTTTTACGCTTTTACCTTAATGTATTTAGCTAGCTTAATGTTTAAACAATGCTTTTAAGTGAAAAAAATTCTTGTCTGTTCATGCAACTGTGCTTTCCAAATGCACAGCTCTAGGTGTCAGGAGGAATTCCCTCAAGTGGGCTTGATTCATGGGATCAGGGACTGACCTTGGAGTGGAATCTGAGAGTACAGATTATTGCCGTGCTTCTTCTCGCAAAATACTTCCACACAGTAGTTTTCTGTCACAGCTCTGTAATGTAATCCTTTATTTGCCTGGCTTACTATAGTGAGTTTTCTCCTACCATGGAAATGCACTTTCTAAGCTATACATTAGTATGTGTGGCTGTCCTGCTGTATTGGGACAGAGAAATTCCCATTTCAGTTTGTCCATGCAAAAACACAATCTGAAAGGAATGTATTAAAACACAGACAGTAAATACAGAAAGACCCCGTTATTGAGTACACGGAGATAAGACCTCTGCTAGCATTAACTGTATTTATCTCAATAGGCTTACACCACCTGGGAACTCGCACCCGGATTCTCTCTTAAAGCGCGTGTTAAATCTTAGTTTCTTTTTCTGAGCAACAGCTTTCACTGACTGATAACCTGCATTACAGTAAACCTCTGAATTTAATAGTCACAGTCCTTTGCCTAGCAACTAATGGCAAAATTTTATGAAAATGTCTCTCGTGACTTGCTGCAGAGTTGCATGTTCATATAGCTCTGAGAACTGGCTGTGTATTTAGAGAGAACTCAAATATCCAGATCCCATGCTGGTGAAGGATGAGTTTCTTATGGAAATCACGCCATTACAGTACTTACTGGGGAGGGGGATGATTGCTACTTTGTTTATAGTGTGCCCCACGTTGGCTGATTAAACCACGAATGACAGGCCCATATCACATGATACAATATGAGAATCACAGAGTGAGTAACTGTGCGTTAGTTTTGTTCCATTACTGACTTTATTAGGAGAATGGGTTCCAGTTGTGCCATTTTCTGGTTTTGTTATTGTCTGCACCCTGAAACTGAATTATCAGGCCCTGGTGTGCTTGTAAGAATTTGATCTTCTGAATATCTTTTTCCAGTCTTTTGGTTGCTTGGCTGACCTTGCTTTTACATTAGAGGGATTATTGATGGGAGTAGCCAATGAAATGGGTAGTGAACATGGAAAGCATTTTCAGAATGAGTTATTAAACTCCTGCCAGAGCTTGCATTTATTATAATTATCACAAAACTGTTATGTGGCCCCATAAACTTGCATGGTGATTTATAAACTTAGGCTTAAATTTTGCTAATGCATACATGCAAACTTTTTACTTGTATGAAGGAAGTTACACCTATGCTTGCTTATCCCAAGATATTCAGAAGGTGTTTATTTAGACTGGAATTGTGGCACAGGGGGTAAAACCCAAACTAGCTTGTTTACATTTCTAAAGTCTCGGTGAAGTTTACTTGCGAAAATGGTAATGGTCTAATCCTGCAGGGTTCTGAATCCTTTTCATGTTTTTAATACCAATGGGAAAACAAGATAGTCATTTTCTTGCACAGTGGATTTTAAAGCAAGAAATACAAAACTGAGCCTACAGAAAGTTTCTTTCCTGTTTTCTTAGCATGTTAGCTAGGAGCAATATCAACAGAAGGTCTTTACCTTGTAGTGGCAGATGGTTGGATGCTGCATGTCTCTGTATTGTTTAAAATTCTTGCAGCTTTTCCAGCTTCTGTAGTTCAGCTAGAACAGCTCTTGGAGTAGCCTAACTTGATTAGATTAGATTTTTATTAAATTTGATTTACAGTTACAGTTTGGGGTTTGGGGTTTTTTTCATTAAATTAATTTGATATTCTGAACTTAAATACTTGAGTTTTCAGATGTGTTTTCTCCAGGCCAGGACCTGTGCTGGACGTGAAGGAGGCTGAGTGATTGTGATTATCAGGTGTCCAAGCTGCCTGTGCCCAGCTGAGAGTAGTGGGGAAATTGGGTTAAAAGGGGAGTGAGAGCTTCATTAGTTGCTCTCCTCCCTCCTTGAAACACATGCAGTCCTGGTTTTGGCAAAGGTAGTAATCTCAGTTGCTGAGTGTGTTACTTGGCACTGCTTGTCAGCACGTTAACAATTCAGCAGACTTAAGTGAAAATAATACTCCAAGAACCAGTTTAGAGCCTATATCCTATCTGCACACAGCACCAACAGGTGTCTGAGGTAAGATGGTGTTTTAGATATGCTTGAATCATTCCCAGGCATGGATTAAATGTCATGTATTTGACATCAAAATGAGCATCATACACCACATCCGGATATAAACAGGTAAGATACCTTCCAATACAGTGAAAACAGAGCGGTATAAAAGGAGACAATTTTAGGTTATGACTCTGAAGAATTTGACCTGAGCCAATTTAACGTTTCTCACAAGGGCGCTTTTAAATTCAGGGACAGACATGAGCAGATGTCTATTTTCTGGATAAAGATAAATATTGAATTCATTATTAATACACTCAGTTTTGCAGATTATTACAGCTTTAAGAGCGCTGTAAGTTGGCTAGAACAGTTTTGGCTACACCGTACCAAAATAATTTGTGTCTTCTGAAAAAGATATGGTTTTATTCAACTTATTTTTCAAACTTTACTTGTAAAGATTGTATATATTTATGAGAGGCTCTGCTTAAATTATACAAAGGGACTTTTCAGGAAAATAGCTCCATAAATCTTAGGAAATGCAAAACTAACGGACATATGAAGGATTTGTATTTAGAAAAGAATCTCCCAGTGGGTTGCTCTCAGCAGAAAATGAAAAGGTCTTCCTTGTATTCAGTTAAACTATTAGCACATTTTTTGCTGATGTAAGCAGTTCTACAGGTACGGCCACTGTCACAGTCCCAGATCTCAGTGCTGCAAATTAGCAAGGCTTTAACTTTGCTCCAAATATCATGCTAGCTCATTTTCATTATGAAAAAGGTGGGGGAGGAGAATGGGACAAAGCACCTATTGGCAAAGCACATTATAATTGTTTAAGCAGGCCCCACAAGTCATGCATTTCAATTATTTGTTCAAAGCTGCCTGCAATTAAGAGTTGCAAACAAGGTTTTTGAATGCAAAGTCAGACAATTAAAATGTTTCATGAGTGCCTTAGAGAGAGAAGTTCTGAATTAGCACTTTGAATACACAAGACCTCTTGTTTTCTAATCTCCTTTCCCTTTTACTCTGTGAAAGAGAGAGGAGATGTATATTTTTCCCAGAATTTTTCGCTTCTTTAAGCCAGGCTGAGCCTAGGGAAGATTGAATCATCCTAGTCTTTGACTTGTACATTTGAATGTCTTCTGCTCCTTGAGAGAGATCATCCTTGTTGCCTCATAATGGTCCAGGTGCAAAAAAACTTTGCCTGCTGTCTGGCTTGTTCTCGAAGGGGGGTCGTAAATCACTTCAAGCATCTCTCCTCCCTCTTGCGCACCCCCACCCTCCAAATCTTCTTCCTTCCCCTTTGAAGAGGCAGAACTATTTTAGCTAGTGATTTGTGGCACTCAGGCACTTAGAGTGCAACCCCTGTGCTCGGTAAGCTAACAGACAAGATGTGGGAAGCAGTGATGCATTGGCTTGTTAATGGGAGTTCTGTGGATGTTGGTATTATATCTGTTGGTGGTGATCAGATCACAGCTGCTCCCAGGGGAAGGCCTAACTTCTTTCTCTTTAACCATGAAAAACAGACTTAACTTCCCTACTCCTTTCAGGAGAATAGTGCTGCTCAGGGTTGGTTTTTTCCTTGCTAATGCCATTTGAATGCTGGCTGTTTGCATTTAGAACTTGCAGTTTGGGAGTTTGTAAGGCTTTCTTCTTTCTTTCTTTCTTTCTTTCTTTCTTTCTTTCTTTCTTTCTTTCTTTCTTTCTTTCTTTCTTTCTTTCTTTCTTTCTTTCTTTCTTTCTTTCTTTTCTTTCTTTTCTCTCTCTCTCTCTCTCTTTCTCTCTCTTTCTGTTTTATATGCTCAGAAGTCCACCGCTTGAAAGCTTTCTCCATTCACTTGTCCGGCAGTATCTGTCACAGAATAATTTTTATGGTAATCTTTTTGATGCAAAGCAGTGCAAACTGCTGCATAGTATTAGATGCATTTTGTTTTGTGTAGGTAAAGGTGAGAACCTGTATCAGTTTTAAAAAAACCCAACTCTATACTGAACTGCAAAAGAAATCATCAGGTTGACTAATGACTCTGTAAGAGAAGCAAAGACTACACAGCTTGTGATGTGACACGCAAATTCAATTGTCATTGAACTTTCCTGGGATTTTAGTCTCTTAGAAAAGGAACATACCAGATGTAATGCTAAAAGCAAAACATTTCACTGATTAATGAAATAGTAATTTTTTTGCTGTGAAACCAGTGATATTCAAGGGCATTTGATCTGAGTGGACTAAACTGTAGTGTATGGAATTTCTTTCTAGATGAAGCATGGTATGAGGGTGAGAGGCTGTACTGGCCTGTTTGGAGTCTTTCTGCTCATGGGGTTGAGCATTCATGGGGAGTTTTCAAAGGCAGGGATTAGTGAGCTGCAGCGTAAGGAAGCAAATTGTGTGCATGCCTGGACTCTGTCCTGTTGCTACTAGAGCATTTGGACTGAACGGTCTGGCAACATGCGTCAACTCGCGTGACCTTAAATACGCCGGGTTTAGCCAAAGTGCTTTCCAACAGCAGTGCGGGTGTCTTTGAGGAGATGAGACCTCAATGGCAGAGGTAGATTATCCCTTATCTTCCCATTGTGAGATTTCTTGCTTATTGTTTTAAAGCAGCTGAGGTTGGCCTGTTGCATGGGCAATAGTCCAATGTGCCTTGGCAATTTTAAGTTCCTACAAGCTGTCAGTTGATGACTGATATGTTGCTTACAAGCCTTCAGTGTGTGTTGTTTCGCCTTAAGATTTTAATCATTTAAGCTTTACTTGAGCAAAACTTCAGCTTCTGTGAAAGAAGTTTTGCCTCACTGAGAAATATAGGAACTGGATGTCACCCTAATATCTAAATACTAGTTAGGAAGGACTAATGTCTACTAATATGACTTTTATACTTTTTTTCCAAAAAATATTGTGGCAATATATTTGGAGTCCCCAGTTTGCACATCAGTGCTCTATGTATGTATGTTAGCTTAGAGTGAATTTTAAAGATGTGCGTTTATGAGCGGAAGTATCTGCTGGTATGAAATGTCTTTAGTTTACTTGCATAAATAGAAAATTATCATATCTTTAAAACAGAACCTATATACAAATCCAAATTTTTACACTAGAGCACATGAGAAATGAAAAGGGACTCCCTCTCTCCCCAGATTATGAGACCTGATATGCAAGGAGTGTGTGTGTGTGTGTGTAAAACCTGCTAGAAAACATTTGATGATTGCATTAAGCTGGGAGAAAGGTGTCTTCGCTCTGTCTGCATATGTACCTACCCACCTTTCCTCAGCAACACCACTGAAAATGGATATCCTGCACCAAGATTTTCATTTTGAAGTGCAAGCCTAGTAAAAATCAGTTATATTTATATCATAAGCTTAGACCACTGGCAAATGACAAACAATAAATTGACAGAATGTATGATTTTTTTTGTCACTTTTCCATTTTCAGGGCTCATTTATTTTATTGGTGTTAACACTACTACTTCATTTTCCCTGAAGATTTTGAAGATTGAGAGGACAGGATGCAGGTCTCAGTTTCATTCCTTTTTACCCACGGAGTGAAGAAGTGATGTTGCATGAAAAAATTCAGGATGAGTAGTAGCTTTGTAAAAGGCACAATACCACCACAGTTTGGGATGGTGAGTAAGATGAGTGGATATTCAGTGGCTGGAGATGGAGACATAGTTATGTTGAAACCTTTGCTAATTTTACATTTTACAAAAGGCTGATAGATCAGGTGCACTGGCCTTTATTATGCAGGAGGCCACGCAGGAGCTTGGCAGAAGTTCCTCCTAGCTTCAGCACTTACAAATCTGTAAATATATCCGATATTCCAAAGAAACTTGGGCAGAAATATTACAAAATTAGTACCGCTCCCATTTCCTCAGGAGGAAATTTTAGGAGGTAAGACAGGACATGTGCTCCAGTGGCTTGCACAGGAATCTAGAGGTCAAGCTCTTTGGTGGTCTCATTTTCCCTCCAACATAGTTCTGCTTTGTTGCTTAGGGCATGCCACTTGATCACTGTTCCTCCAGTCCCAGAGCTGGTACTACCTCTTTGGGCTGGTGGGAGGTTTAACTAATGTTTGTGAAGTGTCGGTAAACATAACAGTTTGATTCGGAGTGTTTCATGAAATGGTTTGTGAGCTGTTGTTTATTTTTTCATTTTCATGGATATGTTGCTTTTAATATTTTTAACCTTTATTTCAATGTTTTTTCGATATTTTTCCAGGCCTTTCCATTAGAAAGCTATAAACACAGTGACTGTAACCAAAGTTTATGTGTGAAATTCCAGGCCAGATTCTAAATCATACAAAAGGAAGAAACAGCCTTGGAAAAACTTGTGTAATAGAATGTGGGGAACAGGGGCTAAACCTGTGGAGCAGTACTCATAGTTTACAAGTCATCTGCGGAGTGGGGTGAGCAGGGGAGAAGAGGGGACTATGGAAGGCATTTGGAACAATGTACTCATAAAAACTCAGCCTTTAAACTACAAAATGGTGCAATCTGTTCATCTTTGACAAGGGATGGTAGCAGACTGTGGCAGACAGGAAATTTACAGTACAAGATTTTTGCTTCAGTTTTATTCCCGGTGAGATAGATGGGACTTTTTATTGTTGAAACAATAAAAATATTGGATTTAGCATTTGATGGCTGATAACGAAAGCTTCTGTCCTCTTCTGAGGTGGACATAGTGTTTGTAAATGAGTTCATATGGTAATATACAGAAATATCTGTTTCATGGTTTAGTATTAAACTGAGACAAATTATTTACATAAATTAAGGGCAAAAATAGATTTTAAAGAAGTCCAAACTGCAGTATCAGCTGGGAAAAAACTAATTAACTAAGAATTTAACAAATTAATGATAAATAATAAAGTGTTGGGATTTTATTGTGAGGGTTTTTTTCCAAATCAAATAGCAAGATACGATCTTTGGGTTGAGAAGCCATCTCTTTGGGAGCGTGACCTGTATATTGCAGGCTTTTAAGGAAATTCATAAATGTTAATGATGGTTTAAAATTACATTTTCTTTCTTCTCTTTTTGTCAACCAACTACTTGATGGGCTAATTTTAAAATTTGGGGAGGGGAGGGGGAAATGCAATTCTTCTATTGTTTTGACCAGCTTTCATATTCAGTATCTGTATCAATGATAAAAACGTAAATGCAAGTAGCAGTAAAGATTTTCAGACTTGGAGGAGGTAAAATACAAAATGTAAAGCTGACAGGATGGAACTGATTTAAGAGCATTCACTAAAACCAGCACAAGTGCGCATATATATATGTATACATATGTGTATGTATTATCTTGGGACTAATCCATTTGTGCTAGAAATAGAGTTATCTGATAACCTAATTTTTGTGACACTACAGTCTGTGTTCTGCATTGCTGGAGCAGGAACTGAGAGTACATAACAAGGTAGTTTATCACTCAGCCTGAGCAGCAGCAAAGATTATTCTGCTGCTTAGGGTTCTGGGATAGAGAAAGCAAAGGAAAAAAAGGAAGAGCAGGCTTCCAGTGGGGTTGCCAAAGCAAAGCAAGGGCTGCTGTTTCAGTTATCTACGACCATTCCTTTGCTCCAAGTATTGGGGTGCCCTACTGCATCAGTGTTGGCTCAGGTGCAGAGTTAGCCTTTCAAGAAAGAGCAGTGTGAGTCATACCGTGAGATGGGACAGAAACATTCCTTATCTTGAGGATGTGGCTGTGTTCCTGATCTAGGTTTGGTTTTGTTGTCATTTTCTTTTTTTTCTTTTTGTTATTTAACTGCAGGAAAAAAAAAAAACCGCAAACCCAGTTCCTAGATTAATGAATCGGGGATTCTTGCTATCTGAAGATTAAGGGGCCAAGTCACCGTGTCTTGCTTAGACTGGCTACTGAGCAAGTATTAAAACTTCTTGTCTACTGCTGAGAATAGCAACAGTTTGCTCCTCAATGGTGTGTATATTAAGGACAGGTAGAAGTCATGGAGGGAAACTGAAGTTAACCATTATTTGTGATGTGGGGAATTAGTAATTGTTACTGGAATACTTGTACTCAACATAATTCGCAGCTGCCCACCACTTTGCATTTTCTCTAATGCTAGAGGTTTTTTGGATCACTTAAAGTACAACTGCTTTATTTATTAAATTTATTTATTATTCTTTATTTAATAAACTACAAAGTGGGAAATTTGTGATGGAGTTCTGAGAGAGAGTAGTTGCAGACACAGCTGGCTGGTGATGAGCTGTGGCTAAAATACCAGGTCCTGCCAACTTGCATCATGTGCACATTTTTTCAAATACTCTTTTTGTTCAACAGCAATATCAAACGTTAAAGCCATCATGCTTTTGCAGCAAACTTTGACCCCTTAAAGACAGCATCTTATCTTGGGGAACAATGTCACTGTGACAAGCAGGTGTTCCCCAGGAGCTGGCAAGGTGCCTCTCCCTGAAGTCCAGCATCTTTTCTGGTAGAGTACTATCAGTTAAACACAGGCAATCTTTATCAGAATTTCAAGCAAAAGTGGTAGTACTTTTTCTAAAGCATGTCAGAAGCAGCTGCAGAAATTAAGAGAATTGGCAAAAGATTTAAATCTGCATATCAAGTTCCTCGCAAAACTTTAATTGGCCTTAAAGTTAATTGGTCATTGTCTCTACTGTGCATCTGGTGCCAGGAATAAAGTTTGTCCATGAATGAAGACAACGCAAGCTCTTTTGACTACCCAGGCCAAAGAAATGTCTAAAGGACACCAGCTAATTTTTGCTACTGATGTCTTAATAAGTTCAACTAAAAAGACAAAGTTATAGCACGGACAATAATAGGGTTAAGGGCTGGTTTCCACAACACGGAGCTTAGCAAATGCTGCTTGTACTGAACCTGTCATCCAGCCCTTCAGTCGGGATCCATCAATAATCTTATCACGTATAATATCTTTGCTAGGCTTTTTTGTCTGCCAGGGATACAAATCTAGTGGCCTGAATTTCTCTCAGTGCAGAGAACTTAAGTGATCACAACTTCTCCAGCCTCATCCCAGAGAGGACTGGATTTCAATCAGAAGACAATTCTGCATGACTCTGGAATGAAAAACATGATTAGTAGATTAATGGCCCTCAGCAGGGGAATATCTGCAGTTCTCTGCCTGGGTTAGAGTAGTTTATGTTCTGTGGGTTGGCATTATTCAGTTGATTCGCTTCTTTTATGCTGTGCTTCACCTCCTCTGCAGCCCGCACTGTCCAACTTCTGTGCTGAGTCTCTGTTCCTCTACTAGAGAGCACTGTTGCTGCTACATAGTTGCGCCAGAAAAAAGGCATTCGTTCTGTACCTTCACACCTTTCCATAGCAATGCCATGTTCACTTCCAATACAGTAATTAGAAGTAATTTTGGTCAGTACCTATGATCACACTCAACTCTTTAGATCTTCATAACACTGTGCGAACATTAGCTAATTAATCTCTCCAGAAGAGATGGAAGGGTAGGTGGGAGTTCTAACTGTCAGCAAGGGAGTACTTCCAAGGCACTGCTCTCTGTCAACAGCTACTGACCTAGCCCATGCTGTCTGGGTGGCTAATCAGGCAGATTGGTGGTATCCAGAACAGTTAATCACCTGGGACAGCTGCCTGCTTTCCCTACCACCCTTTTGTTGCCCCAGTAAAATGGGATTATTCGAGTATTGTTTTCAAATGTATGGGGCTGTGAATTTCCAGTGTGACAAGAATGACTGTTTCAAAATTGGTAGGCTTTTGTTTGAAAGGCAGTGAGTATAAATCTAGCTTTTTTTTGCATGCAGCACTCCCCCCAGAGGCCCCTGATCTCCCACCTTCAGGGAAGGGCTTTAGCTGAATTTAGCAGCTCCAGTGCAAACACATGTACTGCTTCTCCAGTGCTACAGAGAGGGCAACATTGCAAGAGCCCCAAGAAGTTTTCAGGTTGTGGACCCATGTCAGTTAAAGCTGGCTGCTCTGCAGGACTTTCATTTTATTTTTCTTCAGGATGCAAAGCACTGACTCTTTGGGGTTTTTGTAGTTTCTTCTTGTTTTTTTGCTTTACATGTCATTTTGTTCATAGGAAAGCATTGGCTCCTAGGTAAGCATTGATAGGCTATTGAGAGAGCTTTCAAAGCTCTGCTAGTGCTGTTAGTTTTTGCACTTGGGTGAGTAAGGCTTTCCTCACCTTGTAAAAGGGAAGTAGCACATTCAGCGGTGAACTTTGCAAATAACAGGGCCAAATGCTGAGCAGCAGCTGCACCTTTAGGTGCCTTTGTCCTGTTAGCAGACCTAGAGAAGAAAATCATGAAAGTCTCACTTATCTGTTTATCTAGCTTGCAGCAGTCTGATGCCTTCTGCCACCTTTACTGATAATGGTCCCTTTGAAGTTGAGTACGAGTGTGAATTTATGGTTTTGTAAAGACTGGATTCCAGAATAGGTCATAAATTACCGTGTTAGACAAAGGCTTCTGGGGAAACAATATTGCCTTACAATCCCTCACTGTGTCATTATCCTGATGCATTTCTAGCATGGCAAATAATTGACCAGAATGATATGCTGGCCAGTGCTCCAGTCAAGCTTTAAAATTGTTTGTGTAAACTCTTCTAGCAAGAAGAGCAAGTTACAGAGCTATAGTAAATTCTCATCATCACTGTTAAAATGAATCTTGAGTCCAGGTGATTGTTAATATTCTGAAGCCAAAGAAAATTAAGATCTTTATTTGCTTGAAATAACATTTGTTTAATTTGCTGCTGTTTCTTCTTAAGAAGAAAGCATTTTGAAATGCCAAATGCCTATTTCAGGCCTTCTCAGGATGTGAAAGTAAAGAGCAAAATTATGCAGGAGAATGAGTGAATACATATCTTAGCTATGCATGAATGGGACAGATCCTGAAGATTACCTGCTTTGGGGAGAGAAGAGGCCTGATCTGCTCCTCGGTAAAACTCTTAAGTCAGGTGGTGAGATGTTAGACAATCAAGAGGACTGTGTTCAAAACTAATGGCCATCCTTGATACTCTTTTGCTTTACTGGACTCGAGCAAAAAGTGAGTTTGTGTTTGGAGTTGAAAGCAGTTGCGGTTTTTGTAATAAGTAGGAATGCTTAAAATAGTTTATAGTGTATATTTGGATGTAATACTGAAGTTTCTCTAGCAAAAAACCCAATTGCTTTCTTTGGGAAATGTTGATCTTTCGGTGGAGGGAGACAGGAAACCAGAAGCATCATCATGATGCCCATGGGATTTGTAGCACAGCTGCCTCGTGCCCCTCTCTGGTCTGTTAGCCAAATTCCTCAGGAAGACCTCATCCCCTCACAGGGGAGACTCCCAAGCTGATCCTAGGAGGGCAGGTAATATGAAACCTGGTTGGCCGTACAATAAGGAAGACACTGTCTTGATTTCAGAAGTTGCCAGGTGTACGATCATTTTTTAAAGTCCCGTTTAGATGTGTAATCATGTTTTTTACCATTTTAAAAAAAGCAGTCTGACTCCTGGCTTCTTCACTAAAGAATTCCGGAGTTCCAAAACAGACATAGAAACCTCTGCCCTTTCAAGCATTTGAATTTCGTACTTGGTGTATCACTGTCCCTCATGATCTGAGCTTCTAGAGCAGTTGCAGTTCTCCCTTAAGTTGTTTGTTAAATATATTTAGATGCACTTGTCAATAGCATAGCACAAAATGATTCCTTCAAGAGAAAATTAAACTGCATCATCGTCTAATCATAGTATTTTTATTTTAGATTATATTTCTTTAGCTTATATTCATATACCTATATTTATTTATAGATATTTATAGTTATATGTCTAAAGAAATTGATTAATTTATGTTCCTGTCTTAGGCCAAAACAGAATTTAGGACCATCTTGTAATTCAGGTGGGGATTGGAGCTTTCTTTGTTTTCTGAAGTCACGTTGCTCTCACACTGTCAAAGAGCTAAAGAGCAGGCACGCTGGAATCCTCTGTTTAGAAAGTGCTACAGATTTTGTATGAGGATTTTCAACTGCCTCATAACACAGGTTTGCTCTGTTCCCTCTCTTTCTTGAGTCCGCAGTGCTGGCAGGTTTCTCTTGTCATCTGTTACTAAACAAAAAATTTAAAAAATGATTGGAAATTACATTTTGTTCATCCATGATAAAATATGTGCTTAATGTTACTATTCCATTTTTCCTCCTCAATTCTGTTTGCTTGCTATAGACTGTGAGCTCACTGGAAATGGTGACTGCACTAGACTGAAGGGCTGCTAGGCTCCATTTCTGTCTGTCATCTCAATGAGCTGTTAATAAGTAAGTAAGAAGAAATGGCTGAGCCTTTTCTGGACAACTCTTCTTATTGAGGGTTGAAAAGGAACTGCAGTGTGAGAGGAAAAGTAAATAGACAAATAGTGGAATAATCACTGATACAGACATATCAGAACATCTGTGAAAACTGTGTATATCTGTTCCAGTAAATTCCCATTGAATTATTCTGACTCACTGGATAATAGGTGGCTGTGCAACATAAAAAGCTGTCAAAGTCTTTCTGAGGCATTGGCTTGGATTGTTCCTGTGTGCCAACATTTTGTGATGTCCCAGAATAAGATATGTCTTGATGTGTGACACACAGTAAGAAATTTGAAAATAAGAGATTAGATCAATTCCCTTTGATGGTTTGGTTTCTGTCCAATCCATATGGATTTTGACGGATAATTAGCAGGGCAGATACAGTACATTTGAGGAGCAAAGGCTCTTAGAACCTGTGGACAGCTAGTTTGCTATAAAAGGCAGAATACACTGTTAAAAGAAACTGCAAATGGTTAGATGCCTAGAACTTTGGCACTTCCGAAGAGAGATCATAGAAAAAGCTTGAATTGGCTTTAAGGCAGGACCTAACCAATGGCTATGCAGTTGTACAGTATGTGGGATGAAGTGGTAACCTTGTTATTTTATCTAAGAAAAGGGCATACTATTCAGAAACAGCGTAGGAGACTTGTCATTACAACAATTAGAACAGGGTGACACAATTGAAATGCAAAGATACTAGTAAACCTTGTATTGAAATGTTTGTTTCCTTCAGCAAAGGCTCAAAAGGTCCTTAAAGGCTGGACCTGTGGCATCATTTGCTATTAGTTGTTATCTTGAATGCATTTTCTTCATTGTGTTTTCTTATTTGTCTTACACTAATATTGTGATCCATGGTACACAAAATACAGATCACAAATAAAGTATTTGATGTATTCTATAATGTGATTCACAATTCTGAGTTAACACCACTTCTGCCTTTGGAGTCTCTCTCCCGTGTGAGATGAGAGGGTAGAAACCATTGCTGAATAACAGGTGACTGAAATCCAACTGCTGTGGTCATCTAGAGGAATCATCAGTCACCTTTCAGCTTTGTATGGTTTTCAACATTTTAACTTCTTGTAATATGAGAGAGTGAGTGTTGTGGGTGTAAATGGTTTTATTTTTCTTCATGTTCCTCCTATTTTCAAAGGAAGGCCTACATTCACAAAGCAGGTTGCCCTGTTAGTGTCTTAGTCACACAAATGTAGTAGGTCTTGGTTTGTGTTATGTTAGGGGGAAAAGTAGTGACATATTTTCAGTAAAAGATTTCTGGAAATAACCTAGGTCTTCTAGGATGACCTTAAAAATAAAATGCAATTGCGCCAAATCGAGACTCAAATTCTGCAAGTGATTGTGATAGTAAAGTGTGATTATTTTTTTTTTTTTTAATTTCCAAACTACCTTTAAAGGGAATCTTGTTTATAGTAGATAAACTGTTCTGTTAATCATCAATTTGATTAAGGATTTATTTTTTATCTGATCTGCTATAGCCATTATTTAAAAGTTAAGCAAAATTGATGATTAGTGCTTCTACTCTGTGTGCTGCAAGTCCACAGAACTGTTGCACAAGCACAGACAGGACAATTACAAGAAGAAAAGGAAAGAATAAAATTATTGAGACTGTATATGTCGGGCAACGCAAGAGACTGTGCAAGCTTCTTTAACTGGGAAGCAGCATTGTTGATTAGTTAGAGCAGAGGAGAATCAGATCTCTGAGCTAATATTCTGCTCAATTAAGTTCAAACCCTAGAGAGGCCTATCTAGAAAATGGCCCCAGCAACTGCAACATACCTCAAGGGGAGGGAGGCAAACTTAACTGATGTTCAGAAGGCACTTTAAAGGGTTCCTCAGGGGAGTTGTATAGCCCTTCTATGTTGTGTTAGTGTCGACAAATAAAGTTTTTACCCTAAAATTATTGTTCTTCAAATTTACTGTGTGCTAATGACAGGCTTAATTTTTTTCTAAGTGCTGCTATGTTGTTTGAGCTTGCAGATCACTGCAGGTATTAGGAAGGTAAAACTGAGGTCAAGTCAAGTGTTATTACTGTTTGACAATATTTTTGCTAGAAAGTTAAGGAACTTCTAGTATGCCATCCAGATTTTTTTTATGATAAATGTTAGTAATAATGAAACTGAGCAGCCAAAGCCATGTAGCCTTGTCAATACATGCCAGACACATAGCGTTTGGTTTATTACAGATGCAGTCTTTGATCTTTCTTATGTTTGAAGACTTGATTAGGCCCATCTTGTTAAAGACATAGCACATGAAAGCTGGGAATTGGTTCCTTTAATAGCAAAGCTCTTGAGAAGGAGCTCCTCAAATTAAAGAGTAGAAAACACTTCCTAAGGGCTGTGCAAACCTTCCCACACTCTGTATGAAATGTGTTTGCAGATGTTTCTGTGCCAAAATGGTCTTCCTTCACTGGTCTTTCAGTGATGCTCAGAATTCTGTTGTACACACTTGTCCCTTAAGTCTCTATTAGTGTGCGTGATCTGAATTCAAAACTTGTTGGTGCTTGGTCATGGTATCTGGGTTAGAGAAGGAGCAATGTAGCTCTAAGTGTTTCTCCTCTGAGTGTAAACCACCTCTGGCAAAACATAACAGCAGGAACAGTGATCCTCCTACCTGCGTCCAGTGCATGTGCAAGACCTTGTTGGTGAATACTGAACAGCAGGCCACATTAAGATATGGTATAATGCTGTTCCCAACTATTCCATTTATTTAATGTTAACTGTGTTTCTTTCTTTGATCTAGGCCTTTCCAATATTTGATAGAAATAAATTTATGCATGGAATAAGAAACAATGATTAGCCTGAAAATCTCATTTCTGTATCAAAAAAAGAAGGGCTTGATTATCACACTTCTGCATTGTTACTCTTCCTGTTGCTTGGTTACCAGGTCATACAGAAAACTACATTCCGATGAGAATGTAAGTTAATTACCAGCTATTCCTAAATCAGCAATTAAAACCTTACCTCCAGATTTCATATATGTTTTATATTGCATAAGTAGCAGCAGACTAGACGGAAAGGTATTTTAGTTGTGCTCCCCACCCTGCCAAGAAAATGAGCTTAAGGTAAGGGTCAGCCTTGCCCAAAGCAGTTCTTACAGTACTCCTGGGTAAACATTTTCTAGCCAGCTGCTTGTGAAATACAGTTTTAGAATGGCTTACTTTGGAACTAGCCAAGAGCTTTCCTGCCTCATTTGTCCTCAAAGTCATATTTCATTTCAGTGTGTGTTGTGGTGGTGGCAATCATTGTAGAACTAGATGAAATCTTTATCTCAGTCATGATAACTAAACCTATTTTATTTTTTTCCTCAGCAGTTTTATTTTGTGATACTTCTGAATCCATTATTACTTGCTTCTAACAAGTGACCCTCAACTTGACTGAAACGTTCAGGTCAGCTCTTGCTTTATTATCGCAATCTAATTATGTTGAGCCAAATTCTACGCATCTAGTCTGGCACCTGGTCGCAGTTCTTCTGCACGTTGATCGACTCTTTTGGCAGGTGCGCATTGCCCATCTGTAGGAGCTGCTCTCTGTCCACTCCCTGAGAGAGTGCTCATGCTGACCCATTTTGCATGTGGTAACTTAGGTATTGTTCTGCATTCACAAAGTTGGATGGATACTGTTGCAGCTTTGATCGCTGATGGGCTTAGTTAGAATAATAGGGTAAAATTTAATTATATTACGTTGTATATTTTGCTGTATATAAATATATGACACTGTGTAGATTTATTTATTTTAATAATGCAATAGGTGCTGTCCACTAGCTTAGGTAGAGGAAAGTTTTAATTGGAAGGCTTCAAATTTGATTACTGAGATTGAGGTAATATTCTTAATTCTATCTCTGTTAATCCTGCTTTTTGAATTATTGGCTTCTTGCAACCATAATTCCTGTGGAAGTAAGAGCAAGCATTTAATTACCCTCAACCTGACAAGGATGTTCTAAAAACTAAGTTGTTAACGTTTGCTGGACACAATAATAGGTTTTGTTTGTTTGTTCATTTGCAGTTCTGAAAGAAAATTTAGAAAAATATGTTTTGAGTAAAAACAATATTTTATTTTGCAAATTCCTTTATTATTTTTAATTACTCTAGAATACAATTGTGAAAAATTTTAAATGAAAAGTTTCCATATAGGAAGGAAATGAAAGGCTCCATACTAAAAAAAAAAAAAGGACCTTTTATGTTAAGAAAATATTGAATGTAAACACTCAGTTTTATTTTAAAATATTTTTCCCTAGGCCTGCTATTTTTCAAGCTTGACATAACTTTATGAAATGTTATTGGGCTACTGAAATAATATTTTTGCTAATAATTAAAAAAATAAAACCAATGTTCAGTGAAACCTCTTGCCAAATTCTTCTAGTGTGTGGTATAACACTATGGATTTTACACAGAAGGCATTGAGATGCATTGTTATCAACATAGATAACTATCCATAGACAGATAATCTATATTATGCTACAAATATAAAAGTCAAAGTGTTAATGACCCACACGCATGTTCTGGTGGAAGAGAGCAGGGGCAGGTGAATTCAGAGGAATGTGAGATGGCACATACTTCCTGCACATCACTGTTTTCTTTCCCTTTTAAAATACACAGAGGTTTTAACACCTGTGTGAAGAAAAGATAACCAAGGAGAAGAAATAAACAAAGAAAGAATATTAAAATAATTTTCTAATATATTCATTATTATAGCATTCTGTACATATTGTTACTTACGAACAATATATGGCTGCCCAATAAAACCATAGGAAGTATCTGCTGCAAAAACCTGAAGTATTTAATGTTACCAGGAGTTTTAGTTTTCTTGAAAATGAAGGAAATCCTGTTCAAAACTTTGTGGTTATGAAAATTTAATTTAGAGCAATTTGTCCTAAGCTAAATATTCAGTAAAATTTTAGTATACACCCATGTGTAAATTCAGTTAGTCTGCACCTTCCTTGGATCTCTGGGAATTTCATTGCAACTTGCATTCCTTGATTTGCGTGATGTTTTTGGGATGTTCAGTTGCTTGTAGGATTCTTGACTGATTATGTCAGCTCTTCACAAAGGTCTCTCAGATGCTGTAGTTTTAAGGTTCTTAAGGTACTACTTTCGTCTTTTGGCTTGGGGGTAGAGGGATTAGTTTTCAGTGTACTTTCAGAATGGTTATTGGCAGCATTTGAACTTGCTCGCTACATTGCATTTGAAACCTTATGTTAGACAAGAACTGATTTCTTGTGGGCTTGTATTTGTAGTTTTGCACTGAAGATAATTTGTTTAGCAAGGACAGTGATATGATGGAAAATAACTCCGTATGTTCTGCTGAGTGGCATTTTGCTATGGTAATTCTGTGGTTTGTGGGGAATTTCTGTTTTCCTTTTAGTATCAGCAGTCAGGGTTGTAGTGAAATGGAAAGAAGCAAGCTTAATGTAAACTGTGTTTAAGTAAATGTTTGCCCACAGGAGCACAAATATTTCTTATTTTTCTAGTCTAATTTTTTTATATGTTAAAAACACAGGGTCTTCCTGTGTCACTAGTTTTGAATCTATTTACAAAAAATAAAAATCTTCATTTAAAAAAAGTTTGTGACAATTAATTTTGAACACTGCGCTATTCTTTTTAATAAACAGAAATATAAAAGCTCTCAAAGTAAGACACTGCAATAACTAATTACAATGGAGGGGTTGCCCTCCTGAGCACCCTCCAGCCTAGGTAGGACCTAAATTCCAGAAGCTGGCTGACTATTCCTTTGGTAAAGGCATGCAAAGTATTAGGTATTTAATTTCATCAGTTTGGATTGCTAGCCTAGGGTTGTTTAAAAGCAGGTGCTAAGAATAGGTGCATTAGTTAAATGCTTTGTGATGAGAGTGATTTATGATGGGAGGTTTAAGAAAAAAAGGAAATTATCACAAGTCAGATGAACAAAGGGTGGCTGTAATTAAGCATGTATTAAACACCAGCATTATAGACTCTCCAGCCACTGACTTTGTTTGCTGTCTTCTACTGATACTGTTCTGCATTGGCTAGTTGTATTAAATCCACACAAAGGGGCATATTCTGTGTTCCTAGCTATCTTTTTATAATGATCAAGCTGGAATGACCTTTAAAAAGCCAGATAATATTTTATTTACCTTTTTTCTCCCATTTACTGCTAAATGTTAATGAAGGTAAGAGATTCAAATCCTTGCAAATAAAACATTTTAATTGACTTAAGTGTAACCATAACAGTAAATTGGCTACTTTATATGGAAAAGCTATTCAGTGTTGTTGAAACACACTTGTACAGTCCTTTCATCTGTCCATAGACTCAGAAATTAGTAGCAAAAATTTCCTTTGTTTCTGATGATAGGGGGTTTGAGAATATTTTGAGGATAGATTTCCCCAAGATTGGTTGCTGTAATCTAGTGCTGGCCAAGTGTTCCCCCGAGACACCTCCACTTAAGCCCTTACAGCTTAGTTTCCAATATTAACCAGCTACAGTCAGTCCTAACAACAGTTACAGTGTCCAACATTTCTACTCCAGCTTTTCAAGCTACCTGTTAATATATGTCAAGCTTAAGTCTCGTCTATTGTCTAGCAATATTGCTGAGTTTGGGCTGGTATTTCAGCTAGTCTGAACTTAAGTGCATCAGTGCTTTAAGGTAAAATGAGCATTTTATTGCTGAATTCCTGTTAAATGGAAGTAGATCAAAACCCCCATTCTCTTCCTAGGAAATTTCCTCCAAGCAACTAGAGTGCCAAAGTTCACATCCCTCTGTGTGGGCTGGGGAAATGCTCCTTATGGCTGCAGTAAGCCTTTTGGTTTGTATGTTAAGAGGATGGAGAGGGATGGGTGGAGGAGTTATAAGGCTTAATCTTGCCTACTAAACCAGAACTCCCTGACTGCAGTCGTGCTGAGAACATTCTCCACTCTGTGAGCAGTCTGCAGCCTTGTCCAAGTTTGCTTAAAAACCAAAGTGAAAAGAGCAGCAGTCCAGGTGCTGGTGAGACCTTGCGTACGCGACAAAGCAGGGGCAGAGTTGCTGTGACAGGCGCAGCAGCAGCTGGTCTTTCTTGACAGACCTTTCCAGTTGGACAAGCCCTTTGAGGCTCACAACTTTTGCTCCGAGTCCTGGGGATCCTGAGGCTGTATCAGAGATGTTCTGTATTAGAAAGAACAAGCTGCTTGGAATTAACCTCTAGGGACTCTTGTATGGGAATATTTCTCATTCTTTTCTCATGTTCTGATTGGGGGCGGGGGGCAGGACAGACTACAATTGGTGTTGCTGAGATGAACTTGGATAACACAGTGCAATCTCACATTTAAACAAAGCCTGTATGGATTGCTACTTGACTATGCAGTTACCTACACTTAGGTGTTCAAAGTAGCAACATGCTGACTCAAGAAATAAAAGACCAAATAAATTTGTAACTTTGGACCCATTTTAGTTTTGTTTTAGCCAAAAGCAAAACATCTGCTGATAAAGGCAGAATCAAGTCCTTGGTTTGCTGTATCACATAAAATAAAATATATGTTTGGGAGCTCGCTTCTCAGTAAAGGAAAGGCAGATTAAACTGATAGCTCATGTGCACTAGGGTTGCGGTCAGGGTCATTTGCTTCTTTTCAAACTTAAAAAAAAATATGTAAAAGTTGAGCATACCTTGTCCAAGAGCAGCTGAGTCTACTTTAGCATTAAACACATCAGCTCATGTACCACTAGAATGAACCAAGTTTGCTTTTGTGAAAGTTAAAAGCAGATACAGCATTCAGACAGTGATTAAAACTGATGCAAAACTGAGGAATAATTTTAGTGAATGAAATTCCCCTCATGTCCATTTTTTCCAAAAATTTTTAAAAGACAAAAATGTCCATTTCAGACTTTTTTCCTGTTCAGTTTTTCTCTCTATTTCATCTTCTTTTACAGTAACAAACCAGGAAAAATACAGCACAGGAAAATAATGGTTGAGCATGTTCTAATGTGGTTTTAAAAAATGAAGTATTTTGCTTAGGAAAAAAAAAAAGTTTAACTGAATAATGATTATTCCATGCTGGGAACTTTAATTCAAAACACCAGAAACACAATTTTTGTTATCACATGACATCTCCATGGTACAATGACCTCTGCTCACCAATCACAGAAAAATCCCTCTGTCCTTGGAGTTCAGAGAACATGTTACGAGAGGCCTTTGAGCCATCCTCTGTGAATAACCTGCCTTCTCTGCACTGTGTTTCAGAGCTTAGTGCAGAATGAGTCCTTTCCTTCTGTTGAGTTCATCTCTAACACAGCATCTAGGAAGATGGAAACATGTGAAAACCAGGATAAACAGAATGTTAAAATTTGTGGAGATTCAGGAATTAAGCTGGAACACAGCCTACAACTCCATGCATTGTAAACTGTTGTCAAGTAGATTGTGCGCATGGATGTATCTCTAAATACCAAGGTCCAAGGCTAAGAGTTGTCTAGTGAAGCAACTCTTGGACACAGATTTCTCAAACAAGGCTTGAAATGTGTTATGTGACAGTGATAAGTAACCACAGAAAGACACTTTCTTCTAATATTGCCTAGAGTACTGTTGTTAACCAGGGAAAATTATTTTATCCCAACATTGCCTAGGCTAAAGATATAGGTAGTTTATTCCCAAATTATTCCTGCCCTGATGTAACCCAGAGCCACCTATTCCAGCAGCTCTGATTTATGACTTGTTATTGTAGAAGAATTGGCATAAAGCAGTAGGATCCTATGTTGCCTCCATGTCAGATATCCCAAGGGGCCTGGAACCAGCAAAATCCAGACTGATGTTTTACACCGCTTACACAGCTCCAGGTAGTACAAGAATTTGCCAGTCCCTTAGAAGAATTTACTTTGCTGCCAGCCTGTGAGATGTTTGCATAGACTGTGTGCAGCTTATCAGCAGAATCTGTGCTCAATCCCATTTACTTCACTCTTTCTTTGGAGTACTGCCTGTTTGCTATGCTGAGGTGACTGCTGTGAATGACATGAAAGCTTTGCTATACTTGTGTGTTGTGCCTTTTCCTCTTTTTCCCTGTTAATTCTTCAAAATTATTGCTACCAAAAAATAACACAACATATGGGAGGAGTGGAGGGAGGGATTGGTTGGTTGGGGATTTTTTTTTTTTTTCCCTCAGTATATAAGGTGGATATTCTAACTTCAGCTTTTGTATAAAGCTTTTTCTGACCAGAATTGGAGTTCTCTATGTGGAAGACTAGTCCTTTATACTTATTTTCCAGACAATCTGATAATTCTTCAAGGATAAAAATAAGACTCAGCTCCTGACTCAGGGGTTGAGTTTTATTATTATTGATAAATTATTGGATTATTTTGAGGTTAATAATTACATATTAGTATTAAAAGAAATAATGTTCTATGAGTTGCTTTTATTAAGAGTCAGGTCCAACCTATTAATTCAAATTCAGCTACAAGCTGATTGTTTAAGGAACTTCATTTTTACTGTCCTCAAAACTGTCACGTACCTGGGTATATTTCCAAAGATAGAGTTCCAAACTCTTCTTTATGGACTTGTTATATTTTCAATTTAGAAATCCAGTAACCTGACTGGTTTAGGAGATGATTTACTGAAATGATCACAAACTTAATTATCCTTCTTTTCTTGAACAAGTTGATTCCTTTCTTGTCAGTATTTTTCTACCTTCCAGTGGAAGGACTTCTCTATATTTTCTTTTAAGAACACTGATTCAGGTCCTGATTCTCTTTGTAACATCCTTTTCTCACTTGGCTTGCCAAACTACCTTGCAAGCTCTTCAGGGCAGGAGACCATCTCTGATTTCTGTCCTTTCAAAGAAAAAAAAATGCCACGAGCCTACTTGCTAGGTATTAACCATATAATTATTAGCAATAGCACATCAAGTATTTCTGTGTGAACTCAACTTACCCTGTTGCATTTAGAGGAACTTTGTGCATATTTAAATTTGGTATTGCTTTGTGTGCCCTGGGCTGAAGTCTACAAATGGGAAGCTGAGTCTGGGAATAGGTCGCCATGGGGTGGTTACCTGTAGCTCAGGAACTCTGGTAACAATCTTCATTAACCTGAACTTAAGCAGCATTTCAGAAGAAGGTTCTCTCAATAAAATGTTTTCATGCTCATATAAATTTCTCCCAAAACATATTAACTACAAATCCCTTTGAAGGAAAAAATACCACTTCTATAAATGAGTAAAAATTAGCTTTTTGAAAGCTCCAGGATTTACAAGCTTAGCTAGGCCTATCTGATACATATGATTGAGTTATGGTTAATCCACTCAAAATCACTTCTGTCACCACAGAGCCTCATGTTGCCCACATAGTACCAGGAGCAGCCTGGGGAACACAGAGCTCACTAATGTCTTGTAAGAAAAACTTTTGCAAGTTTGGGAAGTGTATTCTGTAAAAGTAGCATTAGTGATCCAGTGAGCAACATATTTGGTCAATGTTTTGTGCATTCTCAGGAACCTTGGAACATGACAGTAACCTGAACTATCACTGCGAGTGATTTAGAAAAACTTGGAGGATTGGAAATTTTCTGTGTACAGTGTGCAGCTATTAGAAAATAAAATTTGGCAAAAGATTGGATTTCTCAGGATTTATTCTGTAAATCAAACCAAAATCAGATTGAATCCTTAGAACAAAGGCAGATATATTTTGCATTTGAATATAAAACCTATCAAGTGGGTGGTGGGGAGAGAATGGGTAAATAAATACAAAACCTCTTAAGGGTTTCTTTCTGGGTTGGTTTCAAGAATGTCCCACAAAACAGGTTTTCATGGTTGTACAGGGCACTGTGATGCCATTCAACTTTTCCCTTTCTTTAGAAATTCTGAAGAAACTGTTGAAAACAGCTTCTGGGCTTTTACTAAAATAGTTTCCAGAGATGAGGAAAATGAGAGAATGCATATACAATCTTAGACAAACGATCTGCTCATATATTGAAGCCTGGATTGTAAAATGACTGCTGTGCCTTCCAGTGAATGAATATTCAGTGCTTCCCTGCTGGGTTGGCTTTTCCTATTTGAACCAGCTACTGTTCTGCACTGTGATTCACTTGTTACCAAATTAAACTCTTTACACACATGGGAGATCCAACTTTATAAAGTCAAATTTTGAAGTGCTTTCTGGTCAGCCACTGTGCCTGTCACAATCTTCATAACGCACTGAATTAAGTTTAAAATATCATCCATGTGTGGTGTTTTCTCTTGGCTGTTCAGCAGCCCTTCTGTACATCACGCATTTTTCTGTTGACACTATGTATCACTTAGCAACCCAGTGAAAGGCCCTATATGCATTGATTGCACACAATTGTCTTTATGGGGTGGAAGTGTTAAGTGAATAAACCCCCACGGGTGACCAGACGGTCATTCCTCTCATGTTGATAATCTGTTTACATCAAAATATTGTTTACTCAGCTCTCTGATCTTCAGGAATTTACATGAAGCTGAAAGAATACAGTTAACTCCCCACACTCTGACACACAAGTATGAGCTGTATTTACATTCTCAAAGATGGATAGATTAAGAAGAGGAGGATTGTTTTGTCTTTAACTTAGCTCTCCCAAATAAAGCATTAAAATGCATTTGACAGTTAACCACAGATGATAATGCAATCTTTATGCTGTGGTTCCCATCATAATGGAGAAGTTACAAGGCTGTCACTACACCATAAAGAAAGAATCTTTCCTGCAGTCTTAGTGCTGTCTTTTCTGCTTTCCTCTTTGTAAGCACTGTTACCAAATTACCTTTGGAGAAGTTTGATGGTTTACACTTATTTTTCTATACAGAGTGAATAGCTGAGCTTTTAAAATGTGCTACAGTGTTCTCCTCAGACATTTTCCCTCACCATAAAGTAGTCCAAAGAAACAAAAATTATTTAAAATTCCCCAGGTTTGGGGTTTTTTTTCCCAGATTTGTTGTGCTTATTATATGCTTATTAATTACGGGGGGGAGGTATGGGGGGGAGTGTGTGTGTGCTAAACTGAAGACATTTCCATTGTTTTGGTGGTTTGTTGGCAAAGATGTAACTTCTAATGCAAAGAGTTTGGTTTGGGGTTTTTGGGTTTTTTTCTGAGGGCTTGGGAGCTCCATAGAATGGTTTAATAGTTTATATCATAGAGAAAAAGTGTAAGCAGTTTTGAACCTTTTTTGCCAATTTGGACAATTCTGAAAGATTTTGATCAAAAATACTCCCCTTTGAAAAGATTCCAAAATCACATACCCTGAAGTAGGTGAAGTGGCAGGAAAATTGCAATCTGCTACTGAGAATTTTTTCTATTTTTTTTTTAAATTATTTGTAAAGGTCATGCCGTAGCATCTGTCACAATAAGTAAAGTAAGTTTAATTGTATTAAAGGAGCCAGTTGTAGCTGCATTTTCTGTCTGTTTTTTCCAACTAGCAAAATATTCTAGTCTGAATCTTTATAGTTCCTTCACATAAACATTTTTTTAAAAAGACTGTTTACTGGAGAAGTATGATAAGAACTTTAACAGGGCTTTGGCAATCACTGGTACGCTACATAGTAGCTGCACTGGCAACACAGTTTAAGAATTTTAAGCTTGTGAAATGAGAGCTGGGCCACACACATGTACATGTCTTACTACAATGTGTGTTTTCTGAAGTCAATTTAAATCAATCTTTGCAAAGTCTGAAGAATAAATGATCTGGATTTCTCATTATGTTCCCCATCTTGCTCCCATTGAAGTCTGTGCATCCAGTCCTAGTCTGCTGAAGAGAATAGTCCTATTGAATCAAGTTGATCCTTGGTGAAGTCAATGGAGTTATGCCAGTGATTAATTTGGCCCATTAACTTCAGTGAAATTTCTCACTGCCTTCCTCACTTGAGAATTTGACCCAGTGATGAAATTCTCCTTGCCTTCAGCCAAAGCAACACTGAACCCGGTGTGGTTCAGCCCATTGAACTGGAATGTAGGCATGCAGACAGGTGCATGACTGCTCTGGAATACGTAACATGGGTGATGGGCAGAGGAGGTGGCTACAAGCCATTTCCCTCATAATGGCTTTCAGATAAAGCTAGTTTTTATATGCTGGAAGATAAAGTTCATAAATCAATTTTTGGCATAATCACCTGAAAAGTCTGTCTTTCTGGACATTAACTAGGAAGCTGATAGCTGTTGCCTAGTTCTACAACTAAATGAATGGCCACTTCTATAAACATTTCACTGTTACAGGTTGGATTTTTCACAGCATTAACTTTAACAACATGGGTGTTTGCTTTGGAATAAAACTTTAAATTGATGCTTTGCAGTTTTGCTCATTAAAACAAGTGAGAAAATAAAATGGAGCTAGAATTATGATGCATTCTGTGGTAAAATTGTCTTCTGATACGTAGGGGCTTATTGAGAATTAATTAAGAAGGCCAGAAGAAAATAACCATTATTGTTTCTTAGGATATTTTTTCCATCTTTACAACATGGTGAGTTTTGTGTATTTCTTTGTTCATTCTGTAATAAAAACAGTTACCCTTAAGTATCCGGTATTGGTTTCAAATATGGGGTTTTTTCTAAAAATCTAATTTACTACAAAATATTGACTTCACATCTCAAAAACTGTTGATCTTATGGGAATGCACTTGAAAATGCTAGGAGCAACTTAAAAAAACTTGTTTTTCTTTCAGTGTTCTAAAAAACTAATTTGTATTTCTTTTTAATTGAAAAGAAGCCAGATTTAGAGCCTTATTTTCATGTGTTTGAAAGTTGGATAGCTCAAGCCAAAGATTTCCAAGGCTTTCTTTATAAAAAATTAATTAGTAAATGACACTTCTTCCCTAAATAGGCAGTTTTTAACATACTGTAGGTGATACTGTGTGTCACTTACATTCCACCGGGTTCAGTCACTGGGGTTTTTTTTTTAAATCATTATATGGGGGGGATGGGGAGAGGTGACAAAATTTAAGGATTCTGAACTGTGTGCAGTGAAGGTATATGGTGGTAATGAAAATTGCTGAACCTTTATCTGGATTGTGCTGCCTTGTGCTTTATCATAAACTCTCTCTTAACCTATAATATCTTTGTTTGCCTCTGTATTTTTTTCCATTCTGACAAAATTCCAGGCCTTCTAAGTCTAATGATGTTGACATATTAAAATGGTAGGGAGAAGAATGTGAATTGAGCCCCTCCTTTTAGCTAAATGTTATCTGCTTAGACTAATATTGCAATTGCCACCCACTGACATAATTTGTTTCACAGTCACAGCCTGGCAGCATGAATCAAATGTTGACATTCTAATTTCATGCACACATGGGTGTTTGGCTGAGCAGGCCTCAGCCTCTGAGCCATTCACACCATACCTGTGTAAATCAGGGAGACAAGGCCTTTTCACAGCTGCCCAAAGGGAAGTTGCTACCTTCTTGCAAAGTACTGGGGCTAGTTAAAGCCGTACAGCCCTTCATTCTCCTGCAGGAACTGATAACTTCTGTGACTGTACTAGTAGACTGGACAGGCATGTTTACAAGAAGAGCTGTACTTAAAAAAAAAAAAAAAAAAAAAAAAAAGTTGTTGGGTTTTTTTTTATTCAGTGTGTCTAATAGATTGTTCTCATCATTCCTGTATAAATAGGTGGTTTCATTCTCAAAACTGTTTAAATGTTTCTGTTGTAACTGTTTCTGTCCGAGTAGCCTAAATGCAAAAGCTGTTGCAGCGTTGCTGCTGGAGACTGAAGCCCATTAATGATTGTTGTGAAGATGTTTCACCAAACTGCTTCAGTTCTGACCCCAGGGAGTCACCTCCTGGGCTAAAATGAAATTCAGCTTTGATGTGCACCTAAGAGAGAAAACTACAGCCAGCTTCTGACACCCACCTGCCAGAAACTGGTCAGAGGCTAAAAGGCTTAAATATTCTTCTCCTTTGTCCTTTTAGTCTTCTAACCTCTGTCCCTGGGAATAGTGCAAGGCTGCCATCCCAAAGAGGAAGAGAGGATGTGACGTGCCTAGGGTTAGGCTACCTTTGCTACAGGAAGGGAGAGAAAGGCGCAGCTGGCACAGAGCGCTTGAGGTGAGCTGTGGAGATGACCGAGGAAGCTGCTGTTTCTGGCAGGGACTGCTGCCTCCTGTGGCCTCTTTCCTCTGTCATAGCTAGAAAGCCTGGCTTTTCGTGGCTCTTGCATGGCCAGAGTGTGCTGCCTTAGGGGTAGCCCTGGCTGTCTACTGGGCCAGGAAGTGGCCTACTTTGCCTGCAGCTTGCTCTGAAGAGGCCTGCTTCCCACTTCAGTAACTATCAAGTACAATCCTGAGCCTTTCTTGGGACAATCGTGGCAAAGTCAGCCTCAGAAGCCTAGCTTTTCATTACAAATACAGTTGGAATCTTCCAGGTATCAAAAACACGTATTTTGCTCTGTTTTGTAGTTTTGTTCCACTTCCGTGAAAAGTACAGTTACTTGTAGTGAAAGAGCAGATTTATTTTGCTTTAGAGAAAGTCTTTTGTTTTTCTTGAAAGGCACCCAAAAGTCACGGCAAAGCCAAAAGAATGGCTTTGAATAGTTATTCACAGATCTAGAGGCGCTCCACAATGGCACATCTCAGAAACATTCCCAGAGCTTCCTGGTGGAATTGCTGAGAAGGATGCCAAAGGAGTTGCTGTGGGGCTTGGTGGCACCTGATTATTGAACAGAACAAACTGTCAAACATAAAAATACCTACTTGCTGCTTTCCCAATTTTGTGTGTGTTTGGAAACTCTGAAAGATCTGGATTGTTATCGAGTCCTGATGAGAATAACGGGTAGTCATGAGCCATGTGACACTCCTCTGTTTCAATTCATTGTGGTCCAGAACAGACTGTGGCTGGAGTCCAGTGCTTCAGCTTTGGCATCCCTGGATCAGAGGAGACTGTTTAGCCCCAGATCTGACAGGAGTGCCATGAACTGAACTGTGTAAGGATAGTAACATATACAGATCTCTTGCCCTCTGGAAGGATTCCAGACATTTTTTCGCACTGTGTATGTACGGCCCACTGATATGCTGCCTACACTGAACTGGAAGGCAGGATCTAGCTGGCACATGCAGCACTGCGGTAGTGGAAAGGGAAGAGATTTTAGCCAAGACATTTGGACAAGTCTTTGTGTCTGAGATGTGCCAGATCTTTAAAGTTCATTTAGAGTAAAAAGGAACTTGGTTTTTCAATCCAAAAGAATGACTCTCAGTAAATTGTGCAGAAGTGAATTTGTCTCCCTCAGAAGGATGGAGGGCTGAGTAAACCCTGCTGGTATCAGATGTGCTGTTTCAGGGATGTATGAAGATTTCAAACTGGAAGCTTAGTGTGCAGAGCTGTTCTTAGCCCAGCCCCCGCTGAGCCAGTGGACTTGCCAGAAGCTCTGGCTTTTCTTTCACCATTTTTCCAGCAGTTCACAGGAGTATTTTCCTTCGTTTTGATGAATGTTGTTTGCATGCCCAGAGCTGTTTAGTCCAGCCTCAGCTGGGGCTTTTTGCCTTCCATCAGTGGAAATCCCATACAAGGCACCAAATACAGGCTTTTGTAGGAAGCAGCTTCCCCCAGTCACATTGCTATGGATCATATGGCTCAGTCTGAGATTTTTTTTTTTTTTGGTAGTTGCATGATTTTAGTTGTGCTTGGTGGAAACGTCTTTGTATAAGACCCAACACAAAGTATTTTTTCTTTCTTTACTTACGTACCAGTTTACCTGTAGTCAGTGTGCAGGGCATCTGAGAGTTTGTTTAAGTTTAGTCAGTGAGGCAGTTTCTGTACAGTTAGGGTTACCTGAATTGGGCTTAGTTCCATGTTTTACATCATCAGCAATCTAAGAAGTCAGCAAGTAATATGGGGTATTATCCAGCTTTTGTAGCACAGAATGCATTGAGCAGAGCCTACTCTGAACAAGTTTCAAGAATCTGGCAAGATTTAGTATCAGCAGTTAGAAGAAAATAATCTTTTGATAGGAAAAGGAAACAAATTGGAAGTGGATGGTGCAATGGGTCCGGCTGATAAATTATGATATTCTTTGACTGTCAGCTCCCGTTCATTGTATTTCAGACTCTGGATGTGCTGGAGGTTTTTGTGGCAGCCTACAACTTCCCAACCTCCCTGTGCTCATGTGCATTTAACAGAAGGAAAAAAAACAGGCTAATATTGTTGATACTCTCCCCTATGCTCTGAAACAGCCCTCTGGCTTGCCCTCAGGATTTCCTTTTCGCAAATAAAGAAACAAAATATTGAAGGGACTAACTCCACTTCCCCACATCCTCTGCATATCAGCAGGCAGGACTCCTGGAGTTGAGGTTCATTACTGACAAGCTGCCCCGTTCCTGCCCTTTCAAGGCTGGCAGGTGTCAAATGTCTATACCTGGACTTGCCCACTTGACCTTGGCCTTGCAGGAGATTTTATCAGATGTTTACTAAGCAAAAAATAAGGATTTATTTTGGTTTGGTTTTGTTTTTCTTTTTCACTGTTTTATTTATTCATTTGTTTGTTTTCAGCCATCTGGTTAGGCCAGAAGAAGAGGGCTGGAAGGGAGAATTTTTTGGTTTGGATATTTTTGAATAATGAGAACCTGGCAGTGGAGCTGTACAAGCATCTCACAGAGAAAGAAGCCTTATCAGCTGGCAATCTGCTGTATAGTTGCTGATGCTGGCTGGTGTCTTACCAAGCTGCAACCAAAATAATGAGGAGTGAGTTTTAGGTTGAACTTTAAAATTCTTTGAGAAAACCAAGCTGTAAGTTGCAGCATTTCTGCCTGCTTAAGTAAGGCAAACAGACGGAAATAAAGGTTAAAATAATGTGCTGCATAGTCAGATTGTTGAGTAGGCCCAAGCAGACAGCTCACCAGGAAGACCTGCTGTAAAGAAGCTTGCAGTGGTCTACAAGACCACTCTGGGTGTCATTGTGTTCCTGCGTGAGAAAGTGCACAGCAGAGAGAGGCAGGCACATACACCAAGAATAGGGTTAGAGCAAATGAAACCTGAGAGTTTATTGAAGCATTTCAAACCTCTTCGAAGATTCCATCAGGTCGAACATAGTGTCTGGATTAGAGAACATTATCAGCTGGGCCAACCTCCTAAATCAACTAGGACTTGAAGGGCTTAGTAGCACATTTAGAGGGGCTTAGTGGTAAATTCTGTCTTACTATTTCCATTGAAATGGCAGTAACTAATGTGAGAGAGGCAGAGATGGTGTCTATGAAACAGAGGAGGAAAAAGCAGCAGAAAGCAGTAAAAAAGAAGGTAGAGGAAATAGTTAAATATGTGCCTGAGAATAAAAAGACATGGTGATGCTATTTGCCCATCTCATTCACAAAAGCTTACGTCACTGGGGGCAACCTGGATGATATCTATTTGCCTCAATTTCTTTAGAATTTGGGTAAGAATATAATTACCTCCATGCAATGCTGGATATGACTCTTCTATTGTCTGAGAAGGGTTGTGCCATGAGCGAGATGAAAAATCATTGCTATTGCTACAGAAAATTCCATGTAACTATGCGCTGTTCCTGTTAGCTAACAGAAGCCAAACCTTTTTTGCAGGAGTGTTATGTATGTTTGCTAAGCTGTAAGCTGCTAAGGGCAGGTTTACAGTGATGGGAAGCAATAAATGCCCTTGGCAGGCTCATTGGCTTGGCCAGCATCAACACTGCTGTACTTTTTCTGGACTAGCTGAGTCATGAACAGCCAGCCCGAGTGCATCTGGACTGATCCCCCGAAACTTCTGGTGCCAAGGTTAGCACTGGCAGAACCATCCCCAGTGTCTGTAGCCTACGTCCAGCAAGCTGGTCATTTTCTAATGCTCATACATCTCATTTAGAAATAGAGACGCTCTCAGTCTGGCAAAGATGCACAGAGACAGAGGAGATGTTATGAAAATTAAAATGTCACAAGGTTTAAAGTCTGGATCTCAGGATGATGGGTGTGTTGGTTATAGCAGAGAAAAAGTGAGTGTATGACAGAGGGTTATGTTTGGTACTGTCCTTTATGCCAGCAGGGTTACATGTTTTATTAAGCACATCCACCTTGAGGATCTAATGGTTTATACAAGGAGTTGTGTTCTCAGATAACTGAGGGTGAACTTACTATGTCCATTCTAATCCTTTATTCTTAAGTATGTAAGACTCCTCAAGACCTACATATGCATGAAAGTAGGCTAAGTTGCTGGTTCCTTTCCAAGTAGCACGGAAGCCAAAAAACCAAATATTCATATGGAAATACAATTCTGGTGTAGTCAGAGCATGAATGCAAATATTTCTGGAAGGAGTTTCCTGAGATCTGAGCAAGTTTACATGCTGTTGATAGTGGCAAAGTATGTCCTTAGAGACCCAGGTTACTGTGACCTTCTGACCTTGTCTTTTCTTAACTTGAACTTTATTCAAGGATAACGTGTAGCAATTTCAAAAGCTCTTAGTAACTTGTGAGTAATGTGGTCTCTCCCCCACCTCCCGCACCCACCCCAGGTCTAGCCAAATAAATCTCTGTGTTTCAAGATGAAAGGTCTTGAGGTAAAAATAACTCTACCCCTCCTTTTATGAAGTTTCCAGTCTGGAGAATATCTTTAATTTTTATGTGCACTTTGAGTGTAGTACTTAAATTTAAGATGGTAAACAAAAATTTCAAGCAATAGATCAAAACAACCCCAACAACTAGTTCTGTATTCTATCCATTTGTCTTCCCTTTGTCCTTAATCTTGATTTGCCCTGTAGGTTAGTCTTATCATAAAGACAGTATGAATGACTGTCTCAGCGCCTTTCCTCATTAATGCTGCAGGAAATTGATGAGTAGGTCTCTGGAACTGTGGATTTTTTTGGCAAGAATTATAGCCCCTATTTATTTTGGAGGGACCCATGTGGCTTTCTAAGTAAATATATGTTAAAATTTTCCCCCAAAAATAAACAGTACAAGTAATTGCTTGATATATGAAGTTGACATTTTGGCTTTGTGATCTGTTACGATACGTAAAAATCTAATTTCCTCTTTGGAAAGACGCTACTGCAAAGTTGTAGGTAAATTAAAATCAGTGGTTTATTCAGAAGGTGAGTAATAGACTCTGTTTTAATATATCAATATTTATTCTGCAGCTTCTCAGGTCTGCCCAAATACATGCCATCAAATGCTAAATGTATGCTTGACTGTGATATTACCTTTGTTTGTAATTGAAATGGATAAAGATTGATGTAAGTGTCTTGCATACTCACTCTAGACAGGATTTGTAAATAGCATTGCCCCAGATACTAAAAGAACATACAGGAGTTTCACTCTGAGCATTATATTCACTTGGTCTGTTTACTTACTTGATGTTAGGCACTCAAATAAGTGTACTTGAATTCTAAAAATCAGAGGATGAAGTGTAATTTTGAAAGTTTAATGAAGCTGTGTCTACTATTACATCTCTGCCTTGAAGGAATCTGTTGGATGAGTACTATATTCATAGTTGCTTCTATTTGTGCGTCTTTTTTTAATTAAACTTAAAAATAGAGTCCAAGAAAGAGAAGTATACGGCTTAATACATTGAGCACCCTTTGACACACTGAGGTGCCCAGCGAATTGACACTGATAAAGCTTTGGACACATGCCATGTTATTAAAAGTAATGGGAGTGAACTAGATGGCAGTGCCGTGGTGAGGAGGAGGGGGCGACAGGTTCTGAAGGAAAGCCTTATGCTCTTTAAGAGCATGAGCACGTCAAGGAAAACATTCCAACAGAAGATAGCTTTAAAACAGGAAAACAGCTAAATTAATGGAATTACTCTGATTTTTCAGGAGTAAATCTGGCTGCAAAGCTAGAAACAATTAAAAAAACCTTAACAGTAAAATTAATAAAATCTGTCACAATTCTGTCTTACAGTTCATAATAAGGTTCAACAGTATAATTATGATGTCCATGCTGATTAATTATAGAAAACCTATTGCTCTGCTCTTGTTCGCCAGTTGGATAATTTTGTTGACTAAAACAATTTAGTTGATTCAACAAAGTCTGAATGTCTGAACAGTTAGCTTTGGATCATACTCTGAATTTGGGTATTACTGAGTAACATATAATTCAAATGTTCTTCTATTATTATATGGCAATAAGAGACAATATTTAAATTTGCCATTAGTTTTAATAGCATTTTATGAAATTAGAACATCCGTGCTTTGAACCTTCGGTCTTGTGAAATTAATTTCTCTCTGTAATGCAGTGATCTCTTTGTATATTTTGATGTATTGAGCAGGACTCCGGTTTAACAGCAGCAAACTAGATTCTTCTTTATAAAATTTTCTTGCCCTCTGACCATTTTTTTGTCAAGAAAAATTTTCATAAATATGCCTGTTCAAATGCACTTTAGAATTTTTGTATTTTGGAAGAATAAATGTAGTAAAATTATTCTAAGAGACATTTGTATCCATTGTTCACTACTTAGTATTAGAAATGTGAGTTTTGTTAGGTGATTGTGATTGGTCTTAGAAGTTGTACACTTCTGGTGTTTCTGTTTCTTGTTTGTATTGTAAAAATTCATACATATGAATTTATGCAGCATGTGCACATATGACTGAAAATTATTTTTCTCCACCATTTTGACTTCATTAAAATTTAGTTAGCCTGAGTTATCTGAATGTTTACAGAAAAGAGAATAAAAGGTCAGAAACATGTAGCACAAATAATAGATTTATTTTAAATTTGCTGTAGTTTTCTGGTGGGCATTTCTGTATTACCATATATTCCAGAAGGCTTGACTGAATCTTTATATCCACAGATTCCTGCAGCCTGGATTTTTTAGTGATTATAGGACCGAGCCTTAGCTGAGTGATACTGGCAGAAGCTAGAGGACTCCCATGTGAATGGAGTATTCTGATCCAAAGGAAAGCAGATTTTTCTTGGCTCTAGTGAGTTCATTTCAATCAACATAGATTCAATTTCCTTAAGAGCAAAAAATAGCCTGTCTTTTGCCAGCACTTTCAGTAAGATTGAGTCCTGGCCTTCCATACTACATCAATTAGTTCTACAGGATGACTCTTATTAATTCATCTTCTTCCTACTGTGAGCGTGGTAGTGGGAGATGTTTAAGCCAACGCTCGGATTGTCTTCTAAAGCCATGGAGTAGGTTCCCTAAATAATAGTTAACTCTGTAGACAAAGTTTGCTTATTGGCTATTAATACAAATAAATACAAGAGAAAGCAAATAAGGATTCTTTGGTGATACAGACCCCAAAACAAACATCTGATTTTAGTATCATGCATGCATTTTGGAGCAAAGATCCTACTGCAGATAATACTTCAGAATGGCTTAGTTCTGCAAATCAAAAAAAAAAAAAAAAAGCATATGGAGGTGATTACATGATCTTTTATATTTGAGAGCTACAAAGTCTGATGCTTGTCTGTTTGGGAAAGAAGTTGGCATTTGGATAGGACAGTGCACAAAAACCTGGATTCACTTCCAGCTGCAGATTTCCTGTGTTCCTTCAGACAAATGCCTTGCTGTTGCTGGAACATGAAGATAATAACAGGCAGCAAAAATCAAATGTAAGTTCAAAGGAAAGGTAACACCCATTCTGCATTAGGCCTAATCCAAACCCCATGCACTTCAAGGTGTTTTCCCACTCAGGCAACAGTAGAAATGACCAAATCAACCACAGATTTTTTTCAAAGGCTGGAAATACAAAGACCTCTTAGTGTGGGTAGAAACTAGGGAGGAATGTGAGCACAAACAAGGCAAACATGTTGACAAGACAAAGGCAGTTGGGAGAAATTATCTACCTGTGTAGCAGCTAATGAGTTACTGAGTAAGGGAACTCTCTCCCATCAAAGTGAAATTTGTATTTCAGGCACATTGGTTCAGCTGGTGTTTGACAAGGATGAACATTTCTGATGTTTTTCAGTGATGAATAGGCCACAGCCAACCCGTCTGCCCTGATGTGAGAAGAAAATGTTCAGGGGAGAAAAAGTAGCACATAGACTTTGTTTTCAGAGCTCTGGACTTCAAATCTTGCAGAGCTTTACAGAGCTCCTTCTGCCTTCTCTTGCTCCATGAGATCTTTCCACTCTTACCAGTCCACTTGGCCTCCCCGCCCTGTGCCTTAAAGCTGAACTTGTGCTGCAAGTCAATGCAGATGCGAACACAGTTCCTGTGAAGTAGCTATCCCAACTTACTCCACATATCAGTAACTACCTGCCTGTGTTCTACAGCTTTTTCAAAGTATGCTTAACTGGCTGCCCTCTGAAAGAGGATCTGAAGCTAAAAAGATCTTTAGCCAAACCTTCTTGCTTTTGTTGTTCTTACCAGCAGACTTTGGGGCCTTTTCTTCTGGCACAAAACTTTACAATTCCTCTGCCAGAGCGACAGACCCTTTCTGGCTGTCCTGCCTGGCTTACGTCTCTATCCTCAAACACTGAGATCCTGACATCTGCCTGACATCTCTGTGTCTTTTCACAGGATCCACAAGGCATAGGCCTGGCTTTGACATATGAGAGCAGAACTCTGTGTCACAAGGACACTATACCGTTGTTCAGGGCTTGAACTGCAGGTCCCCTGGGACTTAACAGGGGTGTCACTCATGAAGGAGCATAGTAGTATAGCTCCAATTTAACAATTTGTATATAAAGGAGCTGATTTCACTTTGCTCTGTGGAACAGATGCTTACAGCTGCTTAATGATCAACGGATTGTAACAAGGTCAGTAAAGTCTTCAACAGTAATAGCAGCTCAAGGCACTGTTGCTCCTTTTGTGGACGGCCTCAGTAATGCTGGCATGGTGGCATAGGTAAGCACACTATGAACTGAATCCTACTGAAAATAGTGTGTCAAAATAAGGTGCATTGTGTTGTTTTGATTTTTTCTTGGTCACATCAGATTCCTGATTTGATTTGCAGCGAGGACACGGAACTTAAGAGATAACAGTCTGGAGAGAGAGGCAGGAACTGGAAGAAGTAGGTAGTGGAAAGGCAATAAGTCAGGATTCCATGGAAGCCACTGACTTTGGATTGTGAAGCTATACCTTTGAGGGTTGGTTTTTTGGAGCCTTTTGCTACCTTTGCTACTTGGTGAAAATTTTCAAGGGACCCTTCATTCAAGTCAAATCCTTGCTGCAAACTGCACATACATCATCACAGACTCTGTGTTCTGGCAACTGATGAGGACAAGAGACATTTACTTGTGTTCTTCCTTAAGAAGAGAAAAAAAACACTTTCATCCTATTGGGTAGGCAGCATTTTATGAAGAAAATTTAAGAAATTAATTAACTGTAACAGAATTTCACCTCTTTAACCTTAGCTCTTGAGCAAACCTGAGCTAAATAAACATCTGACCATTCAATCTCTTCCACTTAAGGTTAACTTGAGTTTATTATTCAGGCTACTGCCCTTGTGTATTAGGCAAAGCATAAATTATGCATACTAATTACCTTGGATGGGGCATGACTTTAATGAATTCTTTTAATTAAACTGCAACACAGTGGTTTTGTAGAGGATGGTCTATATTTCATCCTTAAACTATGTAACCTTCATCTTTGTCTGGAGAGATCACACATTTTAGTTGGTTTAATTCATTTAAGTAGTATATACAAAAAGCAACCTACCCTTGCTATCACTGGGAAATTTGAAGATGGTTTGTGTTCTGTTGCACTGCTAAGAAATTAGATTCTTCAGTGAAAAGTTGTGATTCTGTTGGGAAGGCAAGGGCCAACACACAGGAAAAAGAAAGGCAGTCTTGGAGGAATGAAGTTAAAGAATGGTGTAGTATTGGTAATTTCCAAAACAAACACAAGTAGATCATTCCCCAGGGCATCTTGCTTACTTGGCATTTTATGTTAGTGGTAAACCAGCAGAATTATCTGGGTCCCTAGTATGTTCTTTTGAAGTGGCTTTGGCTTCTTAAAAATGATCAGGTCATAACAACTCAGTGTAACAGTTACACTATTACCTGGAAAGAATTTGTTCACAGTGGCAGCACCAGTAGCTTACTAGCAGGAATAGCAGCAAGGGCTGAATGATTCATTTGATTCTGATTCTTAAAAGCAAAGCATGGCAATAGCCCCCTCTCAATTACTTTGTCCTTGGCCTCACATGTGAAATCTGGAAATGTATGTACCCTTTCTCTTTTGCCTTTTGCTGGAATTTATTATTTTGTTGTTGTTATTTACCTGTTCTTGGCAGTCTTGAGGCTTCTGTGGCTTCCCAGAGTCCAAGGAATAAAAACAGTCATTGGATGTGCATCAACTGACAGACAGGCTAACTGCTTGGTTAAAAAGAAGCATGGCAGTTGTTGATAGTGTATTTATGATGGCAAATAGAAAAGATTGCCTGTCTTGACATCTGTTCTATTCCATCTATCCAGGTCACCTTCCTCCAGGGTCCATATAAAACATAACTGCAAGGTGTGTTCCTGGTCAGTCATGCTGGCACACTTGTGTCCTTCTCTTTCCCCATAGGTCTAATATGGTATTGTGTCCTTTCCTTCACAGCTCACTGTTTGGTTGTCTTGCTGATTGTGCACCAGCCAAGGTGTACATCCCCAGAAGTAAATGGGAATTTTCTATTTTAAATTCACTGTTTGCAGATAGTTTCATCCATCTCATGCTTGTTCTTTGGTCCCACCATCACAGTTTCTTTGGTGTTGTTTCTTCATTGTTGCTTCCTCTGAAAGGAATATCTGCCCCATACAGTTACCTGTGTAGTTATCTCCTACCACAGAAACTGATTCTAGTGATATGTACGGGAAGCAACTCGGTGAAAGGCCCTTCCAACCCAAATTATTCCATGATTCTGTGAAGACAGGAATAATTTATGCCCCTATGCATTCAGTGCATCCAAACTATTTTCACATGTTTACACACTATTTAATCTTAGGTATGATATGGCCTATATACTGTATATGTGACATCAATCTAACTTTTAAGATTTGTTTAAATATTTGGTGCTGGACTCTGTTCTTAGTTTTCTCGGAGGTCTTCTGTGGCAACAGCTGAATTTAACATTTCGTTATAGAAAGCAAAGTCTAGTTTTCGGTTGCTGTGAAAATGACTTAAAATGCTTGTGATCATAATACGTGACCAGTTTTATTCCATGTAGACAGAGCCAGGTTTTAGAAAGTTGAAAAATATTTATTTGCTGGCATGCAAATGTTGCATCTTTCTCTCCTATTTGGGGAATGAATTTTAATACGCACTTTGGAACAGATCTGATCTCATCTGCACTTCCTTGGGTGAATCTACAGTTTAGGCTTTGCTCTTCATTGCAATGATTCCTGTGTGATTTCAGTCATTCCTTGATACCATTATTTGCCATAGGCTTGTCTTCCTCGTGGTGCCTCCAGGCTGTGCTCTTATATAGCATATGTTTTGACAAGCCATCTGGTTTCAATAGGTTTCCCAAGTGTCTGCCTTCTTGCAACCTGTCTTTTTGGCAGCCACCAGTGCCTACAAACCCTCTGTCTGGCTTTCTCCATGGGTCAGAGATTCTTATTTTAGCATGGAAGTGTTAACACATATGATAAAGAATGAAGCAGCTTATGGAACCAATGGGATGTTATTGGTATAGGGAAAGGGATTGAAACCAAAGGACTCGGCACAGTTCCCATGAGTGCCCCTCTCTGATATATACGGGTGAATGAAACGGGTTTAACATGCCTTCTGTCTGGGCACAATGCCATACTAACATAAGGTTCTCAGCACTGGCAACCGAGAACCCGTGTACAGCATGTGTATCAAAGGTATTTGAAGACAGCGTTGCTCCAAGGGGCTAATTCAACAGCTGCGTATCTTACACTTGCACATCTAATCGTCAGAGAAGTTTGTCACTACTCCTGCAGCTTTTTTAACCCTCGCAAAAGAACAGTTAGCAGAATGAAGAAAATTGCAACCAAAATGTTTTCCTTTCCTCACTCTGTCATGGAGGATCAGCTAAAAAGTTGTACTGCTAGGTGACAAAATGGGTACTAAGCAAATCCAAAGATCAGAATCTATACGCAGAAATAAACAAAAAAGCGTGGTTACATACCAAGTTATTTAGAGTTAATAAAAGATTCATTTCAGTGGTTATTGCATCTCTTCCACAGCTCGGATGGGAGAATAGTACTGGGGGAGTTTTCCTGTCTGGTTTCTCTATTGCAACATAGTGAAATTACACTATTCCTAGTACTCATGTGAGTTATTTGAAAGCTAGCATAGAAATACTACTCACACCTCCCCGTTGTAACATACTCTACAAGGGTGTTGTAGTTTGGATCATCCTACACACTGAATACGCACTTGGGCATATCATATGGTTGAAAGACATGCATGTGCATTCTCCTTCTTTAAACTTTCAAATTTCTAAACCTCTGCTGACCAGAAATTAGTTGGCCTATTCTTTGACTTGCAATGATAGAATGAGAAGATACATGTAAAAATGAGACCAACTGTCATATCAAACAAACGATTTCTGCTTTGCCGGTTCCATGGCAGACAGTATCTATGCTAGGCTCAATAGTTATTTCAGCTTCACGCAGGGAAGGCGGACAATAGTTTAGCCAAACCTGATGCTTTGGATTCTAGACTGATCATCATCTAGTTCTGAGAGAGCAGCCCTTCACAGTTTCTTGATGGACTTCCCAGCTCTGGAAACAGTCACACTAGTAATTCTAAAATTAGCCTCAAAAATCTAATTGGGGATCAAAGGAGCTGTCCATCCATTTGGTTATAAACCTCAGCTATAGCATTGTACTCTAGTTACAGCAATAGCCAGGAGATAGCCTGTAACAGGATACCTTTTTGGAGAGAACCTGAGAACTGGAGGTAAGTTACCTACCCAGGAACTGAAATCTCAGACTAAAGCTTTAGAATCTTTGAAATTATGTTTCAAGCTTTGAAATTATGTTTCAAGCCTTACATAATACTTTGGTTTATGTATAAACATAACTGATTGAATTCTTTCAATTAATATACAACTTTTATCTCCCAGGATTTATTGATGATAGCTTCATGCATCTTGTTTCAAACAATGAGCTCCCTGAAAAAATCGGCACATCAGAAGCTTTAGAATATAGCTTCTCCAGGTGTCAGAGTCCCAATGTGATGTTCTAACTGCTGTAGAAAGCTCATTCCCAAATTCCTGTAGAAAAGGTTGATTTCTTGGTTGCTTTTTTCAAGAGAAATTCATTCATCAGTGGCAAAATTCAAGTTCAGTTTGGCTACCATCACTTCAAACTAGGCAATTTGCTATGTCCTTTCCACTTTGGATCCAGATTGTAAATCAATGAGCTCCTGTTTTGGAATTGCTAGCCTCAAAGGATAAAAGAGCTATTTTAAAAATTCACTAGAAATGACCTCATATTTATGAAAGTAAAGAGATTGTAAACTCTATATGCTTTTATCATTGTAAACTGCTTCTCTTGTCTATGTCATGAGTACCAAACACAAACATAAGTATATAGACTGTCTTCTGACAGGCCTGGAATGTCAGAAATAGTTATCCCAAGCTTTCTGCGATTGGCAGAAATATGTATACATAATAGGTATCTGCAGGCACTCAAATAACTACATTTTTCCTTGTATGTCTCATATTGATGCTGAAAATAACATGTGGTAGTGAAGCAGGGTGGTGGGTTGACCTTGGCTGGCTGCCAGGTGCCTACCAAACCACGCTATCACTCCCCTTCCTCAGCTGGACAGGGCAGAAAAAATATAACAAAAGGCTTGTGCATCAAGATAAGGACAGGGAGATCACTCACCAATTACCGTCACGGGCAAAACAGACTCAACTCAGGGAAATTAATTTAATTTATTGCCAATCAAATCAAAGTAGGGTAATGAGAAATAAAACTAAATCTTAAAACACCTTCCCCCTACCCCTCCCTTCTTCCCAGGCTCAACTTCACTCCCAATTTCTCTACCTCCTCCCCCTCAGCGGCACGGGGGGATGGGCAATGTGCATTGTGGTCAGTTCATCACATGTTGTCTCTGCCGTTCCTTCCTCCTCGCTCTCTTCCCCTGCTCCAGCATGGGGTCCCACCCACAGGAGACAGTCCTCCACAAACTTCTCCAATGTGTATCCTTCCCATGGGCTGCAGTTCTTGATGAACTGCTCCAGCATCGGTCCCTTCCACGGGGTGCAGTCCTTCAGGAACAGACTACTCCAGTGTGGGTCCCCCATGGCGTCACAAGTCCTGCCAGTAAACCTGCTGCAGTGTGGACTCCTCTCTCCATGGAGTCACAGGTCCTGCCAGGAGCTTGCTCCAGCACAGGCTTTCCACAGGGTCGGAGCCTCCTTTGGGCATTCACCTGCTCCAGCGTGGGGTCCTCCACGGGCTGCATGTGGCTATCTGTTCCACCATGGACCTCCAAGGTCTGCAGGGGACAGCCTGCCTCACCATGGTCTTCACCATGAGCTGCAGGGGAATCTCTGCTCTGGTGCCTGGAGCACGTCCTCCCCCCACTTCACTGACCTTGGGGTCTGCAGAGTTTTTTCTTTCACTCCTCTCTTCAGCTGCTGTTCCACAGCAGTTTTTTCCCCTTCTTAAATATGTTATCACAGAGGCGCTAGGGCCGTCGCTGATTGGCTCAGCCTTGGCTGGCAGCAGGTCTGTCTTGGAGCCGGCTGGCATTGGCTCTATCAGACATGGGAGAAGCTTCTGGCATCTTCTCACAGAAGCCCACACCCCCGCTACCAGACAAACCCAATACAAGTGGTTTCCTAATTACAGAGTTGATTTAACAGAACACTTATATACTTGTTTGAATAGGGCCTAAATTATTCTCAAGTCAATCTGGATTCTTTATTGAAAGGTCAAGAACCTCTCATGAAGGACATCACAAATGAGATAATGTAATACTTTTGAATGGACTGCACCTCTTCTCTCATGAGAGGTAATACAGGGTAGGCAAACTTTGGTTATTCAGATACTATGTGCTGAGCAGAAATTAGTAACGTTATCAGGACAATCAGTTTTTCCTATTTGGAGCTAGGTTAAAGGAGGTCTACTTATTCTCAACCTCAGACAAGTCTATAGACACAAAGGGTAGTGAATATCAACAGCAAAATAATTTACAAGTAACTCCACTTGAGATTAATTTGGGGTAAACAGAAGCAGTAGATGATAATAACCCCATCAATCATTTGGTGTTTCACGACCAGTTTCAGGCAATGCCATTAGATTCTTTTTAAAGACGTACAAGAAGTTTTCCAGAGCCCTCTGCTGCCAAGCTAAGTAACCCCCCAAGGCAAGCACATCCTTTCTTCTGATCACTTCTATTGAAGAACATTGAGAATAAACAAATAAGGTAGCTGTGAATTAGCTTGGAAGGACTAGCTTTTAATTGTTACATTTTAGTGATTACTGTTTTCTGACTCCAACCAAAAATAGTTTATGGAAATGAAAAATCCTTTGGTATGTTATTGAAATCTACAGAAAATGAAGATTTAAAAAAAAAACACAGTGCTTGGCAGCCAGAAGTGTGTGTGCAATTGGTGATGTTAACAGACTATAATACTCTGTGACATTGTATGCTTTGTTCAGGTTGTATCAGCACGCCAAATTTGTTAACAGCTTTCTAAACAGAAGGGAACGTATGGAGCATGTCTCATTTTAAAAAGTAAAGTTAGGAACCCGTAAATTATTTGATGTGTTCAAACGTTTGTAGCAACAAGGAGTTTGATTTCAATGGGGATCTGCAAAGGTATAGGGATCACTTCATTTCATATTACTTGAAGGTGCAGGGAGTAAGTACTTAATGTTCACTATGATTTTATTCAGGTTCTATAATTCTACAGTAAGTAATTTGCAAAACAAAACGTTAAGTAGAAACTAAATTTTCTTTTGCTCTAAATATGTAAACATGAAAAATCTGAATTACATTATATAAGTTAGTATTCATACAGATTCATATCTTGAAGCCCTTCCACGTCTCCTCCTAGAATTTCCATTCTTCTGTAGGTATATGGCCATTCCAAGTCAGCTATGAACAGTAAAGCCTCTTAGGTGGATGTGAAATGACAATCATCTTAACCATATACATGTAGCTAGGGGAATTACTTATGAAGTTTTATTGCTTTCATTCAGGCCTATCCCACTGAAGGTGAAAGAAATTCTTTGTGGCAAGGTGGCTAAAAAGCAGCGTGTGTGGCAGGGGTTTCCCATCTAACTTTGTTTTATTCTGGTTGTTCTTCCCGAATCGTGCATTTCTTGTATTAAGTTTTCTTTGTCTGTTTTTTCTCAAAATATGATTTTTATAATCAAATTATAATTCATATAATGAAAATTTGAACCAAAATATGAAAATTGTGTATGAGCATATGCCAGCCAGGAGGTACATTCTCATTTCTTGGAAGAAATATGGCTTGCTTAATGGATTCTTGTCTATTTTTAACAACTATTCTGTCAGTGTGACTGGGATATTGAAAGCTGATGCATTTCCTAGAAGTAGCCTTTTGTGAGGAAAAACATATGTGCGATTTGATAAATATGCATCTTGATTTAGTTGACTTGCTGTCAAAGTGAACAAAGCAGATGCAATTGCTAGAGCCGAGTGCATGGGTGGAGGTTAGTGTCCAGAGCCTGTTGGTCTGGGACCAGGTGAGAACCACCAGCTGCAGCCCAAGAGGCAAATGTGGTCTGTGCAGGACTGGCTTATCTCCAGATGGCGATCCTGGAGATTCTCCGGGTGATCCTCCAGAGGTGACCCTCCAGATCTCTTATCTTTGGTGGTGGCAAAGTGGCTGAGAGCAGAAACTGCACATAGCTGTGGGGAACTGTTTATTGTCCAAGCTCGCTAGCTGTTGTGTGATTTTTTTTTTTTTTAAATTTTTTTTTTTTCAGTAAAATCCCAGTCTTAGAAAGAGCTCGAAGTGCATGGAGCTCCTGCTGGAAATCAGTTCAGTTGGCATGAAGGGAGTGAGTCCCCACAGAGCTGAGCGCAGCACTTAGGCGGTACACTCAGGAAATATGCAGTTAAGGAAGACGTGTAACAGTATGACAAAAATGATTTGCTAATACATTGTGAGAGTTGATGTATTTAGAACATGTATAGAGAAAGAACTTGGAGCTTCTGAGTTCCACTGTGTGCTTTGAAAAGTTTCAGTCACAGCAGCAACAAATGGATATTGTAATAGGAGACCACAGAAGAGCGTTTAGATGTGGCAGGATGTAAGTATATATGGCTGGGGAAAGATCTGTTGTACCCTTAAAATCAAGCTCTATTAATTTTCAGAAAACAGAATCCTCTCCTTATATTATTGGTATGTGGTATATGAAGCTGTAGTAGCATGATGGCTGTTAAAATGTTTTCACAAGCTTGGTCTACAAAAGCCACCTTCTTAATGCTGCAATTGCAGATGCTGAATTTGGTGACAAGACTGAAAGCTACATAGACGCTTCCCAAGAGTTTTGTATTCTTGTGTATCAAACTCTCTGTTTTGGGGCTGTGACCCTTTTAAAGATAATGTGTAGCCCTGCTGGAGATTTCAGTAGGACTAGTCAAATGCTTGAAGCGAGCCATGTACTTCAGTATTTCACTAAACTAAGGAGCAAAATCTCTGGATAATGCTGTAATACTGTTGTTGTAGCCATATGTGACCTACACATACAGAGGTGCAGGCCTGTTGATGTGTTTGGGTAGACCCACTGATGTACTAGGAAAAAACAGAGAAGTTTTAAGGTTATTAGGGTTTGGTATACAGTTTTAATAAATTAATTAGTTATATAGCTGCATATTGATTACATTTATTTTTTTTAATTGTGTGTCAAGTTTTTTTCCACTTTGAAACATGAAAATTTAGCTCGCAGTGGACTTTGTTACTGTATTCTCCTTAAATCTTTATTCTTAGTTGAAGTAAATAAACCAACACGGTAAAGAGAGCTGATAGCTCCTCCATCTGTATTATGGCACACAATGATGGCTGGAAGTTAAAGGTTTGATATATAGATCTATTTTTTTATTGCCAGCCGCTGCCCCTGAAGAAAGTATTAAAATTTCCAGATGAGTAACCAAACAATAAATAGATGAGACAGTTGCTGTGAATATCTGATTTTTTGCATAATAATGAGATATTGCTGGATAATACACTTTGCAGTCCACAGTTTGTCTACATTATCATTTTGATTGGACAAATGCATAAGAAAGATATACAAGTAAAGCCATGCCAAGTTTTTTATTTTAAATTGTCTCCATGTGAGAGTTCAGTTAAATTTCCAGGATATTTTGAAAACAAAACAAAATCTAGCAATATCCCTAGACACCTACACACAGAGGCATTCACTTGTACACGTACACACACACAAAATGTATACCCAATGCCTGGTCTCACAATTAGTTATGCAGGAACATTGTGTGCAAACTGCAAGCTCTTTTTCATGCCAGTTAGGGTAGACTTAGGGTCGTTTTCAGTGAGCATCTTCTTTCTTGCCTTGCAGAAGACTCATGGAAACACATGCAAGGGAGCCTTTCACCTCACAGCAGGACCTTGTCCCATACCAGAACAGGCCAAAGCAAAGGCTTTGGGGTCAGTCATGAATGGTGGGGTGGATGAGCGAATTCCTCACTGTGTTCACAGTGGAAAGAAACCCAACGTCTAGCCATCCTGGTCTTAATGGAGAAAATGGTAGTCTACGCGTCTCAAAAGAATCTGAAATCTAGTACCATTTTGGTGCAGTTTTGAAGGGGGGGAAATACTGCGCCTGTTGAAGTCACTGACAAATTTCTTATAGTTGCATATAAGGGTGCTGCTGACAGCACTGAAGCAACATCTCTGTCACTGCTATCATTGCTCGGAGGTGACTAGCAATATTGCCAATATCAACATGTAGGTCAAAGCTTGTTCTCAGCTAGAAAGCTAGTTGTCATGATTAAACTAACCTCTTGTTTTAATTTGTTCCAGAGCTTTTTGTTTTAGAGTTATATTGATAAAGATGGGATCAGAGTTTTGATTTCTATTTAGAAAAAAAGAAAAGCTGTATTTTATTTTATTTTGTTTTATTTGAACATAGTTAAGTGCATTCTGCATTTGACTGTGTCATCTGGACAGGAAGACATGTAAGCCCATGCATCAAGATTAGTTTCTTCTGGTATGCAAGTCTCCAACTCCCGTTGGTGGTCTGGTTTAATTCTGAGCCCTCTAAATCCTGCAGTTATGTCATCTTGTTCTTGCTTTTGCTGTATTCGTGTTACATCTCTCAGTCCTATCCAAGTCTTCCCACAGATGTTTGCTTCCCCCATGTTTTGAGAGGGCATGGTCCTGTGTTCCTTGCACCTCACGCTCCTGGTGACTGCAGTGGGAGTTCTTGCTGTGCAAACAACTGAAAAACCTTACTTACGCAGGGCCCGGTTCCAGACCTGCGAAGCACTAGCGACTCAACTGCAAACAACTGTGTACAGCACCTGCTAGTTAAACTGGGGAGCTGGCTTGTCTCCACTTTTCTCTTTTTTTCTCTGTGTCTGTGTGTGTACACCAGATAAGAAATCCACACACGTAAAAAAATGGTAAAGAAATAAGCAAGCCCAGCAAATATGACTTAGATGTGTCCTAAAATCATTTACAGCCATCAGCTAACCGCAGCAATACAGAGATAAAAACTGTTGCTAGATTAAAAAAAACTTACAGAGCTACTGTATTGCAGCTCTGCTAGTACATGTATGATTTAATTTACAGAAGGACATATATTTCATCATGGTTCCTCCATACCAGATTTATATAGCGGTAGATTTCTGACCCTGTTTCTTCACCAGGGCATACTCACAGTATTGAGAAATAATGCAGGTTTTTCCATGAGTTTAAACTATCTATCAGCATTTCTGTCATGATGGACAACATAAGAAGAGCTTTCATTATGCACAGCCATCAGTGTTGTACCTACAAGCCATTTAACCACAAAAAAGAAATGGGACCATATTTTGGCCTAGTTATCCACCTGCTGGTGAAACATCTCACACTGAGGAGTGACATCTGGACTGTGTCCCAGTTCAGTTCATAATCCCTCGTGCTGTAACCGATAAATGGGCATTTTGTGGGTTCTTTTTCTGGTTCTTTTTCCTCAGTCATGCAGGTCCAGCCCATATTTACAAAATATAGAGTCAAATTCAAGCCTTAAAGAGCAAACTATTTTCATCTAGCAACATGACATTCCCTGCCCTGGCGAAATTCCAGCCTACTGCGTTTGACTTCAGAAACAAGATGCATGTTGTTTCTGCTGTGCTGCTGGAATTATGTAACTGACCAATTAATTATATTTTAAAGATTATAATACGGATAATGGGTAGCAAACTTGGTGAAGTCATCAGGTGAAGTGTACTGCAGGTGCAATATCTTTTCTTACTGGAATTTCATTCGTTCACAAAATTATTTTTCTATTCAAAACAACTGTCATGCTTCCTTTGTCCATGAATAATTAAATAAGGTTTCCAATATATTCTAATTTACATAGGGTACCAACCCAAAAAAACCCTCTGGTCACCCAGACAAAAGACATAAAATACATAGAAAGATAAATCTAAACATCAGCCATAGGACAGTAAGAACAGTTCTGGCTGGTGAGGGCACTGTTGCTGTAGCTTGGAGTCTGGTGCTGGATGGTCTCTGGTAAGCAGTGGTAGTCGAGGCTGAACCAAAGCGAGCACTGCCGGTGAGATTTCTTGTCTTCTTTTCAGAGGTCATATTAGGAAAGTATGGGTCTTGGGTATTGAAACTGTCCTCTGCAGGGCTTGTATACTCTCTTTACTCCCAGCTTCTTTAGCTCAGCTTTCTAGGGTACAATCAGGTACTCGGAGCAAGAGTTTCCCCTTTTATTGCACTTCTTCCAGGTGCTGGTCTTTGCACAGGCTCTCTGCAGTAAGAGAATTCCATCCAAAGCTTATCAGCTCTGTGCTGTTGTTCTGAGCCTGCAGGCTTCTTACAGCTGAGGTTCACGTTTCCCAGGGGTTAGTTATTTTCATAGTTTTAGATACTCCTGTGATTCCTCCTACCATAGAATTCAAATTCTTCACAAGCATTTTTGCACGCAATTGCCCAATATCATTGTGAGTTTGGTTTCTTTATGGGGAGCCAGCAAAAAGTGGCCCAATATATGTTTGCAGCAAAGAATATATAGGTTAGGTCTCAGAAATACTACCTATAAAGATACTTAGATGCTGGAGCAAATAACGTAGGTAACAAAGGTGAAACCCTTTGCAAGTTTAGAGAAGAGGGTAGACAAGCACTTTCAAGGCAGTCTAAGCCTATTTCATACTGAGTACAGGAAGATGATTGTATAATCTCCTGAGATCCCATCTACCTCCTTTTTTTTTTTCTTCCTCTACAAGACCTTAAGGGCACTTTGGGAGTCTGTGAATGAGTTGGAATACTAACCTAGTTTTCCTAAGTTGTAGGAAAGCACACTAATGTTTGGACTGTCCTGTCTCATAACCACAAAGGCCAGAGATATGGTAGCTAAGGGCAGACTGACATTCTGGCCACCACAGCTGGGCCTCGGGCTCCCCAGCAGCCGGCCCTGTCTAGGCTCTGTGATCGCACGTGGTACGATACACAGGACTGTGTCCACAGCTGGGGCAATGCTCCAGTTGGTGACTTTGGGGATTGTGTATGTGGACTGATTTATGATTCTCAAGTGTGTTGCGTAGTAGCTCTTTTTTTCCTCACACGAGGCAATTCAGCTTCAAACATGTCTGTCTTACTTATAAGCAGTTTAAACTTTACACTCAAGTTTTTTTTTCTTCTCTTTCCCCAAGCTCGTAATTTAAGGGGAAAACCATCAAAAATAAGTACATAACATAGCAGAATACAAACCCTTAAAAAACTAGCAGAACCTTCAGTCTCTGCTTGTTTTCCTTTATGATATTTTGTTTTATTAATAAGGCTGCCTCTGTATTCATGACAAAATAAGAAAGCTATTTCCAATGAAACAGACAAGTCTTTGTTAGACATCAAATATAACTAATATTTGATGTCATAAATATTAATGACTTTCATGTCTTTAGATACTTTAGAATCAATTCCAAACATTTTTGTTTTGATTCACTCTTATTTATTTTTTCACATGGAACTGATAGAAGGAATTTTCCCCTATTTTTCTGTGAAAAATCTATCACATTCTGCAACCTGATTTAATCTTTTGAAGCCTCTTTTCGAACTGTCTGAATTAAGATGTTGTTCAATGTATTTTACGTGGCTAAATCTGTACACCCAGGCAAAATTAGCAGTTAGTGTCCCATGACAGAAATGCATATGTGACGGCCACCAGTTCGGCTGTAACTTAGGACTGATTCTGGGACTTCCTGGTAAAACAGAAGGGATTGAAAGAGGCAGGCCTTTAACAGGAAGCATGTAACAGACCATATTTTCTGTGGGCACAACACACAGCATAATCTGTCATTTGACATCCAATTTCTTCCCCAGTTCTCTACAGGTACTGAACAGTAATTGGTATTGCCCAGTGTGAGCGGTCTCAATAAGTATAAATTAACGTTTGTTGTTCCTTAAAAGCAGGAAATTCCTCTTTCTGAGTGGAATAGTTCTGTATGTTCTCACAAACATACAAACTCAAATTTTAATGTCCTATAAATAAATAATGAATAATGTTAGCAGTCAAATGACTGTTGATGCAGAGGGCAGAGTCTTCCAGAGATTAGATATCTGAACCTGATATGTCTATAATAATTGGGAGCCAAGATAAAATTATCCATCCACATGTGGAGGAGAGAGGATTCTTTTCCTATGGAGGGTTCAAGATAGGATAGGGGATGTGCCAGTATGAGAGAGACAGAATTATTCCTCCAGGAGTTACAAGTTGTTCATTTTTCAGTACTAAGAGTTGGGTAGGATGAAGGCAGCTTTGGGATTGAGAGACTCTGTCCAGTGGGAATTTGCCTTCAAGAGAGCTGTAGCCAAGGAACAGGACAAGGCTGGAGCCTGCATTTGCCAAGCCGTTGAGTTTACATAGCTTGCCCTAAAAGTGAACATGCAGAGAAAATACAAGGGAGCAGGGGAGGAGAAGGCAGAAACTGCATCCAGGTTAGCTTTATATTAACTGAGTTGCCATCAACACAAGAAAAGCAATTCCTATAGACGCTGTTCTTTTGTCACCAGATAAATCTTGAAAGCCTCAATCTATACTCAGATCAAAGGAAAAAATAGGTGCAAGCCTGTGATGTAAAAAAAAATAAATCATACTGTAAAAAACCCAAACATACCTTAAAAAAAAGACTTTCTGAATTATTTTAGATCATGAAGGAAAAAAAATCCCATGTTCTTTCCAAGCCTGTGGAACTTCATAGCTGTTGTAAATAGGCCAGTCCCAAAGACAACACACATGTTCCAAATGGGAGGAGATTATTTGCTGCATCATTTTAACACATTTGATTTATCAGTAACTAGTGGAAAGTTGACAGGGACTTTGAGCAAAATAATTCAGTGTGTCATAAGCCCAAGATTTGGCATCAAAAATATTTTACTTATGGCATATTCATATGGTGAGAACATAGCCAAGTTGTTAGCATTAATGAAACCCATCCTAATTCCTCTTTGTAAAATGCATTATTAATCTGCTGTTATTAAACAAGGAGTTCAAAGCAGTTAGGACAAAGAGTCAGACAAGGAGATAAAATACATTTGAAAATTGCACCATTCAGAGTAAGAACTTAGAGGCTGAACAGAATTGCTTCAGTTTAGCGGTGAAACTGATGTACTTGCTTGGGTTTTTAGATAATTTTGGGGGAAGAGAATATTGTCTAGGCAGACCTAGTGACTAACTGCGTTTTGGTGATATTAACTAAATTTGCAGTGTTTTGTCCTGCTTTGCTGAGGAAGTGAGGCTTACGAGACCGTGTTTTGTGCCTGTCTTCTCTCAATCCATCCAAGCAATGTTGAATGTTTTGGCCAGCTTCAATCAAACTTAAGAGGAGTAAAAGTCCTCTTTCTACTGAGTTCCTTATTTTTTAAAGTGTTTTCTTAAATATTATCTTAAAATGTTGGCTGGACAGAAATGGCAGGCTCAAACTAGACCCTTCTTAAGGGAAAGGCAGTCTGAACTCAAGCACTTTTCATTTTGTGTGGCAGCAGCAAGCCAGTCAGTTAGTGGGGGCATCCTCTGACAAGTCAGCAGGCAGCTCGCTGTTTTGTCTGCTCTTGTTGAGTAGGCTATCATACGGGAAATAGGAAGGGGGGGCTGTTCAGGCAGGTATAGTTTACGGAACAAAGGACATTATCTGTAGGGAATCAGGTAAATTTATTCCAGTGCTTACACTACAATATGCTTTTCAATACTGTTCTGTGTTAGCCATCCCCACTGAGATCAATGGGAGTTGTATTGTGGACTGAAAGGATAACAGCATAAAGAACAGTGATGTACAATCTTGAAAAGCCTCTGTGTCCAGAGAGAGCTCCCTGAGTGCTACCACTAATAGGTCCTTACAGAACTTACAGAATAAAATCCTAGTACTGCGTCTACCAAGGTCATGGGGAGGGCTGATAAGAACAGATTAAAGTTTTCATTGTGTCAGGGTCTGGATGCTGCATTATTTGAGAAAACACTTAATAGCAATATTTTGGCCGTTGATTTTCCAGTGATTGTGTGCTAATTACACAGTTTCAGCAAGTAAAAGTTGAAAGAGAAACATCCAAGAATAGTCTGAATCATTTGTTTTACACAATTGTATATGCTGCTTTGCATTGCTTGGTGACTTCCAAAGAACAGATAAGTATATGGCACCTCATTGTCTAGAGTTTCGAATTGTCCACAGAGACCGAGAAATGTGATTTTATTTTGAAAAGAGAACAAAATTGATAACATTTTCATGCCCATTTGCTTGAGCCTAATGTGCATGATATTTTCTGTGCACATAGTAGGTACTTGCATACATAATTTAGCAGCGTAGGAACTTTGTATATGAACTTCTGTTTGACAGTCTTGCTCTGCATGACTAAAAGGAGACCAGTTCTGCTGGGCTGAAATAAGGAGCACACAAAGGAGATTTTGGTAGGTTGCTAAAGAGATTAGTGTTTATTAAGTCAATTTATTATAGTTAATGCAATAATTTAGGGGGTTTTCCCTCCATACAGACAACGTGAGTCAGTTGTAATTTCTTCAGAGTCAAGAAAAGATTTTAACAGAATTAATAAATATTTGTAAGAAAGAAGTTTTCTCTTTTCAAATTTACAATTACTGCTTACTATTGCAAATAGAGAAAGGGTACGGTGTATGGCGTAGCATGCTTGGAAGAGTGGAACGTTTTCTAAGGCCCAGAGAGAGGCCAAGGTCTGGAGCTTCTGCGAGATAAATTAGCCTCTCTGAAAGCTTGTGCTGCTACAGCACATGCTCTTCTGGTGCATGAATTACCTGAGCTAACACAAAACAAATGACCAAAACACTGCTCTAAGGTCTGCAGCTCAGGCTTTCCTCTCAGCTGATGCTGTGAAGAAGTGAACAGGCATGATTTACATCCCCCGCTCCAGGGAGAAAGGCTTTTACCATTGCTGTTCTGAGAGATACAAGGAATTCCACCTAATGTCAGGATGCTCCAAGGATCCAGGCTTATATAATGATGCTTGCTGGTTTTCTATGAGATCAGTTCCCAGCCTTCCTAATAGGTATTTCCAGAGCTAAAGTGGATGAATACTGACAGTTTCTGCTTTGTATCCTCAAAAGCTGAAGGAGAAGACAATGCTGAAAATAGTACTTAACTCTGTGCTGTTGACCTCCTACCCAACTGTGCCACATCCACATTCACAGAACCATAACCTCCCTGACTTGCATTGAGAACTAAGGAACGCATTGTTACTGACCCAAATTCATCCCATTGAGTTTCTTTGCAGCGGCATTTGACCCCAAAACTGTCCTTTTAAGCAGTATGTCTTTACTTGGAAAGGAAAGAAAAAAAAAATCAGCCAGAGCTTGATCATGGAGAAAGAGTTTGGGGTTGCTTTATTTAGTTGTAGGAACTGCTCAGGGAAATAGAAAAAATATCAAGGGACTTCCAATATTTTGAACAAAAGAAAAAGTAGCACTTATATATATACAGCCCTCACAGCAAAGGGAGGGCTAATGAATGATCGAGAGTGCTAGATGTCTCATGTGTATTCTTCTTTTCTAATGTTCTGGGTGGCTATGTAATCTGATGTCTCAGTCGGAGACTCTGTGGTCTGACAAAGCTTTACTTCACTTCAGAAAATATTTTGGTTTATAATTTATGTCTGTGACCAGTTAGGAGAAAAGCGTTCTCTGATACACAACTCAGACACATCAATTGCAGATAGAGAAAGTGGACCAGTTTGATAGAATTTGAGCACTACAGGCAGAACTGAGTTTATTTTCCAATGGAGGGCCTTCATCTGAACGTGCAGTAGGTGCCCCTGGTGATTCCTGTGCAATGACTTCAAAACAGCCTGATCTTGAGCTCATGGAAAAATTTCAGAGTAATGCCAAGCTGATAAAAAGGCAGCAGATCTTTGTGTATCTTCTGATTGATGGGGAAGGGGGGGGGGGGGCAGGGAAATGATCCAGTGGTTTCAAAAGGCATGTTTTAAATCATCTTACAGTGATGGGATTTATAGTATGTAACTATATATAGGCAGTAATAGAATTTGTAATATGTAACTATATATAGACAATGGATGTATAAACAATGGAGTTTACTGTTAATTGTCCCTCATTGAGTTCACTGAATGGGTGAGGAAGAGAATAAGGTAATTTCCAGAGTAGTCAGTCCCTGCCTGATTCCAGCTGGTGGTGTCCATTCTCTGGATTGTGCTGACCAGTGCTGGCTGTATAGGGGCAGAGCAGGAGTTTCAGCCCTTGTGCTGTCTATCCTATGGGGACATAACCAGTGCTATGGCTCTGATTTAGCTGAATCCTCTCCGCGTTGTTTGGGGCTGCTGGCATCCATGAGTGAATGCTGACACTATCACCAGGGCAGCAACTGGGAAAAAGGTGTCTGTGTGTATGTTCTCCGTGGCAGCCGGGCCAGCAAACCTCTTCCTGCTGAAACAGATTATACTAACAAAATAGGCTTTCATTGATATGACTGATGGCCTAAGTTCCCTGCAAAGACACCAACAGCTTTAATACCAGTCTAACTATGCTTTCTTGGGATTTTGCCTATATAGAAATGCTACAGAAAATTAACAAAACCTTCACCCCATTACATCAAATCTAACAAACATTGCTACAATGCAGACATGACCTAATACTGTGAGGTTTGATGTCATTAGAGAAATTCTGTCACAGGAATTCATCCACCAATTCTTTTAGTGCTGCTTTCAGAAGAAAATCCAGTATTAGTAACTCTGATGGTTTTATCAAAAGTCTCACAGCGCCTGATGCTTTACTTACCAATCCTGGAGAACTGAATACTGGAGAATCTCCAGCGTTTGATTTGTTGTTTGAAAAGGAGGGAGGGAGTATGTTTGAAGTCTTACTGATGAGATGAAAACTGGATAATGTGGTTTTGATGCAAGAGGAATTGAAAAATTCCTCACCATCAAGAAAGTAAAGTCAAAGCACAGAAAAGAGAGAATTTCTCAAAACTTTCTAGTTTTACCTCAGAAGTATTTAGGATTGTGATTTTGTTAATGTTTAGATAGATTAGTCCACAGCTTGAGAAAAAAATACCCTAGCAGTCCTAAAAATTGATTGAAAACTTTGCTGAAGGCAGAAAGGCACATAGGACCCAATATTTGGGGTTCGGTCCTTCCTTGGCCAGTTCTTTTGTGGCTGGGGAAAAAGGTGGTTTCTGGCTTATGGTCTGAAAGCACTAAACTAACAGTTGAGGAAAAAATGAAAAAGTATGTAGACGTTTTCCAAAGTTTTCAGAGTTGCCCATGACCACACAGCATTAAGGTACCTGTATACATACTGTATATGACCTACCATATCCACTGACTGGTTGTGACCCCAAACTGAGAGAAAGGTAAACTACTTACCTACATAGAAAACCATTGGAATGTTCTGAAAAAACTTGATGATGAAACTCCTGCTCTATTTAATTCACTAGGAAGTTTCTGTGGATTTTAATGCAATTAAAATCTTACCCTGAAACCCACACCTACTGTATAAGGCATTTGCAAGCACGACTCAGGTGAGCCATGCTGTGACTAGAAGGCTGTATGACCGATAGATGAGAAAACTCAGCAGTGAAAAGGCAAGCAACAGGGGCAAGCTCTTCCCTCCCTGTGGAATTGTCTGTTATAGGAGTTGTGTGTCTTCCTCTGACATACACAGTACCTGTCATTTTCCAGGAGAAAATACTGGTGCCAGTCTTGCAAATCATGAATGGTTGAAAATTACTTAAAAAATACATCCTTTGGCTAGCAGGGGAAGCAGCTTGATGTGGTCCAGCTTGTTGCCGTGTACATTCCGGAGTATGTCTGCTTCTCAGAGCCTCTGGATATACCTGTCCCTTCTACGTCTAGCAAAGATGAGGAAGCCGTAGCTCAATAAAGAAATAAACATGACTATTAACAGCTTTCTGCAGGTGTAGAAATCATAAATGTCTGCTTTTGTATCTGTTAGAATTCCACTCTAACTCTGTTAGAGTTCTCATAGCCACCAACAAAACAGCAATTTTGAGCCCAATTACATGCAACAGGGATCAACCCTCTCTTGATTGTCTTCCCTGTTCTCCAGAGAACTTCCTTAACCTGGCAATTATGAGGGTTAATTATGAAATTATCTTCAGCAAGGGCTCAAGTACATCAAGCACAAATTGAGAGGAAACACAAACTGTTTGTGTGTTTGTGGTCTCCTTCAGCAGGTCCGTGCAGGCCTAATCCCATCCTTCTGCTCTGTGTGTGAGCAGTTTTATCACTGGTCTAAATAGCCCGACCCTGTGAAAAGCTAAGGAGAGGCGAGAGCACAGGGAGAGATGATGCAAGCTGTGTTTCCACGGGTCCAGCACTCCAGTGTGAAGGGCCAGGGGAACTATCTGTGCCCCATTAGCCCAAGCGAAGGGATGTCTCCAGGGGCTGAGACAATAAGGTTGTTTAAAGGCCCTGGGTTGCTGACTGCACCTTTCGGCTTCTCAGTACCCTGCTGCCAGGAACCCGCATCATTGAGGAGTTACAAGTGAAATTTGCCAGCCAGAGCCACAAAGACTCCACAGGAGAGAAATACAGGAAGAGGTGGGAGAGAATTGGACGGTGATATCGGTCTAGTTGGTAGAAAAATGCACATCTGTGGCATGGAAGAGGTGGGCTTGCAATTGTTTGAAGAGATGGTTGCCATCTGCGGCTGGCAGTGGAGCATTGTTTTCCCTGCGCCGAAACGGGTGCTTCGTCCGCTTTGATATCCTGCAGCAGAGTTTCCTATCTGGCCTAACATTGACCTAACCATTAAAGCAGCTACTTTTGGTCAGAGCTGGATGACACAGTATGTTTTCATGTTCAGGTATTCCAAAAGAGAGGCTTTGGTGTCTTTTTTGCTTACTTCATTTGAGTTTATATTTGTTTCATGTTTAATTGGTAGTGCAGCAGCATTGCTGAATGTAGGAATAAAAGTGCCCTGTAATTAGTAGCTTAGGCTGTTAAAACATGGAACTAACATGTGGGCCTGCTCAGGGGAGCAGCCTTGGGAGCAAGAGTTCTGGAATCCTCCGGCAGGCGCTAGGTGTACTAATGGTTTTTAGAGGCTGAGAAGGCACCTCATGCCACCAAGGGCAGGGCAGCTGGGCAGGCCTAGGAATAGAACAGGGTCCAAGTTCTGGGCTCAGTCCCTCCTTGCTGATCTATTCTCTATCCACTAGCCATTGAAGCAAGCAAGGAAGATGGAAGCTGCAGCCCCGCAAAGTGCCTTGATTTCATCACTGAGGAAAAAGCCTACAGGTAAATATTTACCACGTGCACAGTACGTGCGGGTGGTGTGCGCTGTCTGTGGCTGTGGTAGTTGGGGGAGTGGAAATGCTGAGCATTTTCCTGCGGTGTAAGATGAGTCTTGGCTGTAATGACTCTCTAAGGAGCCGCTCTAATTAATGCAAAATACTCTAGTTACTACTTAATAAATACCGAGGCCCTTCTAAATATCGCAAAATTAAAAGCCTTTATTTAGTAGCGCCTACAGTTGAGGTACAAGTTAACCTTTCAAACACTTTGGTGCTTTCTGGCAGTGGCCATGTTAGGGACACAGGACGGAGCGGAAGGCGAGGCCCTCTCTGGGTGCTGGAGCGCTCTGCCCTGCTCCAGCTGAGGCCCCCAGCAGAGGAAGGACGGCAGAAAAGGTACCTTCCCATAAAAATGCTGCCAAAGGAACGGCAGGGTCACCTAGTGCATACGCAGCAGTCAGCACTCCTCCGGGCTGACCTCCTCGGCGAACAGCAGCCGTTTCTCTCCTGCCTTCGTTGCCCGCTCCCCAGTTAGGCACCAGTACGAATGAACGGGAGGCAAACGCTGACTCTCTCCGGGCCTCGGCGGGTCTCAGTCCCCGGGAGCAGACGGTGCAGCCGGGTCGCTGTTTCGGGGGTTCTCTCCCAAGGGCCCGGCGGAGCCCGGCGCCCTGCCCCGGAGCAGCGCGGGGCCGCGGGAGCCCACGCCCGCCGCACCTGGGGCTCAGCCCGGCCGCAGCGCGGGGCCCGGCCCTGCCTGCGGGCGTCGCCGGGGCGGGGCGGGCGCGGGGTAAAGTGGCGGGTCTCCTCCGGTCTCCCTCCGCCCGCGGGCGCGGCCCCGGCCCCGCGCAGCACAGCGGCCGCCTTCCGCATGTGCGCAGTGCCCTTAGAGCGGCGGGACGGCAGGCCGCGGAGTGCAGCCGGGCAGGAGGGCTTCGCCCAGGCGTCCCGCGAAGGGGCTGCGATTCTCAGGGCAGCTTGGGTAAAGGGTGGATGATTCCTCATTTTCTCTTTGTAAATAAAAACGTTACCTTCCAAACTGTGCTGTGGCTCGGCTTGATAAATCTGGAGCCTTTATTATTTTTTTTGTTGTTGTATTGTATTGTATTTTTTCCAAGCAAGGGTGCCAGTGCAGCTCAGCCCGTAGTGCAAACGGACCCAGGAAGAGAGAGGAAGATAAAATGAATTTAAATTCCAAAGGGGTTTCAGTGCTGGTTTCCTAGTCCCCGAGTCAGCAATGTGTTTGTGAAAATTCAGCCTTTTTGTCTCTTAGAAAAAAAGGGCTAAATCTACATCGGTGGCCCAGTCTAGGTTTGCTATTCTTTGCATTTTCTATTCAAGTGAATGAGAGTGAATGAAGTGGCCTGGGACCCTTTATTTGATCTACTCAATTGCATAAAGTGACAGAATTCTAATATATTTGTTTAATGCTCTTCAATGGGGCTTTCACTTTCTAGCTTGCAAATGAAGCCTCGATCTGCAAAGTTTTGTCCTTTTTTTCTTTCCACCTTTTTTTTTTTCCTGGCAGAGAGACCATATTTCATAACTTGGGCCACGGTTTGAAGTGATTTCGAGAGGAGTTTTAGACTCGAAAAGTGGGAAATAAAGAAACAGATGTGAAGTTATTGTAAATTCTTATAGTGGGCTCTGGGGCTATTGTAAACCCACTGCAGGCGGTCCAAAGCCTCTCTTTTTCATGCTGTAATTGAAACATATTAATTAGATAATTTGTTGTTAGTTTAAAAGAAACAAATACAGCCCCTCCAAGGCTTCACAGCCTCGGTTTCTTTTTGTTAATTAAAAAAAAAAAAAAAGCAAAACAAAAAAAAACCACAAAGTGACATTTATATTAAGATTCTGAGATAATTCGGCACTGAAGTTGATGAAGCTGCTAAGTTTTTTGTCCCTTTCCCAAGGACCACTTTTGAAGAAAGGCTGGCTCATAAAACTCCCTCTCAGGGGTCGCCGGGGAGTTCTTTTCTCCCTACCTGGCACAGACCGCCCTTCCCCGCAAGGCGCGGTCCGAGAGAAAATAAATATTCTGGGTGAGAAAGAGCTGGCTTTCTTCAATAGAGGATTCAGTCTTGTGGGGTGGTGTCTTGTCACACGTCGAGGGGAAAGAAAACAAAACAAAAAAAAAAAAAGAAAGAAAGAAGGAAAGAAAGAAAAAGAAAAAAGAAATTTCCCGACGAGAAAGGATTCACATACCATGCACTGACATGAAGCAAAAACCCGAGTCGCCAAGCACGACTGGGTTCGCGGACTTACCTTGCACAGCCGGGCTCAGACTCATCCTCCGGAAGAAAAGAGCTTTTGCCTAGAATGAAGGCTCTCTTTGCATCAAGCACGCCCAGCTTATAATGTCTCGCTGGCAAATAAAATTAAAAAGAAAAAAATCCTCCCCTCGACCCCCACGAAATGTCTAAACACGACGGAGAGCTCGGCCGTGGCTGATTCACACACACACCCCCCCTTCGCCCCTTCCCTCCGCGCTGCTGTCTCTTACTGTTCTATTTCAGATCTGTGTTTATTGACATTGGACTTGAGCCATTAGGGAGATTTAACAAGTCAAAGCAGTAAATTCAAGCGAGGCGCCGAGCTGCGTGTTTGTTTGAAATAAGCATCGCCACATTTAGGGGCGCGGGGCGCGGGCAGAGATGCGGGTGGGAGCGCGGCCCGGCCCCGCGGGCTGCGCACTGGCGGCCGCGGCGAGGGGGGTCCTCGGGCTTGGGTAGTCGCGGGCAATCGCAGAGATAAAGAGGAAAATGGCACTTTAAAAGTTCGGTTGCGAGTCTTGCTATCGGATTATGTAGCAAGGAAGCTATTGCACCTTCTGAAAATATTTTGCTTTGGAACATAATCTTATCAGATTATTATCTCCGCTGATTACTATATAGTTTAAAAAAGATCCTGAAAGTGCAGCTTCATCTTCTTAGCTGAGCTCGGATTTCATCTTTGAGGATTTGTTCTGACTGCTAGGTCTTAAAAGAAAAAAAGAAAGGACGGAGAGAAAGAGTCCTCGTCGTCTAAAAATGTAGGTCATCGCTTGTTTAGGAAAAGTTTGTCGAGTTATGTGTCCATTGATCTGGTGATAAGTTTTGAATGCTTTCTTTAGCTGATCGTGTTGATATAATCGTGGTTTGGACTTGATGAATGAGTTCAGTTGTCCCCCATCTGACAAGCTTTAGCAGCTTCATGCATTTTAATCAGCCCAATGATTCATGTATTTTCCACCTTTTTTCTGTGTGTGGGATCCGTTCTCTTTAAAAAAATGGTCGCAACTGGATTAATTACCCTCTACATTAATCTTAAAACTTTTGCAAGGATCTTGCGGTATGTAGTAAGGAAATGGGGATGTCACTTGTGCTGTTTATGGTCCAGAAATTCTGAGAGAGATCAGGCAGAGACAAAACGATTGCCGCAGAATTAGTGAATCCTGTCGGTTCATTAGAATACAATGTCGTTTTCTTGCTAATAAGCCTTAAAGTATTCGGTTGTCTCGTAACTGCACTCTTGGCGCAGACTGCCTCATCTCTGAGACACTTATTTACTAATTTCACTAGATTGCTTCTATGATTTTCAGGAGTTGCAGAATCCTTATAAATCCCTAAAAGAATTGGAGAAACCCACTGGAAGGTGCCCAGAAACCAATTTTCATTGTAACTACTTTGCCCTTACTTTTTAAAAGGGACTGTCTATTGGCTTAAGAAAAACGGGTACAATTTTAAGTGTTACAGCTTGCAACCTACTGTTTTTGGAAAGTGTGATCAATAGAGCAGTGGTTGAAGTAACTGCAGTGCTTGAGGAGGTTTAAACGACAGGTAAAATGGTACAACAGCTCACTTTTACTCGAAAAAGATTTTGAGATGCCACTTGTAAGAAAAACCACAACTGACGAAAATTCAGTATTCTCAGTCTTAAAAAGTAACTAACTCTTTAGAGATTTTTATGTTTGCTCTGTATTGTAGAAGCTCACTAATTTTTATACTTTTTAGAGAAAATGTAACTAGGAGTACGTAGATGATAAATATACATACACGCAGGCGTAAATGTAATACATGTTTATATTAGATATACGTGTATAGGACACAAATGCGTATATGTGTGTGTATGCATATATGTATATATATAGATATAAAAAACACAGAACACACTTATGTATGTTACCTCTTTGGTAAACCAGCAATAATGACAATTGTATCTAACATGTTATGGTATGTTAATAACTATATTTATAGTAACCTTCTGTGAAAAGGCTGTTTAGATTATCTCAATATTGGAATAACGTCGTTCCTTTTTCATGAACTAATGCTTTTACGTTTCTCATGTAAACTTTTTAAAAAGACAAATAAGGAACTAAATCTGCATTTACATATTTTAATGAGAAAATATTATTTGGACGACTTGGTTCATAATTTAATGTTGACACTTTTTCAACCTTTGTCTTAAAACACACATGCTGGGAACAAGAACACCAATATTTAAAATGCCATGCTTATTCTGTACAGGAAAAAAAAAGTTAAAAAGAAATGTCTTTACAGTTTCAATAGACACTAATGCCATTTGTGGGTTGTTTTTTTGTTTTTTTCCTTTTTTTCTTAACTTAAGCAGTTCACAACAGAACAACAGTTCAGTTTCCAGCAAACTACCTAAAACTAGAAAGGAGTATATCAAACAAAAGTGCATTTTACACATTTTATAATCATTCCTATGCACAAACATTTACAGGTTCCCTAGCCCCCTCTCTCTTGTCTGCAAAGCTCCAGAAGAAATCGGGATGACCTCCACACTTTGTACCTGCTGTTGTGTTACTTCTCCACGTTTTACCAGTGACTTCAGCAGCTTTTCTTAAGCTATGCCAGGTTGTGTGCTTGGTAACAGGTTTTTATTTTTATTATTTATTATTATTATTATTGTTTGTTTTTAAGCTATGAAATAAATAGCTACAAAATTTAAAAAAAAAAACAAGGAAACCCTCAGCTCCCCAAACCTTCAGGTTAATCAGAAGTTAACAGACAAATCAACTTCTCTTTCTTTTCCACCTGAAAACTACAGTACACATCCACGTTACAACAGGTACTGCGGAGGCGACCTCGTCTGATTTACAGTACAGATGCCAGTTCGGTATTTACATTAAAACAGGCGCTTTGTAAACAACATAGGTATGGAGTGAGTGAACGGGTGCCTTCCCGTTGCACGGCGTCCTGCTCCCGCGGCGCTGCCCACGCTCGCCCCGCACCGCCCCGCGGCCCCGGCCGCCTCGGCAGGGCCGCCCGCCGCCCCCCGAGCCTGCGGGGCCCTGCCTGCCCGCGCACCGCTCCTTCTCGGGGCCGGCTGAGCCCGCGGGTCCCGCACCTTGTCCCGTGGAAATCCCGCCCTTTGCGTGACACCGAGACGCGCACGGGCGGCCACGCACACGCACCCGCACGAAGGACGCGAGCACTTTCCGGCGTTTCCAAGATCCAAGCGTTTGCTGCTTGGAGGCTGGAAGCGCCGCTGCTCTCATGCAGCGAGGCTGCAGCCATTTCACACCGTTTATGGTTCTAAAGATCGGTCCTGTATAACCCCTGCTCTTCCCCGAACAAAAGGAAGGGAAGGAGGCGTCGCCGGGCCAGGCTTGCCTGGTCCCCCGGCACATCGAAGATGCCTGAAGTACTTTTGGAAAACTAGTGATGCATATGGCAGTTCCTACCGGGCGGGGAGGGGGGCGGGCCGGGTCGGTTCGTTTTGCCTCAGAAGAGCGGAAAACAAAGTTCAGAACCGGGAAAGAAGCCGAGACGCGAAGGAGGGCAGGGCTGAAGGGGCGAGGCAGAAAGGCAGCTCACGCGAACGGCGAACCTCAGTTTCCCGCGGGGAGTTGTCTCTGCTTTCGAGGAAAAGAGAAGAGAGGAGGGAGGAAAGAAGCGGAAGGAGGGAGAGGAGGGGAGGGAGGAGAGCTCCGAGGAAACTTTGGGGAAAAAGGGGACGGCGGAGTCCGTGCGGGCGGCCCGGGTCAGTGCACCGCCACGGAGTGCAGGGCGGGCGCCGGGCTGGTGAGAGTCTCGCTGGGGGTGGCAGGGCTGCTTTGGCTGGTGGCCGTCTGCGAGGACGTGGGGCTGAGGGAGGGCGGCGAGTTCGAGAGGATGGTGGGGATGGGCGCGGGCAGGGCGGGCAGGGCCGGCACCGCGGCGGGGGTAGGCTTGATGGGGACGGGAATGGCCGGCAAAGTCTGCCCCCCGTGACAGAGCGGCTTAATGGGCACGCCGTAGGCGCCGTACTCGCTGCTGGCCATGGAGATGGGGGTGGCGGTGTCGATCATGCCGGAGCCGTACATGTGGGGCCAGCCCGTGCCAATGGAGCTGCCCACCGTAGTCAACTGGTTGGGGAGGGGGTAGGCGGCCGGCATGGGCTGCATCGTGGAAAAGGCGAGGCCCCCGGGCATCTTGTACTCTCTGGCGATGATGTTCTCGATGGCGAAGGGGTGCTTGAAGCTGGAGGGCTGGGACACGCCGAGGTTGTACGTGGACATCTGGGGCAGGTGGGTGCCGGTGGCGGCCAGGGCGCTGAGCCGCAGCTTCGCCTGCTGCTGCAGGTACTGCGCCGCGTCCGCCGGCTTGCTGGGGGCCAGGTGGTCCGACTTGACCACCTTGAAGCGCTTGCGGCGGCGCAGGAAGCTGCCGTTCTCGAACATGTCCCCGCAGCTGGGGTGCAGCGCCCAGAAGCTGCCCTTGCCCGGCTGGTCGGGGCGGCGCGGGATCTTGATGAAGCAGTCGTTGAAGGAGAGGTTGTGGCGGAGGGAGTTCTGCCAGCGCTGCGTGTTCTCCCGGTAGTAGGGAAAGCGGTCCATGATGAACTTGTAGATCTCGCTCAGGGGCAGCATCTTCTCCGGGGAGCTCTGGATCGCCATGGCGGTCAGCGAAATGTAGGAGTAGGGAGGCTTCTGATCACTGTAAGTGTTTCTGCCCGGGCGAGGCATCTTCGCTAGGGGACCCGCGGAGATCTGCAGAAGGGCAGCGAC